>VXBO01005771.1:21635-89779 GCA_013400135.1 Rhinoptilus africanus | reverse complement strand
TTTTTTTTTTTTTAAATCTTGTATATCTAGTAGAACCGTAACTGTATCTTTTGCATCGTTTATTGAAACAATATGGGGTGGGCAATTTGGATCTCACTATAAATTCATAGACTGCTTTAGGTTAGAAAAGACTTTTAAGATCATCAAGTCCAACCATTAACCAAGTCCACCACTAAACCATGTCCCTAAGAACCACATCTACACGTCTTTTAAGTATCTCCAGGGATGGTGACTCAACCAGTTCCCTGGGCAGCCTGTTTCGTGCTTGATAACTCTTTCAGTGAACAAACCTTTCCTAATATTTAACCTAAACCTTGCCTGGCACAACTTGAGGCCATTTCTTCTTGTCTGATCGCCTGTTACTTGGGAGAAGAGATCGGCCCACTCCTCTCTACAACCTCCTTTAAGGTAGTTGTAGAGAGCAATAAGGTTGATAAAATGCTATGCTGGTTTACTTAATCAAGAACAAAATATACAATGAAAATATTTCAAAGTAAATTCTATATCGTTAGAATATTCATAGAATTCTAACGTTAGAACATACATGTAAATAGGTATCCAACTCCCATTGCTTTCTTGGAAAAAAATAACTTGTGAACATTGTTGAGTTAAAAAGGAATCAAACTCAATATGCTTATACATGTGCACACATACACACACACACAATTATCATCTCTGTATGAAGTAAGGATAGGATTTCACCTGTAGTGGCCTGATCACATCTCTCTGCTTCTCCTTATCATTAGATTTCATTCAAAGCAGGGAATTTTACTTTTTCTCCTTCATGCCAGTAAACTTTCTTGAGGATTAGGCATAAAAAAGTCCTTTTGTAAGTCTATTTGATGGAACTGTTCTTCAATTTTTAGTATAAAAAGAAATATTTTATGATGGTAGAAGTTTAAAACATTTTTTAAACTTATTTTGTCTTTCTGTGCAACAATTATATGATCTAGATTACTAGCAGAATAATAAGTGTGAGAGAGAGAGAAAAATAAGTTATATACTCTGGTTTTTAAGATGCTTTGCTTAAACATTGAACACTTTACCTGCTAGGAGGTAAGTATCATTTTTTTTAACCTTGGACCTAAGAAAATTCCCCTAATGAAAGCTACTTTAAAAGTAGCTTGTTTGAATAAAAGATTTTATTCTAGAAGTCTATATTTTCTGTTTAAACAATTAATTCTAAATGTTTTGTCCAGGTGGGTATCTAACTTCTAGTAAAATATATTTGACTCTACAGATTTTATTGAGTTACACTGAATTTACCATGCATTCTCAAACTGAGTTTCCTTATCTGTTTTCTTCAGTCACACCTAATGAACAGAATATTGAATTCTTACTAGACTCTCTCATCTAGTTGACTGCTGAAATGCACCAAACATTAGTCATTTAGGAACTAGGACTAGTGTTTATTTTCTACTTTTGAGTATTGAAGCAAATGAAGAATCTGGATTTACAATCTAGCATGAGGAAGGTCAACAAAGATTAAGAAGGTTTCAGTGTTAATAGAATTATTAAAATACAATGTATGAGTTAATATTGGATGCAGCAGAAGGAATGGCAATGTGGAAAAAGTTGAAAGAAAGGAGGTGATATTAACTTAAAACATATCTTTTGCAGTTACACCAAATGTTGTAAGACACCATACACAGGAATGACATAAGACTAAAATCCCAAAGCATTTAAAGTGAACATAAATCAGCCACTGGTAGAAGGAGGGCAACTGTTGATCAGCATAGAGAAAGCTCATTAATTTTCACATCATTAATTTTTCAACCTGTGTCATTTTTTTTTCTTGCAGAGATTTTATAGCAGATCAAGGCAGCAGGGAGCCTCATATTGCTAATGCTTCATTATTTAAATCACATTTGCGAACATAATGAAAAGTATTATCTTAAACACTTAAAAAAAGACTACAGGTGTCACACTAAAAAGAATACATTTTTCTTGTGCTGTTTCCCTGATTTCTTTTTTCCCTCATGTCTTTATTTGGTCTTAAACTGTCTCTTCCTCTTTATTACAGTCAAGCTTAAGGTTTTTCTCCTCTTTAAATTGCCTACAGCCTCTCCTTCATAGTTGCTCTCCTCCTCTTGTATCTTATAATGCCCATATGGAATTACACCAGTGTGAAACTGGAGCTAAACATCAGTCATTGAGACTCTGTACGTCCTTTACAAGAATGCTGTGTATGCTAACTTTATACTGGAATTTGCCAGATGTGGTAATCTGTAAAATAACTATATGACAACAGAAAAACCCATGCTCTTAATAGTCTATTGTATACCGCAGCTAACTAGATCTTTCATCCCTGATTCTCCTACTTTCGCTGTAGTGTTTTATCATCTTTCCTGTTTAAAAATTTCCTGTGTTTTAAGCCTGTTTTCATGCGCTTCACCTATATAAGTCAATAATTAATTCTTACTGGCTATTAATTAACACATTGAGGGAAAACTACATAGCTTCAGTACTCACTTGTCTACTTGATTTTTAAATACTTTAGTGCTAATCCTGCTGATATTCGAGGGAGTTGTTTTATATCTTTTTGCTGACAATTTATAATGATTAATGTACATAACTACAGGATAAGTCAGATCAGAGTATGCTTTTATTGTGTTAAGCCAAAATATATCAGGTACATAATAAGAGAAGAAGAGAATTTTTGTTACTTAGGCAGATTTTAAGGGTTGGGTTTAATTTAATGTGCATTTTAATAAAAGCAAATTGTGTTCAGTTTTTTCTACATGTGGAAGCCACATTAACTGTAAAGACAAAGAACTAGTAATAAATTGCTACCAGGAAATCTTGACAATTCAGACCACTAAATCTGCCAGGTAGCAGTAGGTGCTAATGTTCCTGTTCTCCGTATCATCTAGTACAATCCAAAGAGATATGAACACTGTAAAGTATAAATTACCCCATTTTTATACCCTATATACAAAGTTTTTTTTAAAATAAGCCAATTGCATTCAAACAGAATGAAAGTCCAGAGGCTTCAGAGAAAAAGGGGTTTGGCCTATGCTGGCTATTTTTGAAAATTCTTCTTCAGTAACAATCCTACTTGAAATAGAGGGAAACCTTCTTTATGAAGGTAGAGAGAAAACCAAGAGACAGGAAATTCACCAGGCATATTAGTCACTTAGCACGTTGGGCACTCGGCATGTTGGGCACATGGCAAAAGTCCCACATTTTTGTTTGAGGGAAATATCTATCTATCTATTCATATAAAATGAACATATATTTTTTTAATGGCTTTAATTACAGGTGGATACAAGAAGCTTACACTGCATCTGAAGGCAGGGAGACATCATCGAATTTGTTTGTTTATAGACCAAAACCTGAAGCCTTAGAGAACCTGATGCTGAAACTGTCTGTGTACCATGAACCACTGGTGCATAGGATAGTGCATTACTTTTTATCTTCTTCAATAAAAATTACAACAAATCAAGAGAACAGTTTAGCAGAATAGGGAGGATAAAAACCAAAGCTGAAACATTTTGCTACCTTTCCTGAGGTATTTTACTTTGTAAAATATTCAAATTTGGAAGATATTAACTCAAGAAATATTCTTATTTCTGTTGTAGTTGATAATTTTCATGGGTTTTGCCAGAATTCTTTTAGATTGATGCAAGGTCTGACAGTACGTTTTAATTACCTGCTCAATTATTAGATCATAATGTATAAAGAATGCTATTTCTCAGTCACAAAGCAGCTCAGTGATTTTTAATTCATATAAACCAGGCTGTTGAACAGGAGCAATGAGCTAGATTACTACTCTGAACAACTGCGTAACATATTTTTTTCTACTGGATAGTACTTCTATCAAATATTAATAATAAAGCAATTCCAGAGAGCTGAGGTATCGTATATAGCGCTTTTCACTCTCCTGTGGTGTTTTGACTGTTCTCTATTTCACCTGTGTAAGTGATCATCTTGTGATAGCTATACTTCCCCTTGTGTACCTTTCGTTTAATCTTGCAAGTAAGTAACTCAGTGTATCAAGCCCATTTGAGGTAATCTCTGAGCTGTCTAATTGTACAATATCCCATTGTTGATGCTCACTGCCTCATTTAGTAGTTCTTCTCTGTGGATTTGAAATACACAATGCAGAAATTACATACATTACTTCTAAATATATCTTTCCTTTAACTACAGTTTTCTGAGTCAATATGATTAATAGTAGTCTCATGAGTGAAAACTAAATGCTCCCCTAATCCTGATAAATTAACAAACAGTATTTGTTTCACCATTTATTACAGTGCGTTTTTAACTTAACAGCAATGTACTGTAGGTGGTACTTAAAATTTTTAGAACACTTTGAGTATTTTAAGTAGTGCCCCCTTGACCTGGTGAGTGGTAGTCTCCCTGCAGGAGATGCCTTGAGCTTTTTCTGCTTTGCTTTTAAGGATGGCTCCCTTTTACAGTACTAACATGTTTTCAAGGCCACAGCTGTGTTCCATTAAGTTGTGGTAAATTGAGATACACTCACAGGTGAACATAAGGGAAATATAAATTAATATCAAAATTAGATGTGAGGAACTCCTGCCTCCCAGATTTCTGTCCGATCCATGACAGCATATCTCCCTTTGGAGCACTACACTTCTGAAAAGGATTCAGTAGCAGATGACAGGAGTTTGCTGTTTGTCAGAAGAGGAGGAAGGAGGCATAGAATTGTGTACGATATTTGAGGACTGAATATTAGTCTGGCAAATGTTTCATGGAGCAATGAAGCAGTGCTCGGTGTACTGCGAGTGGCTGTGTGGACTGTCCTCATGATGACTGGGTGAATTGCTTTACTGACAGCTGCTGTCTATGGACGGACATCAAAGAGTTTGGGGCAACTGGCATTTTCAGAAGAGGTAGGTAATGTGTATAGGCTGAGAAGTGTATCAAGAAAACAATGGCAGAGCCCCTATAAATATGCATGTCTTACTGCATTCACATTTTATGTTTAAATAAGATCTATCTTTGCAGCCATTAACAGGAGTAAGATTAAAAGAGAGATTTTCTCAGATAGTCTATATGCATTAAATATTTAGCTGATACTCATTTGATTTAACTGAGCATTAAAAAATAAGGCATTTGATAGTGAGAGGAAGATGTTGCTACTCACAGAGAGTAGACAGAAACGATCTGCTGACAAAGACTCTGCTGTTTGTTCACCTGTTCCGCAACCAAGAATATTCCTGAAACTTTGACAATGAGATGGTCCACAAGACTTGAAAAATAATGCATACAGGAACTGAAAATCTCCGTGAACACAATGGTGGATATTTGGATCAACATAATGATTACCATGACGATAGCAATGAAATTGGTTATTATAACGCATTTCTAGTTTCAAGGCTTTGGCCTTTTTACAGTTATACTGAAAGCTTATGACAACCTTGCCTAATGTGAGAAGGATTTTAAAGCTGTGTTTAACCTTGCAACACTGTGTTTGAGCAATTTACTAGAATGTTTAACTTTCAAAGAGAGCGTCCATTAAAAGCACTAATGGAGGAATGTATACTAGCATTGATTTATCAGCTCAAATCCAAGGCTTAAATTAAATTCAGGGAAAAAGAGGTGGAATATTTCAAACTGCAATCAAAATGTGAGTAGGCTACATTTTTATACTTTTAAAGTGTAAAATCACCACTTTGCTGTATCTGATCACTTTTGTCAGTTTAAGACAACTTAAATATAACTCACTTTGGAGTTGATATCCACATGTTCAATTCACCAGCAGATAATGAACAGCAGCCAGTAGCGTGCTTTGGAGATAGCCTTCAAACTAAATTATTGCTCAAATAGACACAGAAAGCAGAATAAATCCTCTCAAAGTAGAAAGATTAATAGGCAAGTTCACAATTATTAAGTAGCTGAATCCACTTTTTAGCTAAAGTGTAATTTATAAAAATTAACTTCTGAATGAAAATAATTTAAAAGAAACATCAACATATTTCAGGATTACTTATAAAGTGAAAGAGCAGATTTCTGCTTTTTCCAACATCAGAAGTTTGATCTAAATATATACAAAGTAAACTCACAGTCTCAATTTCTTCTTCAATACCGGCCAACATGTTTTTCTTCCCTTTATTCCAGACTACAATTTAACATTCCCCAATTTGTTATAAAACTTCTTTCTTAACAACTGCAAATCTGTCATTTAATTTTTGCTCACACATAGCCCAATCTCCTATTTACCCTCAATCTCATTCTAGCCCTCTCCCACCCATAAAAGGTCTTACACTAAAAGGCACCTTAGCCTGTCCTTGTGACCATCTCCCTTCCTCTCCACATCCCTGCAGGGGTTCAACACCTGCAGCTGCACTCTGCCACTCCCTGCTGCCATGAGATTACCTGCCGTCACTTCAACATTTTTTTTTCAGCAAGACTTGAACTCTCAGCTCTGAATCTACAGCAAAGTTACTTACCTGCTCAGCTGACCCACCTATCCATAAAGCTGCCATAAACCAAGTAATAAATAACATTTCCAATAATTAATTATTCCTGGAACTGTATTCTCTGTGTAAGGATAATTCCTGGAATGTTACTGTTGTTACCAATTTATGGGCTGCTCTCTGTTTGCTAGCTGATGCAGAAAGGACGAATCCATAGCCAGACCTTTCTTATAAATTTTGAATTTCTGCCAGTATAGAGACACTCATTGTCCTTTAGTCTAGTGAGGACAAAGAAAGGGACCTGAATATTCCTCCTTCAGGCATGAAAGGAAACACAAGGAGGACTTTGTGATGTTTTTTGGCCCTATTTCACAGCTGAGCTTCTGTTCATTTGAACTTCAATCTTTTGCTTTTCCCCGCTACGTGTGTGGCAGCACCTCTGCAGGTGCCTTAGAAAAGAAAGACAAAAATTACATATCTGAATGCTTATCTCAAGGAAAAGTCCCAAGGTGTTGGTGAGGAAATTAATGTGAAGATAATTTTTTAGGTAACTCAGACTATTTTTGGTCAGAAATGGGATTCTTCAGCCCTTGCAACTAGTTCTTCTGCACTCACTTGTTTGTAAAACACCTCCTAAATTCTTTTGGTTTTAATGCATTATAAAATTGCCTTGGTAAAACAGAGCTAAAAATGGAATTTGTTATCTAATAAAAGTCACTTAACTATTATCCATATCTTGGCACCCTCTCTAGGTTGGGGATCTATTGGGACTAACTTACAGAAGCCCTATTATTGAGGTATTAATCATATCAGACTTCCAGCCATGTCTGTCAACTGCTCAGAATAAGTGTAACGTTATTCTTTTTCAAATAAATTATCTTCAACCTTCCAATTGTCAGATAAGAAAGAAAAAATTGATGCTGCTCTCATTTGGAATTCAAATATAATACCACATTCCTTTCCAATCTAGTACATTTAACACATTGTTAACCTGATTCTCTGTGGGTGTAAATTAGTGCAGCTTCACTAATACCAATAACAGGCTGCTGATTGATGTCAACTGAGAAGCCCTACAGGGTACACACAAGTAGCAACAAAAAATTTGAAGATGAGTAGGACCCTTTCACCTGTTTGCCTTCATTTGTGAGCTGCACGTTAAGGGTCCTTGACACTAACACTAATTCTTTTTTTAATGAGATTTAAATTTTGTACTTACCTCCTGAATGATAAAAAATGTTGAAAAAGGAAGACAATGAAACACCTTATAAATACAATTGCAAATGGAAAGAAAATATATAAATATATAAAAAAGACAATCATTTCTGGAACCTGTTCATATAGTGAGAGATTGCTTACAATTTCTTTTTTTCTATTTAAAAAGAAATCAGATTAGAAACATTGAATTTTTATTTTAATATCTTTCCTAGCATAGGAGAGTCTCTCTTTTCCTCCAAAGTGTTTCAGAAAATGCTTCAGAACAGAAAAAATCAGCTCTCAGGTCAGCAGATGGTAGAGATACACTTAAGTCATAACATTCAGATTTAAGTTCTGAGTGTTCTAAAATTTAGGAATACACTAATTGACATATAGTAATATTTTTTTACCTGCCAAAAGATTTTCCTCTCTTTGAGTCCTTCGTAACTGGTATTGTCTACCCCACAAAATTTCTTTCACTTTGCCATTTGCAGAAACTCTCTGACAAAGGATGACAACCCTTTTCACAAATAAATAAATTACTTGACTTCCCGCCTGCTTGCTTTTTTCCCCACAGATCACACTCGTCCCTGATTCCCATGATTGCTATTGCTAGTGTAGTCCACCCCCATTCAGCATAGCAGTGGATAACACACCCGTCATGTGTTATCTATCTACATAGGCTGATGTGACAGCTCATTTTGTTTATGAGGGTGCAAAAGCCTGGAGTAGAAGCTACAGGATTGCCTCCTGTTAGTGCTGCTGATGCAATCTTGCTGTTATGTGGTACTTTCCTGTCACCACACGTTAAAGTACTCAGGTCCTAGTATGGGGCAGTGTCTCAGAGGTTTTTTTCCTCATTCAACTAAGATCACAAACTCTTTTTGTTTTCCAGGAAAAACTTGTCTCTTCTTCCACTCCATTTTTACCTAGAGGAGACAGAAGGTGCCTTTAGTACAACTTATTTCTGCAGGTTTTATCTCAACACAGATGGTTACGTACCAAAATTATTTTACTACATGAGGCAGTTCTACTTCTACTCTGTTATCACTCAACTTCCTCACTTCCCATACAAAATATAAAATTCTTGGTTAAAAGTTGCTGCTAGGACAAGTAACCATTTTCAGGCCTGAAATCACCCCAGTGCCTTAGGTTGTATTGACAATGCATGTCTGAGCTGACCTCAGTTTTCTGATCTCATCAGCCGGCTGCCTAGCTTTGATTCACATTTTGACTGGTCTTTCTAGCAAGCAGACAGCTACAGATCATATTTAGATCAGCAACATCCAGCAACATCACTACATGCATCCAGTATCCCCGATTAGATGGCATCTGCCATATTTTCCTGGCTATTCAGGGCCACAAATTGCATTTCTATAATGATGCTCAGCCGAAAGGATCTACAGCTGTGAAGGTATGTACAGTTATTGTTACATCCTACACCTGGTGAGCAGCTCTGCACAGCTCTGTGGGTGCATATGTAGACTACATAGTGCGTTACTGAAGACCCACCTGGCCTGTCCTTTCTTCTTTTCTGCAGTCAGGAAGAGGAAAAGAGGAAACAGACTTTATGTGGATATACATAAACTTGCAGCAAGATGCATCATACACTAAAGTCCCAGCTCTGTAGGCTTGACTTCCATGGCTACAAACACATTGTTGTGCAGTTTGCATATTCATATCCTCCCCCTTTTTCTTCCATGGGCAATCACTCCTTCCTTTCCTCTCCCTCTTTTCATTCAACAGGTAGTTCCTCCACTTTTCTTCAGCCTCTTGCCTCCCCTCCATTTTGTGCTAAGTAAAACTTGTGGTGTGGGGTCTCTCTCATTTTCTGGGATCAGATTTAACCTGGAGAATTCTGTTTTTTTCATCCTAAAAATAGTGTTTATCTTTTGTGTTATAGTTCTTTTCCCTTTTATTCCTCCCGTTTCCCTCCTCTTTCATGAGTACTTACCATCTCCCTATAGGAAGTATTTTAAGTTGCTTTTACAGTCTTCCTGTCTGATTATAGCAGCCTGCTGTCTTCTTTGTTAGGGGGCTGACAGTGTTGCCGTACAGCTGTGTAAAAGAAATGTGAGGACCAAGGATCAGATAGGTGAAAATGGCAGAAAGCTTTAACAAGGTGAATGAGCTCTTTTTTTTTTTTTTTTTTTTTTTTTTTTTTTTTTTTCAGAAACTGGGTAAAAAATGAATAAGGAAATCCAGATGCTGCTGGCACATCACACATCACTTGGAAAAGTAGAAAAGCAAGATATGGTTAATACGGGTTGGCCAAGTCTGAGGGAGAATGGGCAAGTCATGTTGCACCAGCTAACTGCTTGTTGCACCCAGACAGCCTATAGGGTTGGGACTTTAACATGAACCAGGCTCTGCTGCTGTTCCTTGACAGCGTATCTGTCTGAGGATCCATGCTCTTTTTTCTGCAGTTGAGAAAAAGTGCGAGCCAACAAGCAGTCATTCTGGACAACTGGGAGATTTGGGCTTGAACATGAACTTGAACATGAACTAACACGACAGCAGAAGACACCTGATGAGAGAAATTTCTTAAGGGACAGACGTGTTGCAGTTCTCTTCAGTTAATCTTGGTGGGAGTGGTAGTGTAACAAGTCCAACTGTGAAAATGCTGAGACTTTACAACTCCTGTTTCTTCCTCACAAATAGTAGAAAATACATGAAAAGTCAAGCCAATATATATGAAACACAGAACGTGTGAGCTTGATACCGTGTTTCAATCAGAAAATTGTGTACATTCCAAATGTTGTGACATGATAACTTTCATTTGTATATAAAAGCAAAATCTTCTGTTAAGTTATGCTTTAGTCCAAAATTCAGAAAGGCTTTCAGAATTAAAAATATTGAACATAAAAACAAAAGGACAAAAGAAAGGAGAATCACTTATTAATATTTTGATTGACCATCTTAATGTTTCTTACACTTCTATTGTGAATGTAGAATTTTGTCTTAGAACATTTCTTATTTTAAAAGATGTTATTGAGTAACTACAGAGTAATCTTTGTCATTAATGAGTAAAAAAATCACGTATGTTATAAGAAAAGCTCAGCTAGACTGATAAGGAGGAAAACATATTTTATATTAAAAGTTATAAAGCGGTGTTTACTTAGTTATCTGCTTTTCACTTCTACAACTTAGTATATGTAACATACAACAGTATAAACTGTCTACAAGTGGGCTAGTGGTTTGTTAATCATAAAATCATAGAATAACTGAGCCTCAAGGGATATAAGTGGATGCAGTGCTTCTAAAAGACAGCATTTACTCCTACCTTCTCACTAAAATTTCTCTCTTTCATTTGATGAATTTTTATTAAACATAAAAAGAATGACCTCCATAGAATCATAGAATCATAGAATCATAGAATCATAGGGTTGGAAGGGACCTTAGTAGATCATCTAGTCCAACCCCCCTGCCAGAGCAGGGCCACCTTAGAGCAGGTTACACAGGAACGCGTCCAGGCGGGTTTGGAATGTCTCCAGAGACGGAGACTCCAACACCTCCCTGGGCAGCTTGTTCCAGTGCTCTGCCACCCTCAAGGTAAAGAAGTTCCTCCTCATGTTTAGGTGGAACTTCCTGTGCTCAAGTTTGTGCCCGTTACCCCTTGTCCTGTCACTGGGCACCACTGAAAAGAGCCTGGCCCCATCCTCCTGACACCCACCCTTCAAGTATTTATAAGTGTTAATTAGGTCCCCCCTCAGACGCCTCTTTTCCAGGCTAAAGAGACCTAATTCCCTTAGTCTATCTTCATAGGAGAGGTGTTCCAGTCCCCTAATCATCTTAGTAGCCCTATGCTGCACCCTCTCCAGCAATTCCTTGTCCCTCATCCCTATCCATCATTCTCCGTACTCCTAGCTTTTATCTAAACAGCTGTATACTTTGTTCATATTTTCTGTTTCCATTATACCTGGTAATCTGATTTGAAAAAAAATACAGTGTGTTTTAATTAGAGAACGGTGTGCATTTATGCAAGGGAAGATAATAATATCTGCATTACAGTAGAACCTTGTTAATTTGCATTAATGATAGGGAGAGCTATAGTGAATTAAAGAATTTTGCAAATTATCATCAAAGTGAATAAATAATGAAAACCAGGGGCTAGTTAATCCACAAATATTTAATTAATTCATTTTAACAGTTGTAGTTTGGCTATAATTATCTCTGACTTTGTTATTCTTTATTAAGTGCTAGCAAAACATCTGATATATGCTATGATGATTTCTGCCCTGAGAAGTTTACAATCAAGAGGACACCTAAAGAGAAAAAGGATCATACTGGGAAACACACAGGTGATCATAACCTGCCATTGTTCCTCATCATCATCCATATCTCTTTGCTGGGGTGTCCCAGAAGTCAGTATGGCAGGGTTTATATGCATACTGGAACACAGCCTAAAAAAAGAAGTCCTTTTATTATGACAACTACTTGCAATTCTTTATATTCAGTCTCTAAAAGAGAGATTGGAAGAAGGTGAAGGGAGATTTGGGCCATTCATACAACGCAAAATGAAATGGAATGCAGATTAGTGAGGCTTTGGTGTATGATACCATCAAAGTGAAACATATCAAGGAACAGTTTCCTCCATTAGCTTAAACTGCAGGGAAATTTAGATAGGATTTGAACAGGATTTAGTAGTCTATGAGTTCACTTTATATACTCTTGCAAATAGGGCCTGAGGTCGTAAAAGACTGTAGCAGTTTGTGTTTTGATTACTAAAGGTGATATCTCTTGCTGCCTTTTAAGCACAATAACTGCAGAGAAGAGAAAGTGACAAAATTTCTTTTGGTTTTATCAGAATGTAAAAATTATGTCAGTAACACTGTAACATACTCCCTCTTATTGGCAGCGGACATTCAGTCAGGAGCTTGCTTGTAACTGCCCCAGAAATGACACGTACATTTTCTAGTTGTCTACACAATGTGTCTAAACTAGAAGTGATTGAGGATTTTTTCACTTTCGGTGAAAATTCTGACCCAGATATTGTGCTGGGCACAGCAGGTCACAGCAGTACAGATGGTGTTGACCACAGTGGCATACAAACAGTGTTGTAAGCAGTGCTACCTTGCTTTCAGCTTGCCAAGCGCTCAGGCTACCACCGTCCTGCAACTGCCAACTCTTTCATTAAACCTTCTTCTGCCTGATTGTGGGTTGTCAGAGCATAGTTTAACTGAAAAGAAGCAAGGAGGATTTTAAGAAAGCACAGACATCTCTTTAGATGCACCCTAGATCTGCTAAATGATCTAGTTCTGGATGCATTCCCAGATCTGGCCATCTACCTTACATACATGTTAGCTAAGACTCAGGCTCTCCTGAACTAACTGCTTCCTTCTGAGAGAAAAAAATCATAGAATATTTCAAGGGATAGTTCACTTGGAAGTTCTGATCCCATAGGTAGGATGGACAAAGACCATTGGTTACAGTCTCTCTGGGGAAACAGATCTTACCTAATTACTTCACAGCTATGCAGTATTGGTAAACTCTGTAATCCATGTGTGGGGTTTTTGAGCCATGTTTCAGAAAAATATGGGCACATGTACACCATAAAATTCCTCAAGATGTTTCCAGTCTGCATTATCTCTATGCTAACTACTATTTCTGACAACTTTGCCACATTTGAATAAACTGCAGTGCTCAATCAAAGTACAGACCTTCACTACTGTGCTGTTAGATACTTCACTGCTTGGCACCATACTGGTCACTCATGCAGCTCTGGCAATCCACCCTGCCAACTTTTTAGTGATAAATAACACCTGTTTCACTTGGATTTGGGCTTATCTGTCCTCGTTTGCGAGGCAGATGAACTTTTCCAAAAAGTTCTGTAAGCATGTACTTCCACATTTACAGGTGATATAACTGGACTTCACTTTTTTTGAATGGTGATGTGATCCTTCTTCATTGCCACACTGTTGTGCGCCTGAATTGCTGGTTGGTGGATGAGGAACCCAGGAGGCTGTTTGTGCTCCAGTGGCTTCTGCTCTGCCATTCACTACATAGAAAGGTTCCAGGCTCTTCCAGGCTCTTCCGCTGTAACACATGAATCAAATGAGTAACACACTAAGGACCTCAAAGACAGATTCTAAAAAAAATATTGTCATACTTAAGTAACGACAGTATTAATTTGGTTGCAAAAGTATGGATGTTTAGTACATATCTAGCTTTGCAGCATACTGGAACATTCTGGAGGATGCATGCTAATCTCAGCAGCTGGGGAGAAAAAGCACCTGTGAAGGAACAGTATTGCACTGATATTGGACTTATCTGAAAATGGATCAGTAGAATAGCACAGACTATGTAAAAAAGTGGGTGATTGGGAGGAGTGAGGGAATAATCGGGAAATGAAAAATACCTGTAATGCAGGAACAGTAATCAGATATATAAAGGGATATTCAGGCTCCAAGTTTATAGGTATGAAGGGTGGAGCATGATGGAATTTATTAAAGGTGGGTTTGGTTCAAGGAGCAATCTCTTTAGTAAGATGTTCATTTCACAAAAGATTTCAAGAATCTCTGTCTCCTGTTAAACCACACAGCACTCAGAAATTAAAGCAGATGCAGTAAACCATTCAAAATGCAAGTTCATTTTATATGGATTTTTCTTGCTACTTTAGTGTGCCACTTAATAAAAACCTCAATGTGTGAAACACTATCAATATGTCACTCATCATAAAGCTGCTTTAAACAAGGAGAATGTAGTGACATACCAGGATGAGTGTAGCCACTGAAATCACATACACAATAATTCTGCTCTCTCACCCAAGAACTGAAGAAAATGAAGTGGTAGTAAGATTACAATGGCTGCAATCACTTTTATTTTATTCACACTCCACTGAAGTTTGATGCACATGTTCCTGCCTGTACTACATATTTGTGTTAGATAACAGGCAGTATTGTAGTAATGGGGATAGCTATATGTGAACTCAGGATTAAAATTCCCTTTCTTCTCTCAATGTTATTTATATTTCAAACCTTTTCATGTCCACTCATGCTATAGCATGATGTAGCTCTCATTTTAGTAATTGTGTCTTTCACTGTCAGCCTACTTGTTTTCTCAGTGTACTTTCATAGATTTTGTCTTTGATGTCTTTTTTCAGTTTGTTTATCCCAACACTTCAGCTCAGTTCTTTTCACTTGAGTCTCTGACATGGAGCTGTTTCCTTTTTTTCACATCCTTTTACTTCCCCCTTCCCTTTCTGCTATTTTCTTTGTCTGTTATCTGCTTTTCCTCAGTTTTCTCTCCAGTTCTTTTTCAGTCCCCTTTTCCTTTTCTTTCACCACCCTTCCAGCTCTTTATCTATACTTCTCCTTTTCCTTATTGAACCCTTTATCTCTGTTGACTCATCTTTTTTTTTCATTAGTTCTTCAGTCTGACTTTTCTTATTTGTGGGGGTTTTTTTCCGCATCCTTATTTGTTTTTTTTTTTCTAACCATTGACATAGTCTAACGTGTACCAGAATGGCAGCACTTGTGGTGTTGTGTCATTTAAAGAAACTAGTGAAAGGGAACTAGTCTACTATGGAAATTAGTGAAAAAAAAAACCCACAAAACTTGGATGGATGGCTTACCAGGGATGCTCTTCTAAATTTAGATTTTCAGGTACTGGATGCTTCTGTGATATAAAGATCTTATTTCTGTCTCCCCTTCTGATGACTCCTGACACCTTTTAAGGAGAAGTCATAAAGAAATGGAGAACTGGATAAGTGAGAAAGGCAATAAAACATGGAACAGGAAAACATGGTGGCTTAGAGGGACAGATGGTCCATTTGCTGTCTGAATTATGATGTCCATCACATACTATCAGAAGTACCATAGCTTCTTTCCTGAGAATGAGGTATGGATCTTACATGCAGGGGAAGGTGGATCGCTCCATCTGAGAAGTGGGGCAAAATGTTGCTGTTTCTGCAAGCTCTGTGTCAAAGTTCTACAACAAAGCAGAAACATTTAATTTCCTTATTTTTTTTTTTAACCTGCCCATAATACCTCTGAATTTTCTGCTTAAATACTTCCATTCTTGCAGCTCAGTGTTGTGAGAAAATATAGAATCTGTTAGTGTTTTGTCAAAATGTCATTCTGGAAACTATTTGGGTGGACAGTAAGGTTCTGCTAAACCTGACATGTGGTGTCATCCACATTGTCTTATTAATCAACACTTTTTCAAGATATGCATAAACTGTGTGTATATAATAATGATCTCATACATTATGGCATTTCAGGAGCTGGTACAACAGCTAAGTATGGCCCAATTAGTTCAGTAACTTGTGTAACACTAGAATCACTATATAAATCTCTGACAGAATTCCTGTGAGGGTGAGGAGGGGCAAGTAGGCAGGCATAATGTATCGCTATTAATCAGTAAACATTATGATGCTAATATAACATCTCCTCAAGTAGCCCTAGTGCAACATATGCTGCATTAGTAGCAGATGTCACAAATTGCGGCCTTACATAACATGTGTTGTCTCTAAAAAAAAGAATGAAAAAGTCACTTCCATGTGAAAAATATCTCTATATCTTGTAATTTTCTGTGTTATTGTTAAGAAACTTGGCGCTGGTATTGTGTTTTATTGGGGAGATAGAGTCTACAGTGCCGGTCAAGAACATAGTTGAAGTGTAAGGTAGCTAATAGATCCAATGTACCACATTGTGTAGGAAAGAGTTTTACATTGTAGAGTAATGTGTTTAGATGGGACCAAGAGATGCTATAGACAGTGAGAAAATGGGAGCTGGGAGGATGATGATCAGAACATACATTATAGCATTTGCTTCCCAGTAGATGCTAAAATTGTTCTCTGGAGAAATACTATCATTAACATTGTGTCTGAAAGAATTCTGTGTTTAACTTGTGTTAATGAAATCTAGCTGGATAATGTGATTAAAGTCAGGTTTCCTTTATGACACCACTTTTTCAGTATCTCATAAAACGCGTGAGAAGTTGTCAGTGTTCACACTGTGACTATTCAGCCGTTTGAAGCTATATGATTAATTTTTTGGTTTGGGTTGATTTTCAGGTTAATATCCTGGCATATGTGCATTTTGCAATTAGCTGTAGTCACTTAAGATGTGCTTATCCTTAAATGCTCTTTTATTTTTTTTTAATTATGGTGTAAATAACAAAACTGACAGGAGAGGAATGTATGAGAACTGTATCTCAAAGGAATAAAGATACCCTGAAGCATACTGGCTAGAACTAATATGGGGACATTATCTCTTCATACAGCATTACTGAAATCTGTACTGGAACTTATACGTTCAAGGTAAATATTTAGATTTTGCAAATATATTTGGAAAGTTTGGAAAAAAAATAGATAAAGAATTGCAAATATGAGATGAGCTGGGAAACCTCTCACCTCTTCCATTGTGTAGTGAATATTAGAATTTAAAAGCTTAATGTATTTAATAAAATTAAGGTGATAAGCACATGAATTGTGCTTGCTTTCATATTTGTCCTCCGAAAGACAGTAAACATTACTTTGTATTACTGTAGGATGACTTTCAAGATACATAATTGCCATGTAATAATATATTTGTCCATAGCCTGAGCAAAACATAAGAAAGAGACCAATCATAGTACTTAAATGTACTCGTTGCCAGCAAATGTCTGATATCAGAGAATTTTTCAGTGTAATTCAGGAATGCAAATTGTAGATTTTTCCCCAGGTACAGAAAATCCAGACAAAATGTTAGTTATGAAGGTTAAAATTGAATCCTGTTCTCTCTCCAAGGCACAGAGATCACCTCTATATCACTTTACTTTCATACATGACAGTTATGTTTACCTATAGTTCTGCCTACTGAGATTTACTCACTCACCTGGAAATGGATTTGAATATATAAATGGTGCACATCACTATGCTTATAAAAAAGCCACAGGTGCTGCGAAGAATATATCATGGAGTCAGTGAGCTGCCTTAAGCTCACTGGTAGGAAATTTGAGCTGTGAGTGAAAGCAGAGGTTCAGTTGCACCAGAGGGAAAAGTTCAGCCAGAGTTGCCCATACCTGTCCAACGGCTCCATCTTCTTTTGGGATCTCCAATGCGAGATTGTGCTCTGTACGGTGCACATCTGGACTGCAACACACCATCAGCAGAAATTTGCTTCTGACTACCTGGGATGCTCAGTGCAAGAATGACCAGAGCTTCAGAGGAGTGGATGTAATGCTGAACTGAAGTGAGACTTCGGGCCATTAGCTAACCAGATAGTTGTCATTTGGAATTTCTTTGGAATGCCATTATTAATACCCAGAGAGATTTTCTCCTTCTTTGGTTTTTTTCTGTTTTGTTTTGGTTTTGTTTTTTATTTTCTTTAGGCAAAAATATACTTAGTGTTTATATGACAGCAAGTGCTACTAATTTGCAAAGACTTGTTGAATATTGCTGGAGAAGAAAGTATTTTTAGGAAGTAGGATAATTTGTTGACAGGCTAAGCTACATCTATTTGCAAAAATTTGACCCTAACTAAGGAACAGCATATAGAAAAACTAATCCAAATTCTTCCTCCTGGCAATAGTATACACTGTGAAGTTAAAACACATTTCCATTCATGTGGAGAAATTTAATCATCATCTCCTAACTTGAAATGTGCTTAAATTTAAGAAAAAAAAAAAGACAAAAAAAAATTCAGAACATTTTCAAAAGTTTGCTAAGGAACCCCCTGACTCACAGATTTTACTTTTTAACCAGTCTTAAGGTGAAAGAACAGCTAGAGAAGATTAGAAAAAAATATTGTGTCAATATTTATAGGGAAAAACTGCAAGATGCAAAGATCAATAGGTCAGTGCTTCTGACATCACGCCTGGACACAGACCTCTATTGTGTTGTGCAGGATTCCCTTATCTAAATACAAGAGAGTGATACAATGATAACATTATTTTCAATTGACTTTGTTCAAGTATAGTTTATTTAAGAATTGAACTTAAAACCTACACTGACAAAGCAATTGCATTGGTAAAAGAATCTCCTGAGGTATGTGGCTTTGTAGCTCTGTGATTCATATTTAAAATGATACCATACAAAATCAATGTACTAAACGAAGTAAAGACAGGCTAAGTTGTGCATGTCAAAAGATATAGGTAATGGAAAATCTTCTGAATCAAATTAATTTTTTTTTTACTCATGGGTTAATGCCAGTTATTTTTCTTGGCACACTGCCATTTAGTCTCTTTATAAATGTCCTAGAAAAGAAGAGAGAAACATATACCATCCAAATCTTCCAACTATGAATTTTGAAAACAAAAGTGGTCAGGGCAACTATTCTGCAATTCATGTACATTCAAACAAAGCATACTTTAACACATCCAAATTCAAAGTCTTTGATCTAAGTCCAAAGAATGCTCATTGATGTGCATCCTTCTTTGCTTGCATGATTTTGTAACTATTCTGGAAAAGCTGAAATCTTTCCAACACTACAGAAAGATAAAATGAGTGCATCCTTGCTCTGCACTTGTCTCTCCTACCTTATTGTTACATAAAACATGCATATTTGTACTCATAGCAATATCTTTTAATGACTGGTGATGATGAGAAGCGTCTGTCTTAAAGAAAGATAGTAGGAAGCAAACACAAGCCTTGTGGATCAGGGGGGATTTTGTCATACTTGTTAATCTCGATTTTCGCATCTATTTATATATGTCCTCTTTGCCCTTTTCTACTGAAATGTGAGAGTTCTTTGTGTCTGAAGGGGTTCAGCTTTTGTTTAAATAACTATTTAAAAATCAACTTCCACAAATCCATCACCTTCAAAGGAAGTGTTACAATTAGATTATTAAGTGCTGAAATGGTGTTCTTCCCTGTGAGAGGGACAGAAGAAAGCAAGGTCCTGCCACCACCTGCATCTTACAGTCAAGAAACCTACTCCAACAATTCATTGAACACCTTCCGTGAGGTTCTGAACTTCCAAATGTCTGAGACTTCCTTGAGTTATTTCACAGCATCCTGAAGTGAAGAGAATTCTAGGAGGTAAAACATTGCTTGTGATGTGCTTAGCTAAAGAGCATGAGCTGCTTTTTATTAAGTAGTTTCTTTCTGCTTAAGGAATCAATGTCTTCCCATATAATCCTGCAGAATCAAAATCCAATGAATAACATATTGCACTCCTTCATCGTAAAAATATGGTGTTTATTAAGTACACATTAAAAAAATTACTGAATACATGCAGAGCTTGCTGTGAATACCTGAAATGCCTGGATTAATCTGCCCAATTCTAGTAGAGTTTATTTGTAGAACATATCTTATTACACCGGAATAAAATATGCTACACTGGCACCTCATCTGAGGATTTTATTGTGACGATTACAGCTTTCAGTAGTCAAGCAAGGAGCACCATAAAAGTACTCTGAAATTGCATTTTTGAAATTCCACCCCTGCCTACAACTATAAACTCAGAAGAACTGAAATTTCAATAAAACAACTGAGGAGTATTTAATTTTCCTCTAGTCTGGATCTGCTGTCTTATTATATCTATTCTGTCAGCTATTAAATGTTGAGTCCTGTAAAGCCTGCACATGATCTTCAGAGTGTGCAGAGACACCAAGGTATTAATGACTAGAGAAAGCATGAAAGAGCAGAGGTGCAGAATGCTACTGACTTTGCTGTGGTAGTTACAACTGCAAATGAGAATGCCCAATCCTACTGTCTTTCTGTGTCTACAGTAAGGGGAGGGAGAGATGAAGGAATACAGATAATTTAATTGTGTGGCTGTAAATAAATTTTCAGGCCAGGACAAAGAAGCCATTGCATAAACACTAGACCATTTTTTAGTACAACCAGCCATGTACAGAAGGGGCTTATCATTGCATTATGACATAAAGTCAATAACTTGCAAAAGTCAGAAATGAGATCATGAAAGAGCAAGGTGTTGTATCTACAAAGGTTACGTTTATCCAGTTTGATATTTAGGAGACCAGACTTGGCAAAGAAAAAAAAAAAAAGGCAAAAATCTTTCTCATTCAGATGTGTGTAACAATGTGTGACAAAATAGGCTATTTAGTAAGTTTCTGTTTATATGCTTATCAAGATGGATGTGGATGGGTTTGAAGATCTGTACTCTCTGCAATAATCACTCCAATAGAGTGCTTAGAAAATCATGTTTTAGCAGTGTTTCTGTTATGACAGTAATGGGCAAAATGAAACGAAACTGAAGAATGCTTGTAGATATATGCAAGGCAACAGTTATTGCATTTCAAAAACACTTCCTAGGGTATTAGCTGCACAACCCTGACCCTGTGAAAGGAGACGTGACCATCAGCTCCCTTGGACTATACTGGGGGAAAAAAAATGGTCTTAGTTATTATTTATTTATTGCAGCTTTTGGAGGATTTATATTATGATGAACTGGTAAAAAAAAAAAGATTCCTGTATTATGCCATGGGAATGTTATCATAAAAAGCTCACTAAATTAGGTGTTTGCACAGAGTAGTGGATTTTTTACATATAGATTTTTATTGCATATGTCACACCTTTACTTAAGGATATTAATGTAAGTTATCTGCATTCATTTAATCTGCACTGGTACAACACATGGTGAAATTTGGCCATGCAGGACTGGTTGACATGGGAATTACTTCATTTTATAACACTAGGTATTGGAAGCAAACTTGATCCCATTGCATTCTTCCAAATGGAATCTACTTCTACCATCATTCTGTCCATAAGACACCTTGTCTTCTGCATTTCTAACTGTCTCACATCACATAACAATGTACAAAAAATAAGATTTTTCTTCCTTCTTTTCTCAGAACGTTCATATTAAATGTTAGGATGAATCCAGAACTTCTGAAACCAGAGACCTGCACCTGAATAACAGTGACGAGGAGGCTCTTCTGAATCCTAACTGGATCATAGTCTGGATCCATAGCCTGAGCAAAACATAAGAAAGGGACTGATCATAGTTTATAGACATGCTCATGGCCAGCAAATGTCTGATACCAGAGCTGATGAAGCAAGGACTTGAACGTGTCCCAGATGGACGTTGTAATCACTGAAATATTGGCTATTCAGAGAGTGAGTGCAGAGCTCTTCTTCTCACTCTGGTTTTGATTAATACTTTCCTGGATCTGAGAAACCTTTGCTGTCAAAATTCCTTCTGTAAGGTAGTTAACATTTTGTACGAATATTTCCTGATTAATACAAGTACATGGACGATATGGGGGGTGCTCTCAGTTCCAAATCTAGTAGCTATTGTATTGTTTTCCTACATAATCATCATCATTATTATTAATAATAATATTATTAATAATAATATTATTAATGTCCACTTAAGGATTATTTTAATCAGTCTGTGTTGATTTGGAACATTAACTCTCAATTTTGTTTTAAAATGAAAATAGGAGAAAATATAGTAGCTTCTTTAACATATTGATTTACAGCAGAAAAAATAATTGGTATGCATGTCTAATGGAATAAGGGTATGCAGTAGGCACTGTACACATATACCTAAAAGGTGGCTTTAAAAATTCTATTCATAACAAGAACATTGTGATAGCTGTTCCAAGAAAACAGGGATATTTTTATGGAGGACAGAATAAAATGAGCTGAAACTATGGCTTCATTGAAACTGCAACCAAAATATAACTAAGTTGTAAAATAAAAGGAAATNAGATTCCTGTATTATGCCATGGGAATGTTATCATAAAAAGCTCACTAAATTAGGTGTTTGCACAGAGTAGTGGATTTTTTACATATAGATTTTTATTGCATATGTCACACCTTTACTTAAGGATATTAATGTAAGTTATCTGCATTCATTTAATCTGCACTGGTACAACACATGGTGAAATTTGGCCATGCAGGACTGGTTGACATGGGAATTACTTCATTTTATAACACTAGGTATTGGAAGCAAACTTGATCCCATTGCATTCTTCCAAATGGAATCTACTTCTACCATCATTCTGTCCATAAGACACCTTGTCTTCTGTATTTCTAACTGTCTCACATCACATAACAATGTACAAAAAATAATGTTTTTCTTCCTTCTTTTCTCAGAACGTTCATATTAAATGTTAGGATGAATCCAGAACTTCTGAAACCAGAGACCTGCACCTGAATAACAGTGACGAGGAGGCTCTTCTGAATCCTAACTGGATCATAGTCTGGATCCATAGCCTGAGCAAAACATAAGAAAGGGACTGATCATAGTTTATAGACATGCTCATGGCCAGCAAATGTCTGATACCAGAGCTGATGAAGCAAGGACTTGAACGTGTCCCAGATGGACGTTGTAATCACTGAAATATTGGCTATTCAGAGAGTGAGTGCAGAGCTCTTCTTCTCACTCTGGTTTTGATTAATACTTTCCTGGATCTGAGAAACCTTTGCTGTCAAAATTCCTTCTGTAAGGTAGTTAACATTTTGTACGAATATTTCCTGATTAATACAAGTACATGGACGATATGGGGGGTGCTCTCAGTTCCAAATCTAGTAGCTATTGTATTGTTTTCCTACATANCAAAAGGGAAAAAAAAAGGATGTTACAGGAACAAATTTACAGGCATTCACTTTGTATCACAATCTGTTGTTAAAATGTTGTAATTCAGTAACAAATCATCAACTGATAATTGCCCTGGGGGAGAGAATGGCTCTTACTGTTCCACTCAGACCCACTAGAAAGCAGGCATGTGAACTGAAGAGCAATGCTACAATATACAAATTTTCATCTGGTCTGGGATCTATTCACACATATGACTGAACCAGATCTAAAATAAATACATATACAGATGAGATTAAAGCTGCAGTGTGAATTTGTGCATGTCATATGATGCTGACGACATGTGCATAAATAATACAGTTGTAGGGGACAAAGAGTAGCTAAAATCCCTAAATAGCCATGAGGTATATACACTTTTATGTAAAACATTCCAATATATTTTTATGAAAATTATCCAAATCTATGCTGCTGCCTGTCTTCCCAGCAATTAAAGTTTCATTGACTTTTATTGTCCAGCTGACTTCTTTCTGTCAACTTCCCTTTGAATACTGATATCACTAAGAATTTCGCAACCAATGCCTCTAAGTAGAATAGGTGTATAGAAAAAATGAATTAAAAATTCTGCTCCAAGTCATGAGTGGTTGAAAAAAGTGATAAATGAAACAGGGAGCTGTGAAATCAGAAAGTCTTGCTAAGAAGAAGTAAAAACCCGCTATTGACAGATCTGAAGTAGCGATGAGCAGTACACTAATATCATAACAGCACCGGCATTGAAAGTGACAGCAGCATCATCAGGGTCAGGTCCTGCTGCAATAGCACTGCACGGACGACACAGCTCTGCCCTGCTCCCTGCCCCGCTGTGCTCCTGCCTGCCTCAGGGCTCTTACTTATTATGGATTTGAAGCAAAGTTGCCCTGGGACAGATTTGGATCACAGGGAATGTGGCTTCGACAGAAGCTATAAATAATTTATTCCTATTTTGTTCTTGGTCTTGATATTTAAGGGTTTTTTTGTTCATATCTTAACTGGTAGATTTCTCTTTTAAGAAGATGTTCTGTGTTTTATAATTACCTCTGAATTACTATATTAGAATAAAAAGCTTGTGGAAGAAGCTTCTAGTATCGGTTATGAGAGACTTACAAAATGTTCACCCAAGCTGAAACTATCCTTTGCTGAAAAAGACTGGCAAAAGCCTTGTCTCCTTCATGCTTCCTGCACTTGGGTGATGTCAGTGAGAGGTGAGTGATTCCACTGAAAGGCAGCTATTCCCAGGTGTACGACACAAAGAATTATCTTTATCTCAAAACTGCTATGTATAAGCCATGGGAGAAGGGGAAAAGTGCAATCAGCGGAGTTTCCTGAAGCTACAAATCTATGGTTTCCAATACTTGGCAAAGGGGTGGTAGTATAATAACTTTTTTCCTGTTTCATAATAACAGCTTTAAAATCAAAGAATGTGATATACCTTGTTTTTCCTCTAATATTTTTGCTTGTTTACAGATGTAACCAATGACACTTTGAAATGCCGTTATTTTTTTTCTATTAAAAAGTATCAGAAGGAAACTAAAGGCCCACATTGAGGAGCAGAAGACGGTCACAAGACACCTACAATTTTGTGAGAATGGCATGGTGATACTGAGAGCATATAACTTTATGTCTAGGTTATACGGAGTCCTTTGTCTAGTGCCAGTAACAGTATAGTATTGGATTTGACAGACAACATCTCTGGTCCAGAGTAGTAGTACCTATATTCCTCCTTAGTTTATTACTGACATTATTCTTGAAGAGTTGATCACTGATGTTTGCTACTGACATCTCTGATTTCAGGTTGTCCTGTTATTCACTCCCCCAGGACTATGAAAGCAAGTAAGAATTAAGGACATCAAAATGCTGGATGACAGAACTCTCTTCAGATCTCCCAAATTAGCTGGTTTTCACATGCCAAACCAGACATCTACACTGTGTCTCTTTAGTATCTTATAAACTTCCCCACTTTTTCCTCTGTTTTGTACACTAATGATGCGTCACTGAGAGAACTGAATATGCTGTGTTAAAAACAAGGATTGACTGTGAAAACATTTTGGAAATCTGCTGTCACTGAAGCTTTAGGAAGGATAAAGGTTTGAGTGTGAAAAAGGTTTGGTGAGAAAAAGTAAACAAATAGTGAAATTGAGTGATGCACAGTTGATATGGTTCTGTTCAGGAAGGGATATGATGTCTGGAATGTAGGATCTTTTTTAACAAAAGACGACCCTTACTGAAAAAGACTTCTGTCAGTAACCCATCTCTTACCAGTCTCTTCACTTCTCTACTGCCTTATTCTGCTCACCTTGTGCCACAACATTGGAGTTTGAAGTTTAGTAACTTGCAGATCATAATATGTAATAACTTGTAGGGAGAACTTCAGCAGTAATAACATTGGATTTCTGCTTTTGGCTGTCCTTAGCGATCATGAAGCGATCATCTTTTACTGACACTCCCTAATTTGGCACAGAGATAGAGGGAGGTAAGTGGAACTATACCTCTGTTTGTCTTTTGGCTTCATTTCATTATCCTAACACACAACCTCATAACATTTAAATGTTGTCCATTGTCTCAGATAAGACTGTCCATTAACTAATCTCAATGTTTGCAATGTTCAGGTTATTTTTACTATGTGCCTATGGAAATACAAGGCAAGGTATATGCAGATAAAGCAAAGTAAACATTTCAATCCATAATCTTCACTAAAATTGACAGCGTTTACAACATCATTTTTGTCCTAAGGTCTAAACAACCTGTAATGTAAAAACCCAAGCACAAAACTTCAGCAAAAATATTTAGATTTGGGAATTACAAGAAAGCATTTATGAAGTTATTTTTCTTTCTCAAGGGTACTTGAGAAAGATAGTACTCAAGGATACTATCAATTGATAGTACATTTGGAATTGACGGATCAGATGAACACAAACCTCGTCTACTTTTCCACGTGTGGGGTTTCATTGTCTGTTTTATGCATATAATATTTTTAAAAACTAAACTCAAGTGCACCAGTCATTTTCAGAAAGCTTATGGTCTAGCCGATAAATTGAGAATAAACATATGTGTTCAGTTCAGTTTAGACTACAAAGTTTAGATATTGCTCAACCTTTGAATTGAACTTATTTTTGTACTTGGAAATTTTCTCAAATGACCACCCCATGTGCAGAGTCAGTTAGATGACCTGTTTCATAATTCTGTCATTTTTAGCACTAAGCTCCAGTTCTAAATAATGATACCCCCTGAGTTCATTTCGAATTATTTGATCAAGCCAGATGTTCTTCATTAGAATTAATTACAATTTTAAATGATTAAAGCTGTCTCAAACCATGATGGCAATGCATTTTTACCATTACTTTATGCATTTGATTTAAATTTTGAAATTAACCATTTGCTTAAATGTGTTGTCTACAGTATACATGAATTCTCTGAGCTGTAGTCAGCAGCTCAGTAGTAGTTTCTTGTGTGATTAGCAAATAACAAGACAAAATGAAAGGATATGAAGGCAAAAAAAATTGGAATGACTATGCAAGTTGGTTTTTATTCCACAGTACTCAGGATTAAAACATCCGTTTGTGTCCTGTATCACAACAAAACCCCAAACTTTGCTGCCATTTTAATGAAATGGAACTGTATCAAATCAGCCAGGCTTTTAATATCTCTCTTTCCATCCCTGTGTCTCACTGGAAACAACAAAAGAGTCTGCCTTGGATGCAGAAATCTTTTGTTAAAATCAACACAAGTCCATCAAATGCTTCAGTTGTAACAGTAAGTCATACTGAAAACAAGAGATAAAAATACTTCTACCATTTTCAATGCCTATGTTGTACCTCCAAGTCTGTGTTTCCATTAGGTTCCCAAACATATGTATGAAATAAAATGTGTTCAGTTTTAAACAAGTATATGTAGTAGAGAGCATTTGACCTTTATGAAAAAACAAAATATATAGGCCTATACACAGCCCTGCAGCAATGTCTTCAAACATCTCACAGTTAGGAAATATCTTTTATCCACTGGAAGATGAGTTTGTGTTTGTGACACTGTGAAAGTGAAATGTTCATATAAAATAAGCAGTACCATATTTTTGATGTGGTTGCATGTAATTTTTCAAAAACATTATCAGTCAAGAGACATGGGGAGACGTTTTTAAGAAATTCATACATATATACATACACACAGAAATAAATGCATTTGCAAATTGCACTGTCACACACAGAGTTTGTGATCTCTGGAAGAAATGTTGTGAAATCAGATAAACAGCTCCAGTGTGTGTGAACAAGTATTTGAACAAACAACAGTGGAACCATAAGGCACCTGCCTACTGATGCTTGTAAACAAATCGAATTCAAATGCTGTAATTTTGCACAAGTACCAAGGGGGGTTTGGAGGTTGCTTTTTCTTGTTATTGTGTGTTAATTAATTCAGCACTTCTATGAAGATGATTTGAATGCAGATACTACTACAAGTAGCATACAAGCAAATTAGATACAATCCAAATAAGTGTAAATCCACCTTCATATACCTAATGCAACCTTCTGTCATTCTCGCTACAAAAAACAGTGTGGTTAACCATGTGAATATATTGGTGCTTTCTCCTAGGAAGTGTGACAGGAACCTTAATTGCATACAAATCGGATGGGAAAAAATGCCTTTTCTTCAGCAGCAGACTTTAACTGCTTCTGCAAGAAATATTGGATGCAGCATATGGTGTTTTTTTTGTTTTCTATAAGAATCCTTTTGCTATAGCTTACTTCAGTTTTTCAACTGAGAAAAAGATTTAACCATGTAAACATTAAAACAGGTTTATATTCTGTCTTATCTCTCTGATTCCTTTATGCTGCCTGCCATCCTAATAACTATACACTGATATGCAGGACAGATTTTTATAAGAAATGCAACTGACAGATAATATAAGACAGACAATTTTTTCAGACAATATCTATAATGACTCTAAGTAGCCTTGTTTGGAAGATTTTTTTGAGATCTATGGTGCAGGCCTAGCTTAGTTTGGAATGCTGTAGTTTTCAGTGTTTATAGCAGAAAATTTACTGTAGTCTTGTACCACCTAAAACCTCTAGGTCTGCAAATGGCTCCCCTGATGTGCTGTCAGAATCATTTGCAAATATTTGCCTTTGGTTTCAGGAACTGGTAGCAGAACACAAAACACTGAGGCTTTAAGGGCTACTTCTTGAGTCAGAAGACAAAAGGAATATGGGGAACGATTGATTCTAGAGAAAGACAGTTGTAGGAATTTCTTATATCTTGAAGTGTTCTGTGCCTTGTCAATCTGAAGAATTGGAAGCTAGAAAAGGTAAAATGAATGGAAATGCAACCAGTGGAAAAGTCTGTGTTGGAATCAGGTGCTCAGAGACAGACAGCAGCTGGCTAATGAGGTTAGTGCTGGACCCTACAAAGACCAGGACTGCCTAGAATATGGGAGAAGGGACTAATGAAATGGGGCAGGAAGGTAAAGATGGCACTTAAATTTGATGAAGAGTTAAAACATGTGGAGAAGCAGAATACCTAGACAAATGGACTAAGCTAAGGAACTGGTGAAGAAAGGCGATAAAAACTATATAAATATGTACATGTAAGCAAAAAATTGTGAGTAGTCCGAAGTTCAGCATATAAAAAGAAAGGAATGCCCTAATGCATCCCATTGCTATGCAACCTCAACCAAATTCCTTTCTAACATGTTTTTTCTTTCCATGAATGCATGACATTTTTGCATCAGATTCTTTCTATTTTCTATATACGGCTATCTCTGTGGTGAGCTGAGTACAAAGGCACTGTTACCAGGTTGGTGAATAGAATATCAATCTCATCAGAAAATTCACATATACAAAAGCAAATGTAATAGTGAGCAAGAAATGGAAACCATTGAAAATGTCCTCATGGACCTTGACTCATTCATGGAGCAGTCACCTGTCTCCCTGTTAGCTGGACCCACCAACTAAATGATTGTCCTCTTTCCTCTTGTACCTTTCAATTTCTAGTTTGGCTTGTGAGGAAGACAGCTGGGGTGCTGGGTCTCCAAATAGATGATCTCTCTGGAAGCTCAGTAACCCAGAAAGGTAAGTGTCCAGGAAGTCAAAGCAGCTGGAAAATCCAGAGCCAGTCAGCCTGAGGAAATGGGCATTACGACTATTTACCAGCTGGGCAGCCTGTGAAGAACAGGAGAGAGGTACCAGGAAACTGTCCAAGTAGGAACACAGGCATTCTGCCAATGCAGTGAGACTATGAATCTGAGAGCCTTAAGGAGTCAGATGGCATTGTATGTGATACCATGGCAGAAAGCTTGATGATTTGGCTGTGTCTCCTGGCTTAATCATTTCTATTGAAAACTGTGACCAGCCATTGGGATTTGTTTCTTAATCATATCATTGAGGGCCTTGTGGACGGTCTCATCAGCTACTCTGAAATCTGTTAAACATAAACGTGTGGCAGGATCAGAGTGCTTAAGACAATGTAGTTCTTAATAATGGTGCAAAAAGCAGAATTTTCTTGGCAAGCTGAACCAGAATTTTGCTAGTCAGAAGACAGGATTAGAATGATAGAAATGGGGGAAAATAAAGTAAAGAAAAAAAAAACAATTAAAGAAGGAAGTAGTAATAATAGAAAGTTAGTTCTGACAGCTGGTGTTATGTAGAAATTAGCTAAATCTTATAAAATATTTTATTTTTTCAGCTTAGTCCACTGACGATATGGAGAACAAAGCTCAAATACAGATATGCCAAACCCTAAAATCATAGGAAATGTTGGTCTGTAAAAAGTTGAAATGAAATTGCCACATCAACACCCCTTTGGAGACTCTCCAATCAACCTACCTACAGAGTGACATTCCACTGTCATGAACATTAATAAATCAAACTTTTTTGAAATATTACTGTGAGCACCTCTTCCAGAGGTATTTCAGCTTCTTCCAGTGCTCTATGGCGTTCTGACAAAGAGCCTGCAAGTTGGCTTACTGCAATTCTTTCAATCTGAGCAATCCATTTTATAGGTATATTTTTCTCATCTCAGTCTTTTGCCAATCTGATAGACAATTTTAGGTAACAAGCTGAACCAGCACTGAGATTGTGAGCTGGCATTTGTTACTTTGGACAATTTAGCACACAGCTCTTTGCACAATCTCTCTCCAGAAGGAGAATGAACTTCTTAAGTGCATCAGCTGTAACAACTGATATGTGTGCAAGTGATCAAGTAGATGACTCCAGGGCAGTCACAGTTCACTGAGCATCTTTCGTTTTTTTCTGCAGACTCATCTAAGTCATCTCCTTCCCTAACACTACCCCATAATGTCCCAGTCACAAATTTTTATAGACAGGCTGCCCTTTCCAGCACTTATTTGAGGAAAACAAAATATGGCAAAACCAAACAAATCCCTGTTGGAATTATCAGGGGAAATAAATAGCTCACCTGAGATGGCTTTTGATATGATAGGTTAATTTTCATACCATGGGACTGCCTGTCTGGAAGTTCAAAATTGAATGGAACTTGAAGTTTGAAATGGAATGGAATTTGAATATTCAGATCAAATATGACTGAATGATTAATCCCGAACAAGCACTATCTAGCATGAAACAGAGTAACAAATATGTTTTCTTTCTACATCTCACCTTTCCAGCTGTGATTTCTGTCTCTTAGCTGAGGTAGTATGTTTCTGAAGGTTGCAACAACTTGATCCTTTTCTGTCCATGAGCTGTTTTAAAATAATGTTTTTATGCTTTGATGACTAGATTTTCCATCTCAGTGCTATGTGTCTGCTTGTGTATTTGTTCCTTCTGTGCATGCCTCGTCAATATAATTAAACATTACAAATGTCCATTACAATATATGCTGGATGAGAGTACTCCCAGCAGCAGTGCCAGATATGATCCTCCAGCTCATATCACTGTAGTTAACGCACAGACCTTTCAGCAACTGGCAAAACTGAATGTATTGCCGCTGTCATTCACCATGCTGTATCCAAATGTTTTGTTTTGTTTGGCCAGTTTTGATGCTGTGTCTTCTCACATGGATCTTGTGTTTCAATAGCAACTCCTACTGGGTTCTGTTCCCTTTCTGTCTGATGTCAGATCAGATGTCCAGAAACAGGCCTCTGAGTAAAAGGCAGTTAGCAACTTAGGGAAATGAATGAGGTGCAAACAGAGAAATACACAGACAATGGGGAGACTGGGATGTCCAGAATGTGGGAAATGGAAATGGAAGCTTGTGTTGGACTAGACAGGAGTTTCTGTTCGCTGATTTAAGTGTGGTGCAATTTTGCGTTTCCGTTTTAGAAGACTGAAGTAAATTCAGTAGCTTTTGAGGAGCTTCTATGTATGCCAGCCCCTAGGCTGTCCTTGAACATTATAGATTCCTTCCCTGTCCCACTCCGCTTCGTGGCAGAATAAACTGGCCTGAAGTCTACACATGCAGAGATGAAGGTACACAAAAAAGCATCACCTGCTGCTGGTAGCTGCAATATTTTTGGTTATTAGATTGTAATTTGTGTAGCTGAGAGGTGAGCTTACTTCTAAACTCAGTAAACAATTTCTTTTTAACTCTCTAGCCTTAAGTGCTGCTTATCTGAAACAATCATATTTAAGTGATGAGACAGAAAATAATTGATCGAGTACACGAGTCGGTACAGATATATGGTATGCTGGACTTCAAAACAATTGTAACAAGAAAGCAGTGTTTCTAACTAATGTTTTTATGGAGCTAAGAAAAATAATACTGCTGAAATGGAGAGCAGAGAGGAGCAGAAAATACATATGTTCTCCTGTAACAGTTCTTGGATAGAATCATGAAAAAAGATAGGATTGGGTATTTTAATCTTCTTATTTCATGAAATATCTATTTATTTAACTGTATTCAATTGTTAAAGAGATTTCGTCCTTCTGGTACAGAAGGTATCAGGGTGCTACTTTGTAGAATTGCTTTTGGTCAGAGGGTTTTTCCCTTGAGAATAAAATACAGCAGCTTCTGACCAGCTTGTACTGGTTTGGAGTTCTCTCCTGGTAGGAGTAACTTCTTTCTGTGATAATTATTTTGAGAAAAAGGGGTAGTCATTTCCCTAAAAAGAGACTAAAATTGCACTGCAGGTGTCAATTACTTGTGAAAGATAACCTCACACCTGCTAACACTTAGAAAGGGATCTGCCTAAATTCAACCCAAATAGCTACTTTTGTGCTCAAAAGTTTTAACTCTATAAAGCCTTGTATATTTAACTATTAAAAAAACTTAGAGTGAGTAAAGGGGAAAGTAACAGGTGTCCTGAGTAAGTAAGGTGTCTCCTCATGAAAGGGTAAGTTCTGCCTTTTCCAGAGTGTGCACCTCACTCAGTCACTCACTCACACTTTAAAAGGAATGGTTTGCAAGTGGGACTAAGTTAGATAAAAAAAGCTGTCCCCTCTACCCTAGCCCTTCTGCACTGTCATGTCAGACTTGTGTTTCACCAGGTACCTTCTTCTATCAGTACAGACATGGGTGTTAAGAGGGAATTCACACTTTTGAGCCAATATTTCTTTGTCTAGGGTCTGAGAGTTCCTCTGGGTTTCCTTCTCAGGCCTATCTAGTCATGGATTCTCTTTTTCATTTTTCTTATAAGTTATGACTCTAAAAAAAAAAAAAATAAGGTTTGGGGTAGACAGTTTCAGGTTAGGGATAGTCCATAGTTTCAGGTTGTCTCCATGTTTCTGAGAGCAAACCTGTGCTTGCTTTTGGTCTATTTACAATAGCTTGAAAGCTACAGTGTCTGGGAGAGTAGAATATTCTGTCCATGCTTTTGCCACAACATGCTCATCCCTAAGTGGTGAACTAAGTGGGAAGTGGATGTATCAAGGCTGAGAGTGCCCTCTGCATAGGACAAAGTGTGGCTACGTGCTGGCCCATCTGTTAACCTGGAGCATCCTGAAAGTAAAGCATGTATGAGTGAACCTGCCCCAGAAACTGCAATTTTACAGCCGAGTTAAGCTTCAGTTTGATTTCTTAAATTTCAGTTTGCTTTTGAATTAGTGAGTTCCAATAAGCTATTTTTAGACATGACTTTTTCACCTACATGGTTGCATGAAAAAATACTTCATGCTATGCAGGTGAGTTGCAAAGACCACCAACTAAGGAAATATAAGTAATCCATTTATTCAATTAAAGAATCTATTTCCCTTTTGTTTCTAGAAAGGTTCTGGAAGGATAACAACTCAGGAGGAAGAGGGCAGGGGAAGGAGAAATTCCCTGGTGAGATTTGTATTTACCTCCTGGGGCAAACAGTAGTTTTAAATAATTTAAAGCAGCAAACTAAGACAGTTTATTTAAGCAAACTAGCAAGGCTTTTTCTCAGCAACATTCGCATCATAAGTCACAGTCTGTGTCACAAGCCAGGAGAGAGTAACACTCTGCTGTCTCTCTCTTGCCCAATATTGGTTCTGCAATGCTTCTTGCCTGTGTTTTGCTAAAATAAAATGCTGGGGACAATAAAATATGTCCCAATAAAATCCTATTATAAATTATGTGAATAGCAAATTTTATTTCTAGGAAAGAACTAAGCTGTGTTAATGAATAGAAGGAAAGCAAAATATATCTTCACATAGCTTGGAGGATTTATCGAAGCAATTCCCAATAATATGTAGAAATGCGTTATGTTTTCCATTTTAACAAAACTCTTCAATGTCGAGGACATTAAAACAGTGAATACTTTTGGTATAGGATATCATTTAAAACCAGAACGGATTTTTTTTGTGTGCATTTAAATAGTTGTGATGCAATTTTCAACCAGCTCTGTTGATACTCTTGAGGGGTCTATTCTACCCCTCTCTGTTTCTGGCATTTTTAGGTCATTTCCTTCCTTAGGTTTTCTGTAATTTGATTTTTCTCCATTTCTGTTCTCCTCTACCCATCCATCTTTTCCTTCTAAGCTTATCTCTAGTGTCAGTTGGAGACCAGCATGAAAAGACATGATTATATTAGAATAAATTTGTCCGATTTATATTATGATGACAGATGTGAAGCTTATTTGTCCCTTGGAGGTAATGATTAAATGTCTCCTTGCTGTTGCACTGAGAAGATCGAGGCTGAAGTTGAACAGCAATGTTGAATTTTTACCCCTGGATCTATTTAACTTGACAGTTTAAACTCAAGTTCACACAAATTATCAGTATATGATATAGATATTTTCTATTATTTTTAAGGCTTTTTACATTTTACTTTATAAACATATGAAATTAAAGATAAAATTACAAAAATTTTCCTTTTTTCATTATAAAATTGCTTTTCTATATTTTCTCTGTAAATATTTTTTCACATAACTAATTGTTACTACAGTGTATGACAGATTGCCTTTTGATATTTCATAACAGCAAATGCATAAGGGCAAAACAAGTCAACTTTACAGGTTTTCTAACCACAAATAGCATCTACCTCAGAATCTCTGAACAGACTAAAAGCATCATCCATCAGCAGCTAACATGCTGGGATAAAACTAGGAGGAGAAGTACTAAATAAGCACACTTACGCTGTGCTGGTTTGTTAGAATTCTGTCTTTTTTTTCTTTTCCCAGCAGCCCATGGTGGAGCTCTCAGTGCTGATAAGGTCATACGGGTTGGTGGTGGGTGCTGTGAATGAACAGAGGTAAAGAAATCTAGAAATGAAAGCTTCTCCACAGTTCCTCAGCCATTGCCCATAACCTGAGGAGGTACTTACTCCTGCAGCAGTTCCTGGGTTGATAGGAGAGAATTTTTTTCCTCCTGTATAGTCTTGAGTGAAGGTGAAAGAGGCAAACAGTTGTTTTTCGTATTAGTTAAAAATTAAATTGTGTTTCTAAATTTCCCCCCATTAACAGCATTTAAACTACTTCAACAGAACTTGACTAACACCAGATAAACCTTGTAACCTTTTCAGACAGTAGCTACATAAGAAATTTTATAAAAACTCGTGCTTTACTAATTATCTCTTTACTAATTACCTATTAATTTACTAATTACCTATTATCTCATAGCTTACAGGGGTGACAATTATGATGGCAATACAACAGAAAGTACAGTTTTTCATTGCAGATAAAAGATACAGTCCTAGCAATGACTTAAATGTTTTATGTTTGTAATACTGAGATCACTAATACTCCTGGGAATTTAGAGACCTGTTATTTTATTGTATTAAATTATTTTTCATCATAGCCTTCATGCACTTTGCAAAATGCAGGAGGCTGTGAAACATTTCAGTCTTCTATCTGTACTAGGAAGATACCCACTTCTGTGGATGTAAACATCGATATTTATTAAACACAAAAAGCAGGTTCAATAATATGCAGTCTGAAACACAACATAAATCTTGATGTTTTTTGGAACGTGAAGGCGGTGTGTGTTGAATACTTCCACAAGAAAGATTTGAATATATCATCTCTCTTTGATTCATGAATATTTTGAGAGGAAGACAACAAAGTTGTAATTCTGGGAGACTGTATCCTAGGCTTGATATGCTTCAGTACTGGGCAGCCTTGGGGTGCATTGCTGAGAGGGAGTAGTCAGCCTCTGTCCGCTCAGGTCCTCTCTATGTGTGTCACCAACGTGCTTATTGCTGTTATATCTGAATACTGACTGGGGGAAGTAATTGGTTAATCAGATAACATGGACTGATACAGTTACCTAAAAATTTTCGCAAATACAAAAGTAGAGGTGCTGAAATGTAGCATGGGCACGTTAAAGCCACATTAGTTGTGTAATTGGCCAAAATTCTTCATTTTCTTCTTTTTCTACTTTCCATGATATTATGATTTTATGTTGTGTGAGTATATCTTAATTTAAATTTGTTTGTGGTATGAAACTCTCTTTATTATTTTCAGTTTACTATTAGCAGAATGACTGCATTAAAATCCTTTCTAAGTTGTGCTCTTGGCAGGTGCTGTAACACGGCCAGGTGTTGACTCTTCAATGGCACCTTGGAGAAGTCTTCTCACACAGATCTTACACCTGGATTCTTTTCTTGCAACCCACAATTTCTACATGGAAAACAGTGTGAAGGCTGTCCTCAGTGGACCATGAGATGCCTCCAGCAGGAGATCCCTGGCTGTTCAGGCAGGTATTTTGTAGTCATGGTCCATTCTACACCCATCACGGAGTTTCTAGGTTGATCGGCATCACTTGGGCATGCCAGCCACACATCCTGGTACAGTGACCTTGAAGCAGGCACACTGCTTGGCAGGCATGGAGGCCAGGTTGAGGTACTTGAGATGGTGGTGGCCAAGAGCATGCACTGTCCACACTGTGTGTGAGATGTCCTTACGGATGCCTTTAATAGAATGGTGCCTTCAAGATGGGAAGCCTTGCTATGTCATCTAGCGTACTGCCATGCTCCATTGGATGTTCAAACAGCTGCGCAGTACTTGTGGCTGGGGAATGTGGCCTTAAAGTGTCTTCAGGGTGAATCAACAATATAATGTAAATGCAACTACTGGCATCTGGAGTGCTGGCATGTCCCCAGAGGATGCTGTTATCTTTATTTATGATTTAGCTACTTAATGCACTGCATATTATTAACGAAGTAGTCAAAATTATACAGCACTGGAATTTGCTGGCTCATCAGGTGGCTGTTTTTAAAAATGCAGGACATGAATTTATATGCCAGTATTTGAAGTTACACTGTGTATCCTTGCTACAAATTGACCTGTGGCTTGGTCACTGTTTTACATCTATTTACATGCTGTCAGAGAGCCCTAGTCTTATGGTGAACAGAGAAAAATATGCAGGCTATTTGGTAGCACAATAATTTTTTGCCAGGAAATTGTGAGGCTGTATTTTCTGCATGTTCAACCAGAATGGCTCTTGTTTCCAGGGTCTACAGGATCCACCTCCCCTGTTTTGCAATGACAATCTAGATTAAGAGTGTGTTTCTAAATTAGGTCTCTGGAAATAGAAGGGAAAGGGAAAAAGGAAGGAAGGAAACCTTAAAATCCACATCTCACAGCCTGTAATTCAGTAATCACATTGCAGATTCATAGACAAAGTTAATAGAACTGGAAATTATATTAGGCATACCTGTATATTTCTGTCACTTTCTGTCTATTTTTATTTTATAACCATGTTATACTGCTTATTGAGATTATGATTGTGATGTTCTATCTTTATTACTTGGTGGTCTAACCTTTGAAGTCTATGGAGCTTTCACGGATTAAACAATAAATTTTGCTGTAACAACCTCATTTAATTCCCCTATAAAACTGATGTTTCCTGATGCTTGTCCACTGACGTGTGCTATAAATATGTCATCCATAAATTTTAGAATTTAGTCCCATGTGGTCCATACAAAACAATAATAAAAGCCTATATAGCAGGAAGGAGTAATAGGAAAGGATTCGCTGTGTCAGTAGTAACTCAGAGTCTAATTCTGTTCCACTAATAAAAAAAGTATCATTCAAAAATGTCTTGAAACACATCATTTCCCAGAATTACTTTTGCAGTATGACTGATTGCTAAATTACTTCTTTAGCTGTTGCTTAAGGACCAGACTGTTACTGGAAGAACATGCATGTAGAGGGGATGGTAATGAGGAGCAAGACCTCTGTCAGTACATGTGTGAGTTATGGAGCTGTGTGTGAAGCTGTAAACAATTACTTATCCTCCTCTCAAAGCAAGTAGGTAGAGACAGTCATGTCTTCCTCCACTGACAGTGAATGCGGGCCTGCCATGGGGATTCATAATTAGAGGATGTCACAGCCTAGCGTGCAGTAAGGAGAAGAAAAAGGAAAGCAGTTTTTCTGGAAAAACCTTTCTATATTACTAACTCTTGCCAGCTTTCCTCAGGTATTGAACCTAAATAACAGCCTAAGGTTGAGTTTCATTTTGTTATAGTCTGTTGCTCTCCTATAGCTTCCAGGTGTGTACTTGCAATAACGATAATAGCAAAGCACAGCTTCTGATTAACACTAATGATGTGATAGTTAACTGGTGCTGTGTCAATACAAATGTTGTTGGACTGTTTCAGCTTTTTACCTTAGACCTAGCCCTGATCTGGCTCCACCTGAACCATTCAGGCAGTGACTTCCTCTTACCAGCTTCCTTGTGGGATTTATGTAGTGTTTTTTCCCTTTTTCTTCTTTTGTTTTTCTTAGTCTCTGTTGAATAGTGCTCTCTGTACAGTTAGGTCATTTTTTTGTACAATCAGTGGCTATAATAGCGATGTCTTACAAAGAGAGATGTGGAGAAGGAAGAGGCCGATAACATAGCTAATAAATCACTGAGAGTTGAGGTAAAAAATTACAAACAAAGGGAAAAAGGGGAATAGAGGTAATTTGACAGCTGATTATCCCTTATCTTCATACTTCATCAATCCCAGGTTTGTCACTTGTATGTTTGACAGATCTATTTTTTGGAAAATATTTAATAATTAATAATTTCTTCTCTAGCTAGAAGTTCTAGGTACAAAAGACTGAGTGGCAAGATTCAGTTTCAATAGGAAAAAGTATCATAGTTCTTTCATCAGCTATGTTGTCTATTTTGCGTATATTTAGTAAACGTTCTTCATGTAGTCTTCTTAAACCTCTAAAATTTCTTATCACTTTAACCAGCAGATGATTCACAATGTGAAAAAAAAAAGAGAAAAAAGTCCAGGAAGGTAAACGTGTCTTTTCAAATAGAACTGAATATTCTCCTATAAATATGTAGCTGTCTGCATGATGTCATTGTACAAAATTATGGTGAAAGTGAGAATCCTAGAGACCAGTTTATAGCCCCAGTAAAAAATGTAAATTTAAGGATTCAGGAAGTTAAATCAGCTAAAATTAGACACAACTTATAACAGGTTTACATCAATTTTCTCTGCAATTTATGCGAGATGCTCAAATATAGCAGTGAAAGGTGCAAGAATAGATGGTAAACTGAGAGATGAATATGAAAAATCAGAGAATCAGTTTAAATTTCAGGATTTAAATAGATTAAGCATGACAAGCATAGCATAGGAAAGCATTATTTATTTAGTTTACTTAGTTTAATTTTTTAATAAAAAAATTCTTGTAGGTATTCAAAATCTCACTTAATGCAGAATACAAGAACATGAAGTTGGAGTCTAATGACACAGTAAGAGCAAGCCCAGAGCTGTAAGAAAATACACATTCTGCTTGCTGGATTAGGGTCTGAGAAATGTAGTCATGGTTTAAGAACTTTTTGTACAAAGCCTATTAAACTGACAAAGTTAATTTTAACAGTCATTTTTTCAGACTAGACCATCCTCCAAGATCTAGAATGTAATATCTTTAAAGGAATCTAAGGATTAAGTGAAGGAGATTACATGAAGAACTAACATATTTTTATTAAAAAAAAAATCAATACAAACTCTTACACGAGTCTGAAAATATTCAATTAAATCTCACATTATTGCTCTAATATTTTTTCTGATGCGATGATACTGCTTTATACAGGTTGGGATAAGAAATCATTGTATTATCTACTTCATGATAAGATCTTTACTTAAAAATATCAACAAAATTCAGAAACAAAGTATCTAACAATTGACAATGCTATGAAAGTATAGAAATTTCTTAGGCTTGAACTGTTATTTTATGCCAACTATTGCTATTCATAGAGTTTCATAACATGTAAAGAATATTTTAGTAGACTTACAGCTGTTGCAGATGGATTAACCTTGAACATGATAACTTGCTGAAAAAGAGCAAAATTATTTACTATACTCATCGCTTGATTGTATGTGTCTAGATGGAAGATGTTTACTCTGGCTTTGTAAAAAGTGAAAGTATAATTTTGTAATTTTGTCCTTGGTCTTTTTTTTTACAATTTTTCATATTTCTAACGTGATATGTGTTTCTTTAATTGCTTATTTAGTATTACCAGTTATCAATAGGTCTAAGCCTCCTGAGGTTCTTTTTTTTTTTTTTTATTTTAATAATTACAAGTCCACCTTTGTGTTGGATATTGTAGACTGCAGCTCAGTGCCCAGGAAAACACTCTGAACCTAGAAATATTCCCAAAGATAATCCTTGCAGAGGCATGCAATCCTAAGGAATCTTACAGATTTCTTCTTACTCTTCTTTTTCATCTTTTTTTCTACTTTTCAGCCTTCCCTCCTTTCCTGCTTCTCATCTTCCTCCCTCACTCCCTCCTTCCATCCTCTTCCTTTTTCTTCTCTTCTTCAATCCCTTCCCTCTCTTCAGTTCCTTCCCTCTCTTCTTCCTTTCTTCTTCCTTTCTTTCCAGTACTCCTGTGATTCTGTGTGGTTTTTATGTCACATACATGCCAGCCCCTGGAGCATGCAGAATGTTGTTACTCCACATAAGGACTGCTCTTGTTCACTTAAGGAGTCCCATCCTGGACTCCATAACAGCCTTTTCTTGCTTTATTTGTACTTTTGAGTTTAATAGCTGAATGCAAAGGTCCATTCTGTTTTTGCTGTCTTTCAGAGTGTAGGGTATTTCCTTCAGTTTGGTCGACTGTTGCAAATCTTTTTCTTACTCTCTCTGTTTGTTCTTGGTCAATTTATCTATGATTTCTTCCTTTGCTGATTTAATACTAGTATTAACATTCATGTTCTTTTGGCTTTCCATAAGGCTTTTCTCTGCTTCTTTCTAATCTGCTACATGGCGTATACACATTGACTTTCCCACTGTCAGCTTCTTCTGTCTTAATGGCTGTTTATGGACCTTCATGTTTTTATATCTAGAGACAATCTGGTCTTAATAAGAATCTAAATATTCTAGATTCACAGTACTGGCTTAAGTCTGCAACAAGCTCATGTCTCCAATTTATTGTCTACTATTGTCCTGAGCATACACCAGTCACAAGGAACTTCTCTTTCCCTAGAAAATCAATGATTCTCAAACAAAACTTACAAACTCCGCTAATATATCTAGTGTTCCTACCAACCATTCTTGTGCTGATTGTCCAGTTTTTCTCCTATGGCTTTTTAAAACTATTTCTTTGGATTTTTTTAATAGTACAAGGGCCTTCACACTCAGGAATATAAAGATATGAAGGTGCACACTATTTTTTTTTTTTTTTGTTTCATAGGTGACCCTCGTGGCAAAAAACTATTTTCTCCAGGAATTACGCTGAAGAACTTTGTCTGATGAAGATGCCTTGGATCACGTAGCTCCAGTTTTGTCCTAGAGAATATTAATGCTTTCTGCAGTAGAAACCAAGCTGCTGGGAATTAAGTATTGCACAATGTGCTATCATCCGTGGAGTGCTATTTATTACAATTTTATTACTTGACTAAATCTCTCCTTATCTGTTAGACACGTCTTCCTGCTAAGTCTGAATGGTGTTGTAAGACAACCCTCAACTTGCGCTAGAAACTATTTGCACTGTCCTGGTTTGAGTGACACAGGACTTATTTCTCTTCTAATACTTGAGAAAACTGCACTTTTAGAAGACTCTAGTATCTGAATTTGTGAAAATATTTACTTTATAGCCAGCTAGGCTTGTGATATTCAAAGTCTCGGTGTTTTCGAGCCTTATCAGGTGCAGGGAGGAGTGAGGCCTGGGCGCTTGACCCAGGCTGGCCAACAGGATTATTTTATACCATAAATGTCACATTCAATATGAATTAGAAAGTTTGCTGTTTCGTGTCTCTCTCTCTTGTTGGAAGTGGTCCAGAGAACTTCTTGCCCTGGTGCCAGACACCTGAGACCTTCTTGTCCTCCTGAAGCTGTAGTGCTCACAGTGTCCGACATTTGTTATCCACAGCTGGAACTGCATGGCTTCCTACTGATAGAATTGGCGAGTATAATCATTGTTTATTTTATATTAGTGTTGCGATCAATACTGATTCTTTAGTATTATTGTTAATTATTTAGTTTTATCATATTAAAACTATTTATATTTCAAGCTTTGTGTTTCCTTGTTTTCCCCAATTCCCCTTGCCGGGTTGGGAGGAGTCATTGGGTGATAGAATAATTGTCTAAAAGACAATAAATTGTTATGGGTTTCTCAGACCATAACAGCACAAAGAAGAAAAATAAAATCTGTTTTCAGCTGTAACCTATACATCATCCCAAGTTCCTTTTCTATCATGTTTGTCAGGTAACTAATACGTTATAGAATACACAGAACATAATCTGCAAGAGACATGGTATTTCTACATTTATACTGATTATTTTGTAGTGCCATGAGTACAAGAATATAACAGAACACTCTTACCTCTATCCCACTTCCAGTATGAAGGAAAGTTTGGGGTGTGAGAAATTGTATTCATGAACAGGTATCTACAGTTTTTTGTATATAGATACCTTTGTTCATGTGAAAGGAGTCTATGTAGATAATAGAATAAAATCAATAATAAAATTATAATAACTTAATCTATTTTGAACAGAGGAAGTTAATATTGTTTGGTTAAAGGCTGGATAAACATTTGATCATTTGGTTTGATGTACAGTCATCAAAGATTTTTATATCCTGTTTTGGCTGCCAGAAGGACAATCAAGTGACAATATCTGTATCTGCAATTGTTCAATGAAAGAACAAGCTTACTAGCTTCCCAACTTTTGAAGATCTACTTAAATAGGGAAATAATTTTAACTTATTTTTTGACCTNCTGAACCAACTGTTGGTATCCATAGCAATCCATGGATATTATAACCCACACAATAAAAACTGAAAAAAGATGCTAGAAATATCTCTAGTATGAAAGTAAATCCCAAGAGAAAACAGATGCTGGTTAAATATCTTCTGGTAAATTGTTTTTAAAGAGCTTAGACAATTAGCAATAAAAAAGCGTGTACCAGAATCTTTTAACTCATGCAGGCAAAACTTACTCTGCAATAATTCAGCTCATATCATCCAATGATGTCCACTTTTAAAGCAAGTTTGAAGCACACAACTTGATTCTTTAAAACACTCAGCAGAGCTGGAGAATGATATATTGTTGTTAATGTCAATCTAATAAAATTCCAGACAGACCCACATACTGTTATTGCCATTAAAAGACCAACACTTACACGAGAGGAAATATCTTGGAAGTTAGGATATGTTAGGTAAGCATGGGTTTTGCCAGGTAATTAATCAGCATGACTGTTATTCTCAGGAGTAAAAAACAATGAGAAAATACAGATCATTCAGAACGAAGAATGAAAAAGATTGTATATATAGTCTTTGGTCTAAATAGACTGACAATCAGGCTTGAAGTTCTGTATAGACTTGAGAGCAGAACATAGCTTACGAAAGTTGCTATTTATGTATTGTCATCTGTTGGATCACGTTGTCACAGATCTAAAGATGACTCTCCTTTTTGATCTGCTACAAATCCTTACAAGACTCAATAATCTGACAAGTCACTTGTGTAGCCCCACAAAAGAAGTGCCTTGTATTAAACAACTCAACAGCTGACAAAAAGCCATAAAACAGACTTAGGCTGCTGGAGAATAACCACAGGCAAATCCAAATATATGTACGAAGAAATCTGCAAAGAGAAGTCAAACAATTCTTCTTGTTGGGAGTCCTCCCACCAAATTTTAGCCATGAGAAAGTTTGGCATATGGAATCAGTTGGTTGTCTGGACTACTTCTCTATCAATTGGAAAAAAGACCAGTACTTCTGGTAAATATATAATCCCAATCATTTTAGAAGCGTCTTCTAGTCAAGCCTGGTGTAATGGAATTTTAAATCTAGAGTTACTACCTAAAATTCTTCAAATGAAAAAGAATAACTTCACAAAGAGCAATCTGATAAATACTAAAAATATTAAGTAAGTATACCAAATCACTTATTTATTTCTACTGTCAAACATTAGAGATATGGTAGGGTAGGTAGACATAAGTTGCAGGTTTTTTCATATTCACTAAAAATTTTCTCCAATTTTCTCCATAGGGTGTTGATAGTGATTAGATATCACCAGACCAGAAGACCTATTCAGGAGTGAAGGTATTGTCCTATCTAGCAATTGTTAATTATTTAGATCAATATATATCTTTGAGATAGGCCAGTGGCTGAAAGCACTACCTCTCTGCTGCAAAAACACCCAAATTACGCTTCCAGGATTTCCCTTACATTACGAAAAAAACTGAATCGTCTGACAATCTGTTCTGAAGTACTCAATATAAAACAATTGCAAATCTTTAAAAGATATTAAATATCTCTAACTTCATCTAGTTCTTGCTAGATGCCAACATTACTGTTGATTGATAGTATATTGGGATTTCTTCTAAAACTAAAATGACTTGTTTAGGATTCATGTTCAAAAAAACAAAACAAAACAAAAACCGCTCTGAAAACTTTGAGATGATCTGTTCTTTCATTTTTCCGGGCTGTAATTAAATGCTTTTGGTGAAATACAAGTTGATGTAATATTGAGAGGTAACAGCTGACCTCTATTTTAAAGTATAACTAATAAACCATATTATTGTGATTAATATTGCTAAACAATGTATCTCAGTAAGGGAACAGAAATAGCTCTTTCTGGTAGGTGTGGTATTGTCTGCCCATCAGATTGTCATGGGCTCAAATAACCTCTGAAGATATCTACTGATATTTTTAGCTGGTGAAGCCTGTAAACTCCTGACCATAGCAACTCAGTTTCTGACATGAGCTTGGGATTTAGTCTTTATTAAGATTATAAATCAATCCACATTATCAGGTGCCCTTTCCATTAAAGAAGGAATGCACCTATACACAACAGTCAACAAAAGGCCAAAATCCACTCCAGAAGTTTTTCTCTAGCCCAGATCATTTCTTTTGGCCCATTTTGTGTGCTCTGTCATAGCTCTGAACCTTCCTGGAATCTAGAAACATGAAAATGCAAGAAGCTTTCATCGACAGTATATTGCAAACAAACAGCAAAATCCACATTAAATGGTGAGATTATGAGGAAGAAGTGTAATTTATATTTTTAACAAAATATTGTTAATGATGTTTGTAGAAATTGAAAAAATCCAACAAACCGAAGACTCCTATTATGACAGCAGTGAATTCTTGTTGACTGCAGCAGTCCTTGAAGAAAGTTCTTTACCACTTGTGGATATCATGAGCTCTATTTTGCAAACCAAATGCTCATCTCTTACCCCCCACTATTTGATTAAGTATGTAGGTGATGATATTTGCTGTCATTAGAAAAGGTCTTATCATCTCTTCCACACTGTGTCATGGAGGATAAGAAATGAACAAATACAAAACACCTGTGTCCAATAAAAATTGAGGAAGGAGATCAAGAAAAGCAGGCATGTTCTTCTTGATTTCTAGCATCGTAGAGTCATAGAACAGATCAGGTTGAAAGGAACCTTGAAACATCATCTGGTTCAGCCTTTCATAGTAAAGGAAGCCCAGGTGAGATTATCTAGCACCTGTTCAATCACATCTTGAAAACTGCCGGTGATGTACACTCTACCATGTCCCTGGGAAGTTCTTACATTTATTTTTTTTTTCTCACTGTAAAAAATCTCTTTCTTATATTGAGATGAAACCCCTCCCAGTGCAACTTGTACCCATTGCCCTTCATTTTCTTCATGTGGCTCTATGAGAAGAGAGAAGAGAGTTTTCTTCCTCTTCATAGCCACCCTTTAAGTACTGTGATACTGTGATGAGGTCCCCCTTGAGCTTTCTCTTCTTCAGGGAGAAGAGACCTAACTTCTTCTGTCTTTCCTCATAGGGTGGGTTCTCCAGCCCTTTGATTATCTTCATGGCCCTCCTTTGGACCCTTTCCAGTCAGTTTGCATCATCTTTAAATCGTCAGGACCACAATTGGACATAGTACTCGAGGTATGGCCTGACAAGCTCTGAGTAGAACGGGGTAATCACATCTGTCTCTGCTAGTAATGGCCCTATGGATGCAGCCCAAGACCTTTTACTAATTATTTCTATTCCAGTTGTCAGTTCAATTCCAGTTATACATAATAGTCCCCAAGAAGCCTCTTCTTGCATACTTCGTGAGGGACTATGCCTGCCCTAAAGAGTTCACAGTGTCAAAAGATGAAACTAATGAAGTGAAGGGAAAAAAAAACCTAAGGATGACGTAACTTGTCCAAATATGTGTGAAACATCAATAGAGAATTTGAAAATAGCATCCTAGTCCTATTGCAGTTGCCTAGACACTTCCTCTTCCAGACACCCTGCAGGCAGAAATGTTTATTCTTCTTCAGGATTGTTTCCAGGCAAAACAAGAGATTTTCTGAAAAATCCAATTGGTGACAAATGTACTTGTCATTTGTACATTGTCTTTATCTTCATTAGTATTGTAGCATCATTAGTATAGATAGTATTGTAGAAGACTAGGTCACTACTGTTCATCTCTGGCTACATGAAAATGAAATAACATCCAGCAGTAGGATGGGATACCTATACCTTATAATATTCCTTCTAATATTTTTAGAAGAGTGGGAAAAATCTTCTATAGAATATAAAAGCAATGGTTGAAATTTAATTTCCTCAGCTTTGTTTAAATGACTGGAACATTTGTAGCATATTTTCAAATGTGGAAACTTTAGTTACTAGCTTCTATAAATTGTAAATATCTTTTTACAGGAAAAAAAAAAGTTCTTTCTATACAGAAGCAATCTGTATTTATTATTCAAGGAATAGTGTGAAATGTTATTAGCTAGATTTCATCAAAATCTCCTAAATATTAAGAAAGACTAAGTCTTGCACACATGAACATGTTCATCCCTATGTCAATGACAGGAATGAACCATGAGTATGCATCAGTTCATCTTTTCTGTCATTTTGCACATGATATCAAGCTAAGTGATGTGGTTGACAGGCCTGAGGGATGAGATGCCATCCGGAGGGACCTGGACAAGCTCAAGAAGTGGGCCCATGTGAACCTCATGAGGTTCAACAAGACCAGGTGGAGAGTCCTGCACCTGGATCAAGGCAACTCCTGGTACCAATACAGGCTGTGGAATGAAGGGATTGAGACCAGCCCTGGTGAGAAGGAGTTGGGATTACTGGTGGATGAAATGCTGAACATGAGTCGACAATGTGCACTCGCATCCCAGAAAGACAACTGTATCCTGGGTTACATCAAAAAAAGTGTGGCCAGAAGGTGAAGGGAGGTGATTCTACTCCACTCTGCTGAGGCCTTACCTGGAGTACTACATCCAGCTCTGGAGCCCTCAGCACAGGAAAGACATGGACCTGTTGGAGCGGGTCAAGAGGAGAGACACAAAAATAACCAGAAGGCTGGAACAACTCTCCTGTGAGGAAAAGCTGAGAGATTTGGAGCTGGTCAGCCTGATGAAGAGAAGGCTCTGGGGACACCTTATTGTGTCCATTCAGTACTTAAAGGGGGCTTATAAGAAAGATGGGGACAGACATTTTAGTAGGGCCTGTTGTGGTAGGACAAAGAGTAGTGGATTTTAACTAAAGAAGTGTAGATTTAGACTAGATAGAAGGAAGAATTTTTTTACAGTTAGTGTGGTGAGACACTGGCATAAATTCCCCAGAGGGGTGGTAGATGCCCCATCTCTGGAAACACTCAAGGTCAGGTTGGATGGGGTTCTGAGCAACCTCAGCTAGTTGAAAATGTCCCTGTTCATTACAGGGGGGTTGGAGTGGATGTCTTTTAAAGGTCTCTTCCAATCCAAACCCATCCATGATTCTAAGATTCTGTGATGGTATGATTCCTGCTACAAATGTAATACTCTTGTTCCCACCAGGACACTTTATGAGGTAAAACTACTCTGAGATATCTCAGTCATGCAATAATCAAAAAGGTGATTTATACTTTTTTATGTTGTGTACAGCAAGCAATAACTAATCCTAATTAATTGATATACAGCATCACCTCTGTTCACATACCTTATATATTTTCACATACTTCACATATGGGGGAAGGTGCGGCTACATTACAAAAGCAAAGATCATCATCATGTACCCACACTATGACCTTTTCTAACTTGTAAGACACTTGACTCACAGTAAGATGGCAATCTTTCATTTTGTTTAACTTGTTCCTAAGCAAAAGTTTTGCAGCTCCAAAAGATATTCATTTAAATTCACATCCTGAAGTCCTACTGGTGCAACATTTTATGTCGATAAGTTATAAATAAAAATACTTTCAGAACAACAAAATGTAAAATTGTGTTTTCATAGATACTTGGCATTTTTAATTACCAACTGAGCTATGTATATTGCAAGCTGTATTATAGCAAAAGTAACAGCTTTACTGAATGGTACTCACTAAGCAGTGTTTGTACTGGCTTTTATGCAAAAAACTAACAAGATGGGCCTATTTTAATTCATTTAATGCTTTTCACTAAGTTTTTCATGGTCCTTTTACTGCTGGTTTCCCTTGGACTCTGCAAAATAAGAGGAGTCTGAACAACCCTCATAAATCCTTAGTCAAATTGTGATGAAATAGGATTTGGATAGGCTTTAAGACTGAGTTTAAGTCTGTATCTAATGGATAGGTAGCCATAAGAACTGTTCTAGCATCCATACTTCTGTAGTATTGATAATACATTGTTACAATTAATTGTTAACTCTAGGCTATGGACTTCAAAAGGCTGGATTGCCTGAGGACTAAGAAAAAATCTCTTTGATTTGTAAATGAATGTTCATATCTTGAAAAGACTCAAATGCATTTATCCAGGTAATTAAAGAGGGAATTCAGATTGGATTTAAGTCTGCTGACTTAGAGTTAATGATTCAGATTTGTGTTTCAAATGACTCTAAATGCAAATATCAACTCTTTGATGGGATATTGCAATTGTTAATTTCTGTCCTGCATGATGTCATTTACTCAGTAACCTGATTCAGCAAGTGTATAATGAGGTCAATTGGTCTGACTAAGAAAAATAGAGGAACCCAATAAAGATAATAATTTTAATTGAAGTAAAAAGGAATAGAAAAAAGAAAATTACCTTCAAAATTGTACTGGTGAAATTACCCATCTGACAAGTTATGGAATTGAAGATACAAGTATAAAAGCACCCTTCTCTCAGTATATTAATAATAAACTGCTTACATCATGGCTTTTCTTTCTATGGCTTTATGTAGGCATAATACTCTTAATCATGAAGATGTACTTATACAGCAGTACAGCTTTGCATGGCGCTTTGCTGTGATAAAAATAAAAAGCATCTTGCTGCCTTTTCAAATAATTTTTTTCTCAAATATAGAGTAGAAAGTAAAACATAACACTTGATAGCTTTGCCGCTGTGGGTGGCTAGTACTCTGAGATCTTTGTTATGTGTTACTATAAAAATAAACATTATTTAGTGGTGATAATAGTAAAGGAAATGTAAGTGAATATAAAGTTGAGAGCTGATACAAAAGAAGATAATGAAAGTTGTACTATACCAATAAGTCACTCTGTTCAGAAAACATTCTACTCAATACTTCTGATAATACTTGAATACTAATAAGTTATGCATTCCATATCACATTTGTTATTATTTTTACTGCATTCCTTTGTATTAAAATCTGAGCTGCACATTTTGACAACTTTTTCTTTGGAAGTTAAATCTACAAATCTTTTTAAGCCCACAGCAGAACAATACAATTTTTTGGCTTTTACTTTTCATTCTCAAAGAACTGACATTTTGTGAGCCGTTATGAACATTTTAGGTCAGTGCTACTAGAGCTGCTGCTTTGAAAATATTATCTTATTCTTGTTTTTTAAAAAAACTTTTTTCAAAGTGGTAGAAAGATTCTACTGTGATAAGATACAGAAGGCATAACGTTTGCCTTTCATGATATAGTTAAGTGCTTGGGTCAGATACCAAGATGGTTTAAACTCATTAAGAAAGAAAAATACGAAATTCTGCTTCTGGTATTGTATCTGCAGAAGGTGGATACATATCAAGGAATCATTTCTTTTTTAATCTTCAGTATTAGGGTTAATAAAAGGAACATTCCTTCCAAAAGAAAAAGAAAGTAAACAAGATCAACACAGCAAACTTACTACAGCAATATTGCAACTAAGGAGCAGGTATAACGAGCAAAAAAGAAAGGCAAAAGATTCCCCAAGGACTAAATTAGAGGCAAAAGGGCATCATCTAATTTTCCCGCAGTTATTTGCATGTATCATTTTTACGAGTTTCGAAGAGTGCTGGTATAGTATGTGTATGAAGTGGAAGTCTTCAGACAGAACTGTATCTATACACACTATAGAGAAATCGATGAGAATGTCCATGCTTTTGAAAGGATCTGTATCTTTAGAGCTTTGCTGATCCCTGGTATCATTCTTCTACAATTAGCCAGCTCTCAAGCAGGCTGACTGAATGCGTCACACGATGGTTCCAATGGACCCAGACCTGACTTCTTTCAGCAGATCCCTTTGTGGTTATGGCTAGGATTTCAGCATGACTCACCTCCTCTTGATTCTATCTATCTGCTGAATCCTTCACTGTCTGAGACACAGCAGAAGAGAGGCGAGATGGTCTCATTGAGCATTTGGGAGAAAAACAGAGGGATTTGTCTTGTGGAAGGTCTTCAGGAGACTACTCTCCTTTGTAGATTTAAAGGTAAGTTGTGTAGAAAAAGCAAGAGAGAAAAAATTGACATTTTTGTAACAATAGTCATGTGAAAATAACTACAGAAAACACAGAAGGAAGGAGGTATTAAGCTCCTCAACGGATCGGGAGCTATTCGGTCATTGCCAGCCATTTACCTAAGTAGTATATGTCTAAGGTATAATATATCTCGTATTTCCATTTCAGCACTGGAAAAAGTACATTGGAGAAAATAATATAGGTTAATATGTCAACAAAACATGACACTCCATAAAATAAAAAAAATGTGTGTCATCTATTGTGTCTATCTAAATATGTGTGGTCACTATAGTTCAAAACTCTGTTCACATGGAGGAAAGGCAGAAGGCTGTCATTCGGTGTTAGATAAACCACTTCTTTTACTTATGAATTCTGATAGTTTAAGGTGCTTGAGCTTCCTTTAAATTTGTTATGATTTGGGCTGGACTGGCCAATGAGTTAAACAACAGATACTATTGTATTTCTAAAATTCTGAAATTTGTAGTTAGGACTCAGAAATTTTTAAGGGTTTTTTTTTTTTTCCTTCTATCACTTTTATATTAGTAATATAACAATAATAATTATCTAATCTCATGTTAAATATATTATTCTGTGATCTGAAGCTATGAAGTGCCTTAATGGAAATTCTTTATTTTTAATTACACTGATGAAAATTAGATGTTTAACTCCATTTGAGATTAAATACAAAAATTTACAGTCATCATATAAACAATCACATATGTACTGAATTATTTAGTCAGTGAATAAAGTTATATGTAAAATATAGTCTGAATGTCTGTTGTCTTATAGAAAGGCCTGGTAGGATGTGTTCCAGTTTTCTAAAAAATACGTGATAACAAACTTGCTACTAAGCTAATTTACAACTACATTGGAAACAGACTTGGAAATAATCTAGAAATGTTTGAGATGGATGAAATTATTACTGAAATCTACTTTTTCACTCATTTAAGACTTAATAGTGCATCATAATAATTGCCCAAGTTAGGTAAATAATTCAACAACTACATCATAGATCCAGGACTTTATACTTTGTGTGCTCCTTTCTTGCCTCACTTATTGTGACTACTCAAGTAGCTCATCTAACTTTACATCAGGTTTCCCACCTGAAACACGGACTTAGTGTAAAGATACATCCTTTTTAAAGACTTATGATTTAATATAAACCATTCATATTTTCCATATAAATCATAAGGCTAATTTTCACAAATAGGCAGCCAAAAATTGAACGTGGAGAACTCAAAATATGCCACTCTCTGATGTTTTTATTTATCAAGATTTCGCTGTATTTCTATGGCGTATTTAACTCAAATTAAGATTCTAGAAAGGAGTACATAGAAAGAGTTCTCATTAAATGTCACTAAGTAATGTTTTAGAAAATCTACTGGTTTTAGTAGCCTTACTGGGGGCAAGTGAGATGCTAAGAATGTTCGCAAATCCGCATGAAGTGTTCAGCAAGACAATTCAACCACTCTGAGACTTCTAATTTCTTTATCACCATGGTTTAAATTTTGAGTGTTATCATGAGGAGAGAGTAGAAGTCATTCCATTAAACTCAAATCACCTGATTTCAAATCAAGGATTTAAATCTATAAGTTAATATTTTACACACCTCATGTGCACTCAGAATAAGTTGTTGGACATCTGTACTGTACCCCAAAGATTAATATAGAATCATAGAATCATAGAATCATAGAATCCTAGGGTTGGAAGGGACCTTAGTAGATCATCTAGTCCAACCCCCCTGCCAGAGCAGGGCCACCTTAGAGCAGGTTACACAGGAACGCGTCCAGGCGGGTTTTGAATGTCTCCAGAGACGGAGACTCCACCACCTCCCTGGGCAGCTTGTTCCAGTGCTCTGCCACCCTCAAGGTAAAGAAGTTCCTCCTCAGAGGAGGAACTATCACTATCACTATCCACTGTGGAAAGCACAGTCATCCTCTAAGGCTGCTACCACTGGCGCCATCAAGTCAATCAAGTTTCATCTTTAACTTTGAGTTATCTGTTTCTTGTTGTTTCAAATTGAAACTCACAATATTTTAACATGGGTATTTTCGTATTTCATTGTAAGATTTCATTCTTGTAAGGATTATTTTCTTGTTTATCTCTCAGTATCACATTCAAAATTCTAGTTGAGATTCATTGTCATTGAACTTCCAAGATTTCACTGTATGAGGTCATTTTGCAAAGATGTGCTGGGAATTGACTCCTCTTTTTTTGTGCCTTTTACCATCAGCATTTATGCTATTTTTATAAATCCACCTTGAGTAAAAGTCATATTATATTTTCGTGCAAAGCAGTGATATAATTTACCACATATGTATAACTATCTGTGATACTTATAGAGTATTTCTTCTAAATGTAAGAACAACCAAACTGTGCTGTCACTTCTGTTAACAATAGTAAGCAAATGATGTTTGAAGTTTATAAAAGGTAAAATCTCTTAAGAGGATTAACTTTACTTTTTAAGGGTGTTATTTTTCTAAAGATTTCTAGCTACATTTTGAAGAATTACTCACATGAATTTTTATATCACTTCATTTCAAGGAGAAGACACTATCTGCATTCCTGTAAAAGCAGCAACCTAAGCCCCACTGACTGAGCTGAGGTGTTCAAAGTGAAGGGTGTTTTTTTCAGAGCACACCAGACATGCTGACTACTTTAAAAACTGGCTGCTGCAGATTTATACTTTGCAATACGCACAGATATCAGAAAAAACATTAAAGAAAAACCATCAATTTTTAACTGTAGAACCAGAGCAGCAGGCTATCTGTAATTTTTATTTATTTATTTGTTTGTTTATTTATTTTTCTGTAAGACACGTTGCAATGAAATGTTAAATAAATGGCTAGACAGTTCTTTTCTTTTTTTTCTTCTGCAGACTCTGAAAACCCATTATCAAAAGTTTTTGCACAAAGGCAGAGTAGTACCACCCCCCTCCCCTCCAGTGTTTACAAGAGTTACTAGCTTGGTGGAGCCTGTTTCTCTCCATTAATCATGCAATGTTGGCCTAAATGCCATCTAGGAGCCCCAGTAATTGACACAGTCAAGAGATGTCAGATGCTGCGCAAACATGGAACAGTCTCGTCTCAGATCTTCAACCTCAGGCAAAAGGTCTGTGCAATCAAGGACTGAGTGGCTCATAGGCCTTCCTAGACTTTTCAGTGAACAAGTGAACACTGGGATGCCTTATAGAAACTGTCAATTGAATAGTTTATAAGCTACACTATGTAGTTGAAAGATTTAATCCTAATAAGACCAAAAAAAGCGGTCAAAATAATGATGTGAAATGCCTTTATGTAAGAAAATGCAACAATAATTTTTTGGCTTTGACATTAGACCATCCACAGAGCAAAAATGACACTGAGGTTGAATTTTGTCTTCCTGCGTATTAGGTAATGTAATCAGATACAGTTGCTTGTCTGTCTGTATTAATGCTCTTCTGCATTAATGTTTGCTGACTAACACAGGAGCACTCTACTGACACTGGTTTCATGTTTGTGAGGTGCTTTACACCTGCTGGTGGAACTTCTTTGCTCCTACAGAGTTCTATCTGTGAAACCTGTGCAAGCAACATCCATAGCAGGTTGGCAACCTCCTAACATGCCAGATAGCAGCAAGAACAAGTTGCTCTGCAAAGGAAGGAGAGCTGGGAGCCCAGTGTGACACCAAGGCAGGCAGTCACCACACCAACCAAGGACACAGTCCCACAGCACGTACATAAGAAAAGCAGGGCAGATCTGGGGACCAAACCACGGTCAAACAAAAGCCTGGTGACTGACAGAACACAGTTGAGTTTTGAGGTCCAGTGCTTGCAAAGCAAGGTCAGAATCAGCAAGATATTGGGCATACAACAATGTAGCTCAGGTAGTGGCAAGGGCCTGTGACAAGATGCAGATTTGAAGGCAACGGGCTGAGGCTCCGCAAGGCTCTTTCACACAACCTTACTCATTTTCACAGAAGTCTGATCCAGGGTTACAGCTATCCCATTCCAGTGTTGCCCTTGAACACAGGCAGACAAATCTCTGAGCAAGGGAAAAGATTACAGAACTGGTTGCTGCACTGAGGGCTTTGACATAATATTTCTCAATTATCTTAGAACTTCTACCTTCAGTCATTCTGTAGATTTTATTAAACTATTGTTATCTAGAGGTATTTCTCTTGTGTAACGTTTTTATCACATTTCTTTTTGCTTATATGCTGTATTCTACATTTATATTTTCTTTATTTCAATGCTTTGTAGTACTTGATTTTTGAGAAACAGGCTGAACTTGAATTTGTCTTGGTCCAGAGCTCTCTGAAGATTAACAACAAGGTGTAAAGGCATCTGGTGTAGGTCCCTGAAGTTAGATTCTTGTCATTAGTCAAGGAAAGGTAATACTTTTTTATGCCAGCTCTTGTCATTTAAAACAAAAAAAAAAATGTCAAGAACACGAGCCGCACTTTAAAGTTGAAATAGAAATTTTGTATGAAATCCTACATTGTGAGTAAAGATTTTCAAAGCAAAGAAACCTTTTTGTTGCAGATCTATTGCCAGCAACTGCTGCTCTCCAGTTCTGTAATAACATAGAGCAAAAATACTGTTAGACAAATCCAAGGCACAAATAGTGCTTGAACATCCAGCAGAAACATGTAGTCCACGTGCTGTTTTATAACTTCACTGAAACAGATTGAAAATCTTCAATTCGTCATACCTAGAACAGACGGTGATAGTGTGGCAATCAAACCCCCTCATCAGACAAGGAAGTATAAATCGGTGCCACCTGATAAATAAATGTGTTACTTTCAATTCTATTACAGCAGCAGTGAAAATGTGTCACGTTAGCTTAGCATTGATTCATTGCATGCCTAAGAGGAATACTGGCAGATTGTTTTAATTAACAGATGTACAAGGGCTGCTGATGTTTTCAAAGTGAAATTTCCTTGCTTCTTGCTGCATACTATCAGACTGTCATTCTCAGGTGGCAGGATGACAGAATATCAGAGGAACAGCTCTAGACGCTTTTCATTCTCAGCACTGTAACTAAATAACTATGTTGACAATATGTCCTCATCCACAAGCATTTTTTATTCTGTAGTCTTGAGAATAAAAAGGCAGCAACTTCCTGTCAAAAAAAGTCAAAAATGGCATCTCTTGACTTTTCCCACAAGATGAAGTAGATTGATTCTCTATGACATATTTTTTGTTTAAACATTTGTTTCATGTAAACAACCAACTGCTTTGACAGATGCATTGCAAATCTTGCAGAATTGTTTCCTGATCTCCCCTCTCCTCACCAAGGAAAAAAAAAGGCACAATATGATCCAACCCGACATAGGTATCCACCTTAAGCTCAAATTGTATGTGTCTAGTGAAGGACTCTTGCAAAGAAATTGATCTCAGTTCCTTAAATATTAATAGATATATCATTAGATGACTTTCAAGCACTCACAAGGAAGTCTAGTTCACTTAGGTTTAAGTGCTTAAATTAGGGAGATAGAACATCCTTCTGCAGGGCTTAAAAAGTAACCTTGGTACTAGCGCTGAAACACTAGGTACTTTTTTTCTGAAATTTGGGAGGCTGGACATAATTTTAGGTTACGTCTAAATGCTGTGTAGAAGTTTAAATTAACAGATACTGATCTTATGTCTGTCTGCATGTGTATGTACATACATATCTGTGAGAAAGGAAGAAAGGAAGCTCTGTCCCCCCAGTTTATAAACCACTTCAGATGATGAGGTAATAATACTTCCTTTAGGCCAGCTGTGTTGACTTTATTGTCGTTTTGAGGAAAAATCAGAAGCAGAGAGGTTTGCAAGTTTGTGTCGCACGCAAGTGTCCTGAGACATGTGTAGGTAGGGTGCTGCTCATGCAGAGAAGTGCACCAGGCCACATCGTGCATGAGAAGAAAGCCTTGGAGCATATCCAGTGAGACTTTAAGCAAATACCCTATTTTATGCTGTGTGTTGGAAATATTTACAAGTTCAAGGCCTTCAAAAAGATAGTTTTAGACCTTTGTATTTCACTGTCTATCTCACACATTGATTGAAGTCTGCAATCAAATGTGATTGCTGACATAGGCACAGCTTACAGGGATGGTACGCTGAGTAATCAATAAAAAAGAGGGAAATCTACTCCACTAGTCACGATAATTTTTATATTGCTCACTAAGTACTTGCCTTGAGGTAGTTACTCTTCGGGAGGTGATCTGAATGGCCATAGACATATTCAACAACCAACAGCTTTATATTTTAATTTCTTTCCGTGTTGTTGATGAAAAGCCATAGCTGAAAATAATTTGTTATTCAGAAAGTTCTCAGTATAGAAAACAAAAGCTCTATTTTGGCAAACTGCCAAGAATACTAGCAAAATTGTTTTTAGTGTCCCATGGGCTTTGAGCCATTCCAGTTATTCCACATAGGAAAGGTGACCTTGAAACTTTGAGGTAATTCTTGGCAGTTAGCCTGAACTCCATTAACACTTTCATAAGGAAAATACCTGCAGCAAAAAAAAACGTATGGAAACATTTCTGAGTAGAAACTCGGTGTTAAAGAATTCAGTGTCACACTAGTAAACACAGCTTCTGGAAGAAAATAGCAGAACAGAATAAAAAAAAAAAAGAAATTCCACTAATTGTAAAAATCTCTTTTAATATGACTTTTAATATGAGTAATTCAGCATACTGGTTTATTATTCTTAACTTAATATGACACTAACTTTAAAACTGAAACTGTTCCCAGTCAGTTACTCCTTTCCATTAGCATTAGAAACATAAGAAGGGCTTTACTCCTTCTTAGGAGGATGGCAGAAATGCTGACTGTGGGATTCAGCCATAGTTTCCAGGTAGTTTTTGGAGAAGTTTCATTGACTTGAAACAGATAGAAAAAATTAAAATAATGATTTTGTAAAATTTGGACCGTGGCACACGTTGAAAGTGATTCAATGAATTCTTGAGCTCACTAAATTATTTGTCTACATTAACATGAACAGGACTGAAATGCTAGTGGTTATGTTTTTTCATCTGAAGAAGCAATTTGTTTCATCCTAAGAATTTTTTTTTTTAAGATACACTTCTTCTCCTAGTTAATCTTAGTTCTCCCAATAACATAATTGAAATTTTAAAGATAGAATAATACAAATATTGACATAAACCCAAATATTTCCAAGTTTTATACCACAATTGCATGCATTTGGCTTACATTATTATAAACTTTGCCAATTGTAGACCTGTGACCGATAGTGTTATTGGATGCTAGTGAAATACATGCATTTGGTGGAAATAATGTGTAATAGCAACATAACATGCATAGACTTTCTCTCTAACTAATGAAAGACTTGTCATAATTATAGTTTAAAAACATAAAATCAAAGAAAATTTGTGGAAGCAACAGTAATTTCCATGAAAATTAAGCTTAATGTTGTATGCTTATAAACCTCAGTAATTCCTGAGAAAGCCTTACACATCAGAAATATTTTTGGAGATATGAAAATGGATCTGGAGATCATTTATCTGTTCTGTTGATCAATGATGAAGTGTAAGTGAGAAATAAAGCAATATTCAATTGAAAGATTTTTAGCTAAATGTTGCCATGTACCACATATACCAGATTTAATTTTCTGGAGGCCACATGGTTTAAACAACTTTCTTTGCCTTCATGACACCAAAGTTTATACATTCTAACATAGTCTGAATGAAGACATCCAGAAAGTATTTAAAAAGACAGAAAACTGGCAGTTTTTTCTACCTTGAAAATCTTCACAGTTAACAACCAAGGAATTCTCACCATCAAATTAACCTGCAATTTTCTGTATTTTTTTTTTTTTTGTCTTCAGGTGATAGCATTCAATATTTCAGTCTATTTTTACACTAGCTTACATTAGCATATTTAGAGTAATAGCTTGGGCTAACTGGCATACAGCTGAAAACGAGGAGAAGACCAAGAGGTTTGGAAGCATTTTTTTTCTGTTAATGATAAAAATTTAAGAGAGAGGTTTTATTTTAAGAAAGGTTTTCACAGAGAAGCAGATAAGGAAAAGAAGGAAAAGAGGAAGAAGGATACAGAATGAGAAAGTTGTAAGAAAGAAAATAAAGAGAAAGAGAAAGAGAGATGAAACTTCACCCTAAGAGTGCAGTGCAGGTGACGCTTCTCTCCACTGGGGATCCATGAGTAGTGGTACATCTGGCTTCCTGGTTTGTCCTCAGCATTACATACAGTTAAAATATACCTTGACCTATTTCTTGGCCTCATTCATTTGAAAAAATCAGTAAGTTAACTAAAGAAAAAACCCCTGTGCTTTAATTTTATTAATTATTCCACTACGCAAGGTAAAAAAATCATCTAACTGACAGTCATAAGAAAGAGAAATATATTGGTTTTCTGTTTTTGAGTTGGTTTTCTTACCTTGCACTTGATCACACAGTTCGACTCCTTCATTAAGTCCAACCAGAGACAACACCAAAGTGCCCCACAGAGTAAAACAGATCAATGACTTAAGCTCCCATACTGGGAGAGACCTGACCCCACATACTTTCATTTGGTATCATGCTGGAATCTTTATGATTTTTCTTTGCCTTTTCTTTTTGCTTCAGTCAATTACTGGCTTGGTTCTGCGTTATTCATTCCTCTAGATGATGTGAAAATGTGAAATAGGGCATGTCCCATTGTTCCAGTATTAAAAAAGAATGTTTTCTTAGAAAGCATTTTTTAATTACGAAGAGTGAAGTATCACAACTATATATTCCTGTTAGTAAATGAAAAATTCCTTGGCATTGTTTCAGTAATGCTATGCCTGGCTTGTATCTCATAAGTTTCAAGTTTGGATTCATATAATTTGATTTACTGGATGAAATCATGATTTATTTTGATGAATAATCATCCCAGCAGTTCTCTTCTACTCAGATTTACATAGATTACATCATGTCCTAATTTAAATTATACCCCTACTCCCCCTGTTTGTGTAGGAATTTGAAATCTTCCAGGTTCATTTTAAAGCTTTTGTATAACTGCATTCATACCTACATTTGGAATCTTGTTTATTGGGGTTTTTTTTTTCACTTTCAGTTATCACAAACTTTTTCCTGAACACTGTTTTGGGAGCTTTTCCTGTACAACTTTCTTTTCTTTGTGTCTAGAAGTTGTGGGGTTTAAAAAAGAGCTTTGTCATGGTAACCCTGAGCCTTGAGGCTGATCCCTGTTGAAATCCATAGCCCCAGATAAATAGGGAGAGCAAAACAGAGTTCATAGTAGTCACTGTGTAGCTATTATGCATGAAAATCTGGGAAGGCAGTCGCGTCTTAAAAATTTCACCTTGTAGATTTAAAGCATTTATCTCTGAATCCTTAAAAGAGTTAGGGATTTACACCTTTTCTTTCAAGACCCATTCACATCTCTTCCAAGAATAATTCTGTTTATGCTGTTCAATAGCACATAAACTATAATTGATGTGGGATCTCATTCCCAGGTATTGTCCACTTGATTTGAACAACTCTGGCATCATAGACCAGTCAGCACTCTTTCAAGTGCTTCTGAAGATTTTCTCTGAAAATGTAGGATGGTATGATTTTTCCTCTGTAGAGAGAACACTGCAGGAAGACATGGGGAAAATTTCAGTATATCTTCTCCTGTCAGCATAATTATGCTAGCAGTGAAGCACAGGAGTTAAGTATAGAATAACCTTAAGCTATTTTAGACATATGAGGAAATAAGCCATGCATCTAACCTGTGATTGAAGGAATACAAGCATTGCATGTGTCCAATTTTACATTCCTCATGTTCCCAACTACAGATCAGTCATGCTTTGAGACTATACGATGAAGTTTCTGCTCACTACTACTTCTGTTATGTTCAATTCATCAAATTATTGCATTAATGTGTAATAAATGAATGTCCTAAGATAAGAAAGTGGAAAAAGCAAGTAGTTCTGAAAGAGTGAATAATCTTTCCGAAGAAAAGGTGGAAAGCACTCTGCAAGCTTCTTAAAGGTGCATGGAGACTTGAACCAAGTTGTGCCATTTTGCTGATATTAGTGTGTCAGACACACACAACCTAGTTGACCATTACAAAATATGAACACCACCCCTATTTCATGCTTTTTCCTGCTGTTGACAGAGATAATCTTAGGGAGCTTTTTAATGCCATTGTGCCATTGAGCACAGGTGTGAAAAATTTACTTTGCTTTTGCAATGTCATAAAGATGTATGCAAGACAGTTATGAAAGCATCTGAAACAGATGGGAATATTCTTAGAGGCAGGTCATACCATTACTAAAAGAATGTTAAAAAAAAGAAACTAAAAGAAAAAGCTTTAGAATTCTGTATTCTGTCAGTATCATGGAGTCTTTAAAAATATTGACTCTTCTCGTGTAAAATCGATCATGGCTTGAACTTTTCCACTGTCTTTCATTTTCCCTCACCCTTGTTACTAAATACCCTGAAGAAACACAATGGATATTTTCATCAGAAAATATCAACTGTTCTCTGAAGAGATGAAAATAACCCTACCATCTAATAAAAATGTTTTGTTTACTTGTGTGAGGAGAGTACTCTTATATTTTATTCATTAATAGTTTTAAATTACATGGAGATATCCAATTATGAATAGCAATAGACATAATGACATCCCTGGGCCTTTACAGAACGTCTACTAAGTCCTCCTCCTTTTGTAAACAAAAAAAAGAAAACAATTAGAGGAAATGATCCATTATTCCGTAAAGTTCATAGGGGCAAAAAATTCGGCCCTTTCTGCATCCCTAAAATAAACAAATAAAAGTGAATTGGACACAAGGGAGGAACTTCATTACATTTCCTAATAATGGCATATTTGAGAGCCCATTAAGAGCAATACTCAAATAGTCCCCTCTGTCAAGATCTCATTTTAGAGAAAAGACAGAGGAATGAGAAAAGGATAAAGCCTTTGTAAGGACGGCATTTTCTTTTTTATTGTTATGACTTCTTTTTATTAACATGTATTAATAGTGTCCAGCAGGACATTATCCGTCAGTCCTTTTACTTAAAGAACCTTGATGACTCCTAAATGCATTTGCATGCCCATAATATGGTGGGGTTGTACAAATAGAGACTGTGATTCTGCAGGTACTTACAACAAAACTTATTTTTGACTAAATGTAAAACTTTCTGCTGTCAAAATATAAGGGGAGGCACGGATTCTGCTCCAAAATCCAGGCTGAGGTGTACAGAGTATCCAAACCAGGATGCAGGCTGAGGCATGTATCTCTGCACAGCCCCTTCCTCAACTTCTAGTGACTCTGTAGGAACTCACATTTCTATTTCTTATTATTATCATACTGAACAGCTCTGTGACTATTTCTTGTGTACGTCTCACACAGATCCAGAAATTGTGGTTCTGTCACATCCCTTTCACAGGAGATATTATCAAACGGTGTCTCTGTGAGATCAGGTGCCACAGAAAAATTCAGTGTTCCATTTTCTTTCAGAACATGGCCACAGTGAAAAGAGCTATCGGCTCTTCCACATGTTTCTCAGTAGTTCAGTATTTTGGTACTCCAGTACATATCTCATGAATGTACACTAATTTAGGCCCTGTGAGTATTGCAATGATCCGGGAGATGCTCTCATTCCATCAAATTAAAGCTGTATCAGTGTGTCTAAAGATTTATCGAGTATGAGCAAGGTTAATATTAATTTGGAACCAGATATACTCATGTTCCAGTCTGTGCTGATGGCTTATACGTTAAACTGCCTCTCCCTGTCACTCTCACAGCCATCAGTTCTTTCTGTCTCCCATCATATTGCATTATGTTTGTCTTCTGTACAAACTTTGGCATATGCGTTTTGTACCACATATGTTTTTAAAATATCATATATACTTTTAAAATTTAACTGCTTGCAAGACTTCTCATGCCTCAAATGCTGGTGTGGATCGGGTGTTTATAAAATTCAGAGCGTTGGAGGGTGCTACAAGAATAAAATACCCTTATTATTGTTGAGATTATGGTTCTCACCATTTCAGGGAAGATAAGCTGTGTCCGGCCCTGACTTTTCCATATCATTTGTCCTTACCTGATTTATTCTAACAACATAGTGTCTACATTTTACATTATTTTCAAATTAGCAGGAAGTTTGAGTAAACTACATTTAAATTACCAACACTGATTGTTTTCATGTAATGAAAGAAAGCTTAATAACATTCCTCTGGGTGATATAATTTATAAGGTCTGGAAACTATATTTGGTAACAGTCTACTGGGACAAATTACTATGTAGATTTATAGAACTTTGCTTATAGACAGACATTCAAATATTCCTCCCAGGAGTCATAACTTATTTTATTCAAGACTGTAAAAAGGTGACAAAGTTTGGTCAAACTTACTGCCGATCTTTTCAGAATCCTCAGGAGGAGCTAAAGAAATAGTTTCTATAGCAACTAAATGCACCAATATAATGTTTATTAATTACACATACGAACAGCAGAAATTGCAGGAAACGAAATGTTGTTGATGAGTAAGGACCTCACATTGGGACCAAGAAGCTACTATTTATAATTAAAATTGTGGGTTACTTTGTTCTCTTTTAGTAAGTCTGAAAAAATAGAAGTAAAGCAGAAGCAGCTAATCAGGTATCTGCTGTCCACAGGTACGATTTTATGTCATAGCTGGAGGATTAGATACTGTTAGTCTAATATGTGAATCCTCTCCTTCTGCTTTTTTTGGTTTTAAAGATTTTTTTTTTCCTTAATTAAAGTCCTTTTAGCTAGATTTCACCATGATATTTAGATTCATGGACACACCTTCCCTGGTATAGTAATAGCTGTCCATGGCTCCAGGGCAGAATTTGGTTCTGTAAGACTCAGTCTTACAGACTGAGTAAAAGAGACCACTCTGGTTTGGGGTTTTTGGGGGGGATTTTTGTTGGTTTTGTTATTTATTTTTTTTTTTTTTAATGGGGACTACCGGCTATGAAACCTCTGAAGAAGTCATACCGCTTTGGAATGAATAGTAACTTCTAATACTTGGCCTTTTAGGCCTATTCACAGTCTAGCATTTTGTCAGTGATATTAAATCCTTACTGAAATATACCACGTTTACCACTTTCTCTCATCTGTTACTTCCATAATTCTGTCTCTAAAACAGAAGAAGCAATCAATTCTTCTGGTAGCATCAATTCTTTGTATACCTGATATACTTACTTCTTGTAAAATCATTATTCTCTCTTGCAAGCCTTTTTTCATCCATCCTCTTCTTTTCTACACTTTTTTAATATTGTCTCTTAAATTATGAGAACAGACTTTCAGAAAATGCTGGAGCTGCAGCTATTATGAAAGCGCAGTAGCATATTTGATTTTTTTTTTTTTCCTGCTTTTTAACTTTGTAGGAGATTGGGATAAAGAAAGCATTTGGAACTTTAAAGATCTTAATGATGGATTTCAGCACAATCAAACAGCATGACTGGAATTAAGTGGCAGCTGACACTAGAGGTAATAATTGCAGCAGAGAAACCCGGGCTGCAGTGTGCCTATAAGGTGAATGATCTGTTGCTGCTGACACTGGTTTTCCCAGGAAAGAACGATGAGGTACAGCATTGTGAATTCTAATAGGAGCCGCAGTTGTGCCAAAGTGATTTCCATGCTAAGTTTGTCTTCTGCCCTCCTGATTTGGTGCTGCTGTGCTTGCCAGCCCACAAGCAGCAGCACTCGACCCTATTTAGAAGGGCTGCAGGTTGTGGCAGGGTGGTCCCCTACCCTTTCCCCGTTCCACCCTTGGCAACTGCCTTCACGGAGAGCCTTACCAGCAAGGCCGCCTGCAACCATTTGCAGGAGAACTTTGGGGCTGGCAGGGGAGTGTTTGCAGCTCGTTTGCAGACAGATGTAAACTCATGCTGACTGCAATCCACGCTCACCTTCCAAACCTCCGCAGATCTGTAGCCACAGTCAGCACCATGCCAAACTCAAAGGTAATATGCCCTGCTCGGAGGGCTTTATATCATGCCAGCACGGTGATCTGGCTGATGGTGCACAAGCAAAAGGAGTTTGAGTTCTTGAACAGGGCTCTTTAGAGGCATATCCTTGAGTTCAGGTACTACTTTAAAACCTCCTAAATCGGTAAAGGGACCAGAATGGAGGTAAAAATTTTTCTTGGTACATCTCCAAGTTTTGTACTGTTTCTGTTGCTAACTAAACTGTCACACAACTAGAACCCATCATATTTGCTACAGCTGTGTGGGCGTTAAGAGTCAAAGAAAAAACTCTGAAAGAGCCCCACGGTGTTACTGCCAGCTTTTGAGGAAAGCTAGTAAAAACAACAGCTGCGGCTGGCAAACAAAGAAAATCTAAAATGCAGTATGCAATAATGCTGGGAAAAAAGGTAAAAATACTTCATTTATTTTTTTTTTTCCCAAAGACTCTTTGCAGCATGTTTCTGATAGAGAGAATCTTCAGCATTACAGCATTTACAGTGTTAGCTACTGGTAGAAGATGGCTTATGGTCTGCATCAGTCAACACATTACCATATTGTTGCAGTTGGTGTGGATGAACTTCAAACAGGTTTCAGCTTGGCCAAGCAGATCATATTCAACCCTCAATGAAGATGCACTAGAAATGCACAGAAATAAATGGGGAAACTGTGTTTCCCTGTTGGAAACTCATACACTTGGGTACCTGATCAGCTCATAATTTTCATGTAAGAAACTTATCTGTGCAGGAACTCTATGGGAACAAGATGAAAAAAAGCTGTCTCTCATTGTACTCATAGCCTGACTCTCAGACAACTGTGGATTGCTTGCCTTGGAAAAATGTGCATTAGTTGGCACAGAATGTCTTTAAAAAACTCTCACAGAAGAGCAGAGAATAAATAATAAATGATAATACCATATAACTCAAAGATCTTTAGATCTCAAAACGCTTTATATAGCTATCCTCATGACACTGGGACAAAGAGAGGTGGAGTAATTTACTCTGTATCACACAGTAGATCATTAGCAAGGCCAGGAATAGTAGTAGGGAACCTTGAGACCAAATCCACTGCCCTATCCCGAGGAACCATTGTGCCTTCCACCACTAGCAACTGAGGAATACCAGGGAGATAAAGCACTGACAGTCCTAAGCTATAGTTAGTCAAATATAGCTCAGTTGTTTTGCACAGGCAGTCTAGAGAAAAAGATGCTTAATAAATTCCAAGTGTTTCTAGTTGAACCTTCATCCTTATTTTGATTGTTTAATTTACTTTCAAGTGAGTTTGACAAAAGAATACAAAGCTGAAAGTGGTATTCAGAGTTTACTTATTAGGTTTTCATATATTTTCAAAAAAGCATTCCCTCTTTAAAATTTCAAACACATCAAACCAGTTGGAGAAGTTTGTGTGCTTGTGTGTGTAAAGAAATATGACTTAATGACAAATATGACTTTATGTGACATGATCTAACAGGCAGGCACTGTTGAATTTGTTGTCATTGCTGCATCCATAGGTCTGGTGGTTTTTTACTAGTTTAAAAGAGATTTATTTTAAAAAATAATTACCAAATAGTAAAAATATATTACACTTACAGAGAAGGGCAAATTTGGTTTGCATGGCAGAACTAACCCTATCCAATGGCTCCAAAGAAAATTATACTGGTGGATGTAGCATAAACTAATCAAAAAAATATACTTAGGACAGTGGAAAAATTCTGCAGTTCTTCAGTACAATTCACATAAGACTTATGTAGAAGTGCTAATAGAGCCATTGTACCCACACAGCTTGATTAAAACCACCCTAGAGATAGAAAGAAGCAGTCTGTGACCATGAGTAGATAAGTAACTGTAATAGTAACGGGAAATGTCACTAAAAGTCATTAAAGCCAGACATAACCTAAATGATGGCAGTATGTTTAGTATAATGGAAGGATATAATGAGAATATGGCATTTCCTTTAAGGACAGTAGCAAATCCAGACCAGTAAATTAATTCAGCAGTAATCGCCATCCAAGTAGGAAAGTAACTGGTTGTACTGCCAAAAAAACTTTAGATTCATAGCAAACCTACAAACATAAAACCTTTAAAAGAAAAGAAAAGCAATCACCTTTATGAGGCGCAACAAGAAGTTGAAGTGTGAATTGCTAGAAACATACTCTCACAAAGCCTGTTTCTTTCACAGTTTCACAATAACCTAGGTTTCTAGCAAATAGAGTGAATTTTAATTTCTTCAGACGAGCCACAGAAAACCCAGTATTTATATTCCATAGAAGTCTTCTATTTCAGGTGAAAAATCCATTTTATTCCAGAAATCCATTTATCCCACTAAGTTTGCTCTGTCTGAATAAGGAAATCAAGACCGACAAGCAAGGTCTAAAGGTTAGATGTACCCCACCCGTAAACCAGAAACCTTATGTTTGAAGTGAAAGAAGAGAAACATACCTTTTCCATTAGTGAATTTACAGTTTGATATGGGTCTGGTTTTTGTGTCGTTGGTTGGCTGGTTTGTTTCATACCTTTAAAGCTTGCAATAAAGGGACATTATTTCTGGATGAAGAGAAGCGACAGAAACAATTATAGTACAAAATAAACAGAATGAAAATTTTTTAAAAGTAATTTAGCAATGGGGAGGCTTTTTAATAGTTATGCTATTTGCTCCTAATCATCAAATGACAAATAAATAGACTTGCAAATGTCCTTAGAATAGCTTAGTATTTCTCAGGGATAATAACCAAGAGAAATCATAACAATTCACAGTTCCCTACCTTAAATTTACTTTTCAGTGGTCATGCTGATATTAGAAACAATGAAGGCTTTTTTTCACAAACTGGAGTTATGAAATGATGGGTCAAAGGTGTTCTTGGAGCAACTCTGCAGAAATCAGTGCCACAACACCAGGAATGACTTTAGCTTCATATGTTCAGACTTTGCAGGGACAGCGAAAGAGCCCTCTGGGCTGATGCACAATACAACAGGACTAAAGCCATTTAATCTGTTCCTTTAGCAAGACAGAAATTGAAAACTGTGGGGAAATTGGAAACTTGTCAGTTTTCTGGTATGCATTAGCTATGTTAGCTGTTAGTGATGAAATTCCTGATCTCCAGTGAATGTTAAAAAGCTGAAGTTAGACAAAGTTAAAAACATTAAGATAAATCAAAATTAGTTTTTAAAAATCCTCATCTATTTGCATATTCTGGGTGGTACCACCATGGTGCAGAACACAGTTACAGCATATTCCTGCTCTCCTCCAGATATGTAGAACTCCCAGTGACTTTAATATGCATGAAAGCAAGCACCATGTGAGCAGGTGGGACTGCTTCCAAGAGAAAACATGTTATTCTCCTCCACCCCCTGAAAAGTGTTTGGCAATTGGGATTGTGAAGCTTTGATGCTTTTTTTTTNATGTTTTTTTTTTTTTTTTTTAAACTTAGAAAGTTACTCTGTCTCCTCAGTCTGTAAAATAAACCATAGTTATTACACTTTCAATTAAAATATATTAATATATATAACAAAAAGGAAAAAGTAACGATTTTCAAATTTTTGTTCCCCCAATTTAGAATAAACCCCAGATTCTGAGCTGTGCAAACCAATTGTTGTTCTTTTGACTTGCAAAAGAAGATGTTGGGGAGAGGTGTGGATAGATGTGGATAGATGGCTAATATTCTGGAGGAGTTCTGCTGTAATGCTTTTCAGAGGAAGGTGGGATGGCAAACAATACACAAAATTCTTAACAGGAGATGCTTAGCAGAAAAGATGTTGCCCTGGAGATTGAGGGATCGTCTCTACTGTTGTGTTCTCTAGGCAGGAGA
>VXBO01005771.1:0-21246 GCA_013400135.1 Rhinoptilus africanus | reverse complement strand
TGTTATTCTCCTCCCCCCCCTGAAAAGTGTTTGGCAATTGGGATTGTGAAGCTTTGATGCTTTTTTTTTTTTTTTTAAACTTAGAAAGTTACTCTGTCTCCTCAGTCTGTAAAATAAACCATAGTTATTACACTTTCAATTAAAATATATTAATANCACATTTTCAGGGAACGAAAGGAAGCAGAAATGAATGCTTAAATGGGGGGGCCTTGGACCTGTGGTAACCAGAATATGGACATGGAAACTGCAACACCGTTTTTTTTTTTTACTATCATATTTTCACTGTGTTACAGTGCAACACACATAGACAAGTTCTGTTCTTGGTCAGATCCTACTTTGAGAGCCTGTAGTCGCAATAATACCAGAAAAATCCAGTGGATTTATGTCAATAATACTTATTTATGGTTTCTGCATTCTTTGATGGAAGCATTGTGCTTACCATCTTTTTTAGGGGTGAGACTGAAAAAGAATGGTTTCTTTCTACCAAGAAGAAGTAACCAAGAATTTAAGAATTTAGCTTCATATGAAGAATCATGGATAGCAGCTTTGCTGTAGGACACAAGGGGAGCTCATTCAATGAGACTTTCTCTGGAGATCATAGTAAATAATTGTTGTTCTTACATTCCTTGTTATCACAAAGTTTTGGAAGTAACCTCCTGAAATTTGGTAATTCAGAGTACTGTCTATCTGGACACAATAGTTACTGGTATCCTGAGATAAAGGGTAAAAGAGGGGACTAGATTTGTTATGACTAATTTAGGTACCTTAAGACATGAAAGTATTAGCGGTAAGTGTTTGGTTTTGGGTGGAATATCTAAAGACCTGAGAGAAGAAAAAGTGGTCCTTAAATAGGATGCCTGAATTATCCCAGTCAGCAGGGAAGGTACAGGGTCACTCTACAGGGACATCCAACTCCCAAAGCTAGGCACGGATTTTATTTGACTGAATATGGAATTGGTAAACAGTAGGCAGCCCCAGGCAACAAAACTTTCTGATCCTGATGATAGGCACTATCAACTCTGGGGCATCTCTGAATGTTGACAGATATCCAGTATAAAACCAGTGAAGCTCCAGATGAGAGATGTGTTGCTGTTACCAAATATTAGGATTCCTCTGGGCATATTAAGGCAAATTAATTCAGGTGCCATGAGGTACTTCAGAACAGGTGAGAAGCATCTAGTATGTTTAGATCCCTACAGGATTAGATCATGATGGGGAATAAGCAATCCAATCCCTGTCTAGAGCCTAGTGGAGTTTGAGGAGGCAGAGTCCCAATGTAGGTAGAGTTAGTCAGAGTGATCTGGGTAGAAAAGACATTAGGGATTGTGAATATCATCAAGATGGGTTATGAATCACTGCAAAGATTGCAAATGCCACCTTTCTAGAGAGCATATTATTTTAATGAGCTCTAAAGTAGACATTTTAGGGCATATTTAATACCGTATTTTAGACTAAAAGACAAGGACAAACAAAGGAACCCCTTTTTGTCACCTAAGACATGTAGTTTTCTTTTAAAAATGAATGCTTGTCTTTTAAGTTGCTGTATATAAAAATAATTTTTGAGATAGCTAGGTCTAATTATTCAGCTGTCTTTAAAGATACGGACCTCAGGTCACTACTTGTTAAGTGTAAAAGAAAAACAGCTTTGTAAATGACAGTCATCCCTTCTCTATTGTAGTGTCACTGACCCACGTCTGGTTATAGAGCACATTTGCCACAGCAGTTTGAAAGGTCAAGAACAGTTTTTTGCTTTACAAAAACAAGTCACTAGACAAGACTGAGTTTAGATACACAGATAACAAAAGCAGCCATTAACATTTCCTTTCAACAAAGGGAAGGATTTTCATCATATATTTACTTTCATGTTTGCTTTAGGTATACCAGTTGGGTAAAAAAGGTCAACATTTATCCAATCTTACTACAGAGTTATATCAGAAATGACAGCACTTTTCTGCATTTAGCAAAATAAATAACTAGAATTATGTAAAGATGCCATTAACAATTTCATATAAATGTTGAACTTTTTAGCAGAGGCTATTCCATAGACCTACAAAAATTCATATGCATTTACACAGAACTTGGATTCTTTTCATAACACAGTATTGACCAGCTTAATTTTCTCTTTGTCTATGAGTTCAACTATTTGTGTGTTCCTCCTATCATTATACCATAAATAAACTACAGAGCATAATGGTCTAGAAGAAGTTTCCTTAAAAAGCCATCATTTGATATTGTTTTGTTTTGTTTTGTTTTTTCCCAAACTGTGATTACTTACTTTAATATGAATCACTTCTATGTCTCTATCTTTTCTGCTTGTATTTCTGTCATAACCTTTTACAAATAACACTATATTTAGAAATTGTTATTTGACATGGAGGAAGTCTCTGTCTTTCATGAGAGAAATCTTGGAGCAGAAAATTATTTCCTTCACAAATGATAGAATCTAAATAGGCAAAAGTTTCCTCCTGCAGAACTGAATGGCACTTTTTTTTGTGGAACTGAGAGGAGACAGTATGTTAACTGATATTCGCATACCACATGACTTTGTGAAAAGCACATCTATTGCTATCAGTTGTCAAGCCAGCCAATCACTCACATATATAATGTGTGAGTAGTCACACATAGTTCCATAATTAAAAGCTTTGCTAATGGTATAGAGGAATCAAGTTGTATCACATCATCTCCCATACATCTTAAGAGAGGCAATACAGGCATTCATTTGCCTGTACTATTAGATTTTCTTTTTTCACTCAAACGTCCACCCATGAATACATTATTCCAAAAAATCTCCACTATTTCCCATTTCAGCCTATAAATGGTAAAATTTTTGAAAAAAGATCATTTGAATCCCTTACATTTCAGTATTATTGGGAGAAAGGAAAATAAAATCGTAGGGAGGGCTAAATATTCTCTTTATTTATGTACCATTATTTTCTGTATGCCTTATTCTATGGCATTCTTAGCCACAAGCCCTACCAAGGAACAAGAAGCTACAAGAATACAGCATAGTCAGTGAAATTTCATGAGGAATTTCAACGTTTCAAGTGACAGAAGCCACAACTTTGGGGTTTTGGTTTGTTGTAGGTTTGGGTTTTTTTTTTGTACAGGGAACATTAAAGGACAATAGCTTCAGCATGAATTAACTTCAGTGCTATGTTTCAAGTCATATACAAGCCTAACTGTTCCACTGAATTGGGTCATTTCTCTGATTGGGCAAGAATTAACAATGAGCTGGAGACTTAATTTGGATTATTCTTCAAAGTTTAGTAGGTTAAAAACAAATAAAGAAGTCTAGCTTTTTTTGTATCCCAAAGTACCAAATTTCTATAGTGCAATTTAGACTCCAGGTGGGTAGACCACTATCAGATCACTTACATTAATTTTTGCCCTTTTGTGGGGTAAAGAATGTTGCTACTCTCTAGTTGTTTCTTCTCCAGTATTGTTTGCAGGCTGGTTTGAGACCTTAATATCAGTGGGTCATCTTCACTTTACAGTAACATCTGTATGATCAGGACAAAACCCAAGGCAGACTTCTCTGCTTCTCCCACATGAATTAATCAAGACAACTGTGATATGAAAAATGCTGTGTTGTTTTTCCCTTTTTTTCCTCTACAGCTGCATCTAGTTACAGCAACTTGTTAGTGGACCTTAGGGATCTGAATGCTGCATACCAGAGCTAGTTCATGCCAATTATTATGTTGAGTGATGAAACTGCCTTGTATCATTTCATTTGTGCATATGAACAGCAGGTGAATGTTATAGTTTATGATTTCCAATTATAAATCAAACAGACTGAATTCTCAGTTCTTTTAATAAGGGCTGTAAAAGCAGTGATGTGTGATGAAACTACTGTTTCTTGTGAAAAAGAGTTTGAGATTAGAGTTTATTGATGCGAGTTTTTTCCCCCACCTCCCTGTCATAGTTAGCTTTTAAGACCAAAATTGAAAAATAATTAGAGAAGGAACTGAATGGAAAACAACTAAAACACCTAACTACTGAGACTGTATTTAGGAATATAAACCATACACAGGTCCTGCACTGGTACATTCAGGTGATTTAGTAATATGAGGTTGGCTTTGTGAATAACCAATTTTCTTTAAATGAACCTTCAAGCCAAAAGTGTGGAAGAAAGTGGTAATGGTAATACTATTCTCTTTCAGTTAACAATCCAGTTTCTGGCATAGAACAAGTATATATCAAGCTTGATTTCATATTTTACGTCTGTCTGAAGAGAGTTGAAAGCTCATCGCTCTGGAGAGTGACACAGTCATCAGGCAGGAGGACATCATTTTGTGTCATCACTCTACAATTGTGTAAGTCATGAGCAGCCACTGGGGCAGGGACTGGAGACCCAGAGCTCTACCCTGTTGCATGGGTGCCTTACTCACTGGGTTGGTGAGTCAATGTCCTCTTCTGGTTTAACTGTCATTTCCAAAGGTGAGAAATTAAGTATATTCTTGTCTTAAAGTCCTTCCATATCCTTCAGCTCTCAGAATATCTTGTAGACTGAAGCATACAAACTTTCATAGAGAGTAGTTTAAAGCCCTTTGTAAAGAGGAAGACATAAAACACACAGTTTCTGTACTTGATCAGTGGCATGCTGGATAAAAATATTTCTTTGTTTGTATGTTTGTTTGTTTGTTTCAGTCCAGATTTGTATATGTTTGCCTTTTTCGCCAGCCAAAATATTTATAGTTTTGAGATTACTATATTTTTTGTTAATATTTGGCAAAAAAGTCATCCTCCGTTAATGACGAGACTTATGAGACATCACGATCTATGTAGGAGCATGTAATGCAAGTGCCTATCCAAAGATCCTGAACTCAAACATAGTGAGAGTGAACGCAGTAATTTAAGCTTTCCATGAAAATATACTTCTCCCTTTTTGACTGTATACAGAACATAAGATTCCAATATGGGATCCTAAGTTTTATATCAGAAACAGATAATAGGAATTCCTTTCTTTGTGTGTGCCTTTGGGCACATCAGAGAGGACAGAAGGTGTGATAGTGGATTTGACCCCTTTTTTAGGATCCTATTTGAAATGCATCTGTGAAGACCTGTGCAAGACTGAGTCTGCAATCTAGACTAACATGGATGGATAAAGGTTAAGATTTTTTACAGACAAAATAGACAAGTTTTGATGGTAACAGTAAGTGACAAACAACATCAAAAGGACTGGATTCAGTTACTGAAGTGAAATTTTCACATTCATAAAAAATTTTAGGAAATAGATATTCCACTAGCTGTATTTGTAGTCTAGATTTGGGCTCCCCAGTGCAGGAAAGACTGGACATACTGAAGTGAGTCCCACAGATGCCACCAAGATGGTCGAGGGGGTGGAACACACATCAGAAAAACTGAAGTCAACTGATTTAGGTTAACCTGTAGAAGGTGGACTTAGTGTTCTATACAGTCACTTAAAGGAAGGTTATAGAGGAGATGGATCATCCTGCAGCTACAGAGAAAGGACAAAAAGCCATGGTCACAAGTTGCAAGAAAGGAAATTCTGATTAAATATTAAGAAAAAAAGATCACCGGCGATCAAACACAGGAACAAGTAGCACAGGGAGATTGTCCATTCTTGGAGATACTCAAACCTTGTCTGGGCAAAGCCCATCTATGTGATTTTAATTGTTGCTGCTTCGAGTTTGGGGTCAGAGGAGAAGGAAGGCTGGACTATAGACCTCCAGGAGTGTCTTTTGACGTAAATCACTCTGTCAGTTTATGATTCTATTCTACAAGTTCATGATTTATATTTCTCCTGTGCTTTAGATTTGGGGGTGTGACTGGTAAGGAGAAACTTATTCTAGTCATGTGTTAGTCTGAGCACATATGGTGATTGCTTCTAATGATAAAATATTTTATTCTTCTTGTCCATGCAATTTTGTTCAGTAAGTGCTATGAGAATTGTCACTGAGTGGGTCTAAGTCGTATCATATTAGGTTCCTTAAGCTATTTTTAGAAGATTTTTTAATCCAATTGACCAGGGATCAGCAAAGACCATTTTGAATTTAGCTGTGTTGCTACGGACAAGAATAAGAAAAAAAGAACAATATTCAGCTCTTACTTTTACCTAGTTTTTCAGAGTTATAACATTCTGAGATGTACATTCACTGACTGCAAAAGAGTCATATACTAATGAGGTCCCAAGGTAGATCTACCAACGGAGGCATACAGTAGTAGAATACTGTGCTTCATTATTTCTTATACATATCTGTGGTGCATTATGCAGATTCAAAAAGAGGTGTGCAGATTTTTGAAAGAAGTGATATGAGACTGATTGTCTTCCCCTTTGAGTAGCCTTTTGTTTACATAATGCTAAATGTGCAGAACAGTTCAAAGGTCAAAATTTAGCGTGAAAATTTCTTTAAAAGATGCAGTGTCACTCAAATGAAAAAAAAAGCATAAGAAGTATTTAATAAAATCCTGAAGCTTGAAAGTCTTATCTGCTCATTGAATTTTTAACAGACTTGCTGAAAGCAGTGAAATTGCACATCATAAAATGTTGGGGTTTTTTTTAATAAGAGGTAGCTAGTAGCACACTGTAAAGGTTCTATCAAAGTTTTACAACTACATAATTAATACCATCAGGTGTTTCAGAAAAGACTAATCTGATTTAGGATGAACTACAGAAAATCACAGGTCAGTGTCAAGAAAATGTATTTCTAGGTTACCAAAACTATAAATATAAGATACTGAACTTTTCAGCTCACTATGTGAAGGGTTAAGCATGTAATTACGTGTTTGCTTGTTTCAAAATTTCTTTGTACACTGCAATACCAGAAATTGTCCTGAAAATTAAACTTCTGATTTATTTTTAGGTATGGTCATGTTCTTTTTTTGATCCTTTACCTTTTATTTGAATCTTATTTAAGTCAGGGAGTATTTTTGCCCGTCAGGTTTCCCTCCTTATTATGTCTTGAGTTATGCATTGTTATGCAGCATGACGCTCCTCTTTTTTTTTAAGGAGGTACATGTTTACAGTGACTCTACTGACTGGACTCTACAGCGCTCTTGCAAAGGCCAGCTGGTTGCTCTGAAATTATGATGCAATAATTCCAACTCCAGATGCAATAACTTTTGCTTCTCTGTTGCTTAAATTCATAATTAGACTTCAAAACTCATGCAGTTCATTACCATGAGTCTGTGAATAACTACCCCAATGAAAAATCAGAGAAAAATCTCAAGAGAATTAGGCCTTGTTTCATATTATGGTAATCCATCGCCAATAACCATCTCTACCTTCACTCTCCGCTGACACAAGTGACTTTCATCTGATCAGCACCTGGATGAAATTTGAATAGTTACATACAACATGGGGAATAAATTTAGTGCTTTAGTCATATTAATAGATAATTGCCCTACATCACCAGTGTCAGAGCTTGGGAAGCAGGGAAAGAAATGAAGTTTTAGACCCACTTTCAAACAATGTGTGTATCATCTACACCCATTCAGAGAGTTTCTTAAAACTATCATATCAGAAAGTTCATGTTTTGGAATCTCTTCATACAGGTCTAAATGACTGTATACTTTGCAAAAAAAGCAGCCCTCAGGATCACAGTGACTTTTAGGGAAACCCCAAGTGCCTTGTACTTCAATATTAAAATTTTAACTAGGTGTGCCTTACCCATCACTAGACAGACTTACCAGTCATCTGCTTTTGATAACATCAATCTAGATTTTCAGTCAGGTATCCCACTAGAAATGTGGGTTACTCAGTTTACGAAGTGCAAGGAGAATGGGTCCTTTTCAGAGATACCTACAGGGCCCAGGAGATGAGACTAGTGCAATACAGGGTTGATTCAGACAAATCTGACAAGTCTAATTCCCTAGACACGTCAAAGAGCTGGGAAGCAGACAGCAGTAAACAGACACAGGATTGTAACTGGGAACAGCAAAAGACAAGTGCCAGATTTTTCTAGACATGGTGCTCATTTTTATGTTCTTGTAATCAAATTTATATCTGCTGGTTTTGGAAGAAAATATTGAGTGCTTATATGCCATTGAAAAGATTACAAAAGTGTGAGGGAAAAGTGCTGCCAAAAGAAAGATGTAAAATGTGGGCACATGTTCACAGAATTTTCCATGGAAAGCATAATAATGCAGCTGAGGGAAACTCTGCTTTCCAGTTACCCTGGGACAAAAATAAGTAAGGTTTGATGCCACATTTATCATTTTTATGTTATCAAAACCACTGGAAGATGGAGTCAAATAGCAGAGAAAGAGTCCCCTTAAAGACAGCAAAGAAATTGAGTGTAACAATGAAAAATTAAAAGGAGAGTGATTCTTTAAAACCTACATTTGCTGTTTGTTCTGATTTGCCCTTCTCATTTTGTTTTTGTGTTTTGTTTTTAACTCATCATATTTATTAATTTCTAAGTGGCTTCAAATATATTAATTTATCTTAAAGACTAACATTATCATCAAGTTAATCTCTGATTTTGTATGTAGACTTACCTTTTGGGGTGGGATGGGAGCAAGATTTGATTAATATGAAATGTCTATTGTCAGAATTCAGACGAGCTTTAATTAATTTCTACTCATGAAATTGTTATATTCCTTATAATAACCATGGGAAATATTATTACTGTATTTGCTGCAACATTTGTAACATGTTTGAGGAAAAGAGAAATCTCTTAGATTTTAGCTGAAGAGACTATTCCTTGATACACAAAAATACCTATGCTTGAGTGACCTAGCTAATGATGAATTCAAGGGAAAATTCTCCATCTCCCCAAACATAACTGCTAAACAAATATGTGCCTACAGGCTTTTCATCACACCTCCCTTGAAAATGGAACAAATGGATATGTAGCTGAATAGAACCGCTTCATTGCTCTGCTGCTCTTATCCAAGATATTGCCTCTATCCTTGAGCAGACACAGAAAATCTTTGAAAATCCTCAGGGACAAAATCCAGCATTTTAATGGGTGAACTTCTTTACCTTTTGTTGCGTTTTTCTTCTGTGTATATTATAAAGTAGGTTGTAACATATAAAGATAACAAGTACCATGTTTCGATTATGGATGTCTACAAGAAATGTTGACATTTGGTCTGTTTTGTGTCAAGCAATGACAAATGTGATTTTGAACAATAAGTTCTCTTGCAAGGCTAGGAAGATGTCTAAACAACATTTGAGCAGCTGCTTCCATTGAATTACACTACCATTAATCATTGCCACTAATGCAATAAAAACACTGTCAATAAGATAAACCATTTTTTCTATTGAACTAATGAGGTTGGTTGGTTACTAATAGGATATGACTGTATTAGGGGAATGTAACATGATACATTAACAAGGAAATATTTAATAAAGGTTTCATATAATTTTTAAGTCTTTCCAAACCCTGTGAGAAAGGAATGGAAATATGTTTTACGAAGAGAGTCACTGTATAAACCTGCTGAATGTCATCACTTTACTACTTCCCTTGACAGTTTCTTTAAGGCTGTCAGTACTTCGTGACAGTCAAAGAAATCAAGGGACCTATAGTCCACCCTCAGTCAGGTGGATAAACTAAGACATATAACTAGCCCTTTCTTGATATTTCTGTTTTATCATTTATAAAATGTGAAGTTTACTGGCAACCTTTTTCTCGTGTTTTAAGATTTCCTGATAGACGTACTGAACGTGAGCCATAAACAATAAGGTTCTATCTTCCTGTGAGTAAATGTATTCTAATCCCGCCCCAAATAATGATAGCTTCTGTAGCTTTCATAAATTGCACTTAGGCTTTCCACTGCTTTCAGGAGCTAATGTAATATCTGAGTAGTGGCATCTCTGCAATTCAGGCTATTCACCTTAAGCTGAGCCTTAAGTTCAGTTTCTTCGACTGTAAAGTAGCTGGAACAATACTTCTATCTGTCCAGGCTGATTTAAGAATTAATGACTTAATGTCCAGAAATCAATTTCAGTATGAGAAGGGCTTGAAAATAATAAGCCAAACTGTTTTATAAAAGGCAAAATTATAACTTCCTGAGAATGTTTGAACAGTGTGAAGTAACACAGCTACTATAGCATGAAAAGCAGAGTAATATAGTTAATTGTCCATGGAAGAGCTTTACCTTTCTTTTGTGTCTACATATGCATAGCGTATCAGTCAAGTCAATGAAGAGGTAATAGAAGTACAGCAATTTTAGCTGTAAAACACTGACCATGCATTTAGCATCTGACATGTACTGATAGTAGTATTGATGAAGCAAATAAGGTCTCTCCAGCATTACATCTTGAGAAAAATCCTCTTCCCTGAAAGTGGATCTCTTTACCTGAGCTTGATCTCAGTTTTGCTCTATGTGGTGAAGGTCCTGTTTTGATATGGCATGATGTTTATAATGGTGATAAATTGAACTGCCTTCTTATTGGAAAGGGATTAAAACTTATATAATTTTGCAATGTGTGACTCAAATATTCCATCTGTCTTTAGCTTCAACTTGGCTATGGCATACAAAGCATATCATATTGTAATGATATACCGTATACTTATAAAATATATATATGAAGCAGGTAATTTTCTTCAAATTAATATATCACTGTGTGTTTGGTGCATAAATGCTCAAAAGAAAAAATTACATTTTTTCACTTATGGTCTATCCTTAAAGGGTAGAAATAATGAGATTAATATGTGTCATTCCTTTAATGAAAATCAATCTGTTAATATCTGTATTAATAGCTAAAAAAACCCACAAGCAAAGCAGCACCCAAAATTGTCTGCTTTACGTGGACTGTACCACTGACTTTACGTTCCGGGTCTTCAGTGAGAAATGTTTATCTTAACAGAGTTAGAAAGGAAGGAAGGATTTTTGGGGTCCTTTTTATTTAAATAGAACACCAGAGGAAATGTATAAAGTTAGTACAATATCACAGACCTGTACTTGGGATTGATTTACTTTATTATTCCAGGTTCTCTTAAATCCCATAAAGCAAAGTTTATTGTAAGAAATATCAGATCTGAACAGTGTTTTAACCTAATGAGAAGTAAGATGTTAAAGAAGGAAACAGTGCTGATTGTAATGATATATCATAGAGCGTTATTCTTATACAGAAGATAATTCTTATGTTTTAGAAGAATAGTATAACTCAGTATGCAAAAGATGTGAAGTTAATTAGTAAAATTCTATTGAGTTTTATTGCCTCTATTGTATTAATATCCTGTAAAATATTAATTGTTTTAGAAAATTAACACTGATGATTTATAGTTCTTTTAGAAGACCGCCTTTCTGCTCTCACAAACACTGTGGCTTTTCATGGGAAATAATATCCTGGGTCTTTATTGACTAAATAAATAATTATTAAAAATGAAAGATAAAGTGTACAGGGCATTAAAGAAGGCAAAAATGTAAAAGCAGAAACTGAAAATGTAATATAATACCTCTGTAGTAACCTGAATTCTGCTTTAAAATCAATAGTTTGATATAGCCAGTAACTGCTATAGAAGATACACAAGTTTTTAAAATTCCTCCTCCTAACAATTCTAAAAATAGCCAGAGAAGTATTATAGTCTTTCTTAATGCAATCTACTATTTTTTTTTAGTGTGTTCCTTAACATATAGGCATATATTAAAAGTTGTTTCTCAGTCTGAAGCATTTTTACACATCATAGGCCACATCATAGAATAGGTTGGGTTAGAAGACACCTTTAAAGTTCGTCTAGTCTCTGCAATGAGCAGGGACATCTTTAAATAGATCGTGTTGGTCAAAGCCCCATCCAACCTGACCTTCAGTGCTTCCAGGGATGGGACATCTACCACATCCCTGGGCAACCTGTGCTAATGTTTCACCACCGTGAGTGTAAATCTAGTCTAAATCTTCCCTCTTTTAGTTTAAAGCATTACCTCTTGTCCTATTGCAACAGACCCTGATAAAAAATTTGTCATGTGCATATATTCTCTCAGTCATTATTCCCTTTTGTAATATCACCAGGGAACAATATGCCTGAAAGCCAGTGTTAGATATTTGTTGTGTTATACTAACACTCAATAAGTTGTGGTTTTATTAAGTGAATGTCAAGGGAAGAGCAATATTAAAGCAATACATTTATCCTTGAATCTTCCATGAAAATAACAGTGTAAAGAATTCATGTGTGTGCATTACCAGCAAGGTATAAGCTTTATTCCATGTGCTTTGCAAATGATTCATTAGAGTCTAAGCAAAATGTTTCCCTTCACAACACTGGAGTACAAAGATCTGCAAGATTTTTGTGAGCTACTAATAATCAGCTGCTTCTCACCAGGCTTAGCAAGGCTCTAACACTACTATTTCTCTTCTAGTGCTTGTTCACCACACTACTACTTTTATCTTAGTAGAATTTGCCAATTAAACCCGGACAGCTGCAAAATGTGTTCAAGGAAGGAATACCCACTGCAATCTTTCTTTCTAAAAATTAAGTAACTGAGAGACCTCAGTAGAAAATGAGAAAAAGAGAACAGTGTTTAAATGCATACGTTCCTCTGTTTAGTACCACTTTGAGAGCTTTAAAAAGACTTGATAACACTTAGAGGCAGAACGATCCTGAGAGTGTTTTACAATCCAACTGATATTTAATTAGCCTCAAATCTGTGCTAGAAAGTCATATTTGTATACCCAGAGCACTACTCTATCCAAGAGTACGCATATTAGTGTTTATATCACCATCTCGTCTCTCAGTGGTACATGTCATGGAGTGCTGTGTTTGGGGCAGGGGGAAGGCAATCAACTGGAAAGGACTCTGGTGAGAACACAGTGCAAAAAGATAATTCAAGGACAGCTACTGAAAATGTTAAGATGACACTATTGCTGCTGTTTGAAATATGGTTGATAAGATTTTAACACTCATATTGTATGCACATGTCAACATCTGTGTATAGCTATGCTGAGACTTTTGATGCCTTATGTTTGTCTACTTTTACAACAGAGCAATGGAAATACCAGAACAGTGGGAATGTGTATTACCTGCCTGCCTCACAAAATTGCACAGTAACATCTTGAGAACAATAAAGGGGAGGTTGTAATCAATCAAACTTCCACTTCCAAAATATTTTTAGTATTTAAAAAAAAAAAAAACAGAGAGACAGTGGAATACCTTATTCTTTGTACTCCGATTTTTCAGATCAAGTATCAGGAATGTGCGTTATCTTAGTTGTTTGATATTGGTACTGGGTAGAATAGTCTAGTGAGCTACTTCTCTGACTTGTATCACTGAGACTGGAATTTCTAGCAGCTACATACTCAGTTTACAGAAGGATTCAGGCATCCCCTCACGCCTGAGGACAGATTACACTAATGTAACCTCCATGCAAACAGCTGATTTGTACTGTGTGAATCTGGTTCAGTAAAATGAGGTCCATTCCTACTAGGATCTTGTCTCAGTTTAGGCTGGGTTGGCCAATGACAAGACAACAAATGGTGTCCCCTGCCTCTCACTCCAAGAAGAGGAAGAAGAGAGATAAAGAGATTTGTGAGTTTAGAAAAAACTAAGCTACTTCAGTGAAATATTAATAATAAAATAAAAAGGGAATAATGAAATAGATACTATATATATATNATGAAATAGATACTATATATATATATAAAAAAAACTATATCAAGTTCCCAGGAAGATGTAACCGTCAGACACAGGGGAAGTTCCACAGTGGACTCAGCAAAGGATGTGAACTAGATTCCGGAACACACAGATCGGGATCAAAGGAAGATGAACTGACTGGGTCCTCCTTGGATGTCAGTCATTGAAGAAAAACACGCATTTAAGAATCAAGCCATTGAAGAAGAAACTGATCTTTTGATCCCTCAGCTTTCATACGGAGCTCACCCTGATTTCTACAGCAACAAATATAAGCAAGAGCCTCTCTCACTGAACAGAAAGTTGTTTCTGCTCCACCCCAAGTCAGGACAGATCCCTTCATTTTTCTACAGCCCTTATGGTCATCATATGTGATAGCAAAATATATGAGGGGATCTAGCGAGAAGAAAGAGGAAATATTTGAGGTGTGGAATTTCATTCTGGAATGATGTTAGGGCAGTTAAAAAAATAAACACCTCATTTCTACGAAGATGTGCAACATGTCTGTGGGCAATAGTTGAATGTTAGTCTAGAGTTAAACAAGAGTGGATTCCCTGCATGAATATTTTGACCCTCCAACAAACTAAGTGAATCGAGCGGTTTTGCTCCATTAGATAGGACATAAGGAAAAAAAAAAGATATTTTTATTTTCTTCTGATGAAATTATCTACTTTTCTTTAGCATCTAGAAGCTACTGGGCTTCTAGAAACATGTTGTGAAATAAAGAAAATTATTATAAATTTGTATCAAAATACGTGGAAGCATTTTTCTCTAGTTCTCTCTTCCTCCAACCCAAAATGTTTAACAAAGATTTTTTTCTCTTTTAAACCTTAGATTTAACTGGGGGGAGGTGAAGGAAGGGGCTTGTCCTGTACAAAATTACTCCTCCAGAATACATGCTGACTACTTTCAGCTGAGTAACAGATTTTGCTTTCCACGTTAAATAACCTAGGAATATTTATTACCTCAAGCAAGGAGGTAATATATGATCTTAATTATAAAATGCTCTTAGATAAAACCTGTCAAGCTCTCAATAAATGGATGCAACTCCCAATGTCTCTGATTAGCAAAGTAAATATAATTAGAATTACTATAGTCCCTAAATTTAATTATCTGCTCATGAACATTCCTTTACTTCTTCCAGAACCATTTTTTTACGAACTTAGCATATTTATTAAGAGTTCCTCTGCCTATATAAAAAAACAGAATAGGCATAAAAGCATTGACTTTACTTCTTAAAAAGTAAACTCGTTTCATCAGACTTTTACTATACTGAATTCAAGGCTCATAAAAATATATGCAGACAGAATTCAACAAAGCTCCAGCTAGAGCTGGAAGTATGGAAGCAGTGGAGACTAATGTAAAGTACTGCTGGAGAAGTTATTCACCTGTTTATTTTTGTTCCCAAAGTTAACCAACAGATTTTTGGCCTTTGCTTATAACAGCAATGGATAACAAAAAAAAAAAAACACGTCATGCAATTACTACAAATGCAAAAGAAAACTTCTAATTATGAACCAATGTACTATGATTAAGTAGGTAGGGTTTGGAGCACTTTGTGGAAGGGAGATGCCTGATTCTTTTTAAAGAGCTGACAGGAAAACCCTACTGGGATGTTTCACAAATGGCCTTTTCAGAAGAAATATCCCACTCAGTACTTTCCATTGACCAAAGCTGTGGTCTTGGGATAAGAATCTGGCTTTCACTCCCCATCTCTCTGTGACTGAATTACTTGGGGCTTTTGGTTTAGCAAAACCATTTGCATGGTTTCAGTTAATGTTTCTGGCCCGCAACTGTCCCCAGGATGATTTGTTTCTGTGGATGCACCTATATAGTTGTACACACTGAACTTTAGATACGGACATTAAAAAAGTTGCCTGTGATAAAAATAGCAAAGTACATAGATTTTGAAATTCATATGCCATGCAAGTGTCAAATAATGTTCACCATATTGTTGGATGGACAGAATAGAAAGACAGGAACAATATCTTTTTGCAAAATGAGTTAAAAGAACGCAAGCTATAAGCACTGGGCTACCTGTCACAGCTCTTCATGTCTGCCTTGCATGTGAGTCTGCCTGCCTCATCAGCTTTCCTGCTGCCTGAACAGGAAGATAAAAATATCAAACTTTTCCTAGGCATCTCTTCCAAGGACAGGTATATTTCCTGAGGCAAAAGTTCCTACCAGGCTTCTCTTTATCATACTTGACACCTCTTCTGAATTTAACTTTGTGAGTGGGTCCCATTTAAGGCTTTTTTGAGACGAATTTGCAAGATGCTTCTGTTGTCCTGCTCCTCAGTCTTCTGTGAGATAGTTCCCTTAATAGTCCTCTTTGCACCGTACCTTACTGCATCAGCAAATTGGATACAGCATCCTTTCTCTCCGTCTGTGAGCATGTCACTCTGACTACGGGAATATCTGGTTTTTTCAGAATCCTTCTCTGAAAGTATATTTCAGGTGGCAGCAGACATTTTGCTGTGGTAGAACTATTCAGCATGTAAATGCTGTCAGGATGTCTGATCTAGCAGTGCGAAGACACTTCTTTTAGATTTGAGAGATATTGGTTCAAATCTTTTCTTTACAGCATGCATAGCAGGTTGGCTTTGACCAGATAACTAAGATTGATAGGACTCAGATGGGAATTTCCATATTCAGCACCTAAATCCAACTTAGTTATCAACCACTGAATAAAATTGCCTCAGTGCCTGATGACATTTTCCAGACTGTCCCTGGAATCAATATTTGGAGATGATGAACAGCTATGACTCTTAAGCGTTGGTGGGGCCAAAACATAAGCAGTCCTCTTTATCTTCCAAGCAAGAGATGAACTAGTGCCTGTCCTTGAGGCACTTCTAATTGAGTTGGCACCACAAATTGTAATGGGTCAATACCAACATTTTTTGCAGTGCCTCAATATTTTGGTGTACACCCACAATACTAGAGTGTTATGATGAATCTCTCCCTCTTCTCCAGCTTTCAAGCTGATCTGGATTTTGTCAGTTTCCAGTATGTAAGAGATATGTGCTGTGAACAGCAAATCCCATCGTACATAAATGCTTTAATGGGGGATTGGTGCATAGTAGCTCATTGTGCTTTAGCTCCTCAACAACAAAATGGTGAAGCAGAATTTTCCTAACTTATGAGAGTGTGGTGAGGATACATCACATAAGCCTTTAAGGTGTGCAGATGTTCAGGCAAAGCTAGTATAATCCATCTAGAAAGCCTAACTTATTGTCCTGAATTTTGTGACTGAAGGATGAGTCTGGAATGCCTTTGTTTTTAGCTACATTTTTGCATTTAGAAGAAAAGCTACTGATGTGGAGATAGACCAGTGGCATTCTCAGTACTATACCCCTGAACTTTGAGGTGCTTGCATCTATTTCAGCTGTTACTTGCATTTTCCTGGGTTTATGTCATTTCATTAAATACTTCTACCTAAAAAAGGCACTTCCAGGAATTTCATTAAGGTATTGGGAAGCCCAGTGTACTGGAGCTGAACTTTATTCCCAGAACTATCAGCAATCTGTCAGTGGCAAGGTTTCCTGGAATGATATCAAAAACCCTGCCTATAATGGCCAAGGGAATGGTGTTAGTCCCTCTCCAGCAAATTGCATTTAACTGGAGTTCACCGTGAAAGTGACAACAATTGTTTAGAAATCCCACAGGTATAGGTACATTAATGAAATGGTAGACAGCTAGACAGATCCTAAAGGTCATAACTGCCGAATACTAAGGCTTTCTACTACACTTACAAATCTACACTGTGGTGGAACTTGAGTACAGGTGAGGGTGAAGTGAGAATGAAGGTAACGTTGCATGTCTTCTTGCTGCTAGTTAAAAAAAAAATTGAAATATATATTTTTTCCAAATATTTATTAGGCATGAATTGATGGTAAATAGAGTGAGTAAGAAACTAAAATTTCTGCGTTTGTATCCTTTTTTTGTTGAAAATTGGAATGAAAAGCTCAAACTTAAGTCTTTTTTATATGGACAAATTTGGCAACAAAAAAGATCTGTTCAGAAACATGAAAGATTTGATATTGAAGAATTAAAAAACATGTTCAGATAAAAAATTAATATAAACAAATAAATGTGAAACAAAAGATTTTGACATTAGTGAAATTAAATGTTTTTACGTTATTGATATGAATGAGAAAGCCAAAAGGCTTCCCTTTGGCACTGATTTTGTGGTCAACATGACACATTCCTGCAAAACATTTTTGATTACGAGAAAACACCATTTTTGCAGGAAATTTTTATTTTTGGTTTTTAGCCATCACTGGCTCAAAAAAACCCATTTTCTGGAGTTAATAATGGAAAACACTCTCTTTATGTAATTAATTCCTGGAAAAAGTACTGCCTATATATGTTAAAACTTAAACCTAGTCAACCTTGAGAATGCTAGGGAAGTTTCTTCAGTAATAAACAAGAATATGCAAGAGGACGACAGTGGAAGAAAAAAAAAGTAGATCCAAATTCCAGTAGCTTTAGAGAGGTTAATTTTTCAGTTTCTGCCTTCTGACATATTTGCTCTGTTTGGCAATAAGCTGTCAAAGGAGGGATTTTAACCCAGGTGATATTCTTGAGCATTATCATTAGATCCAAATTTATATACTGAAAACATGAATGTCTCTTCACACTGTCTACTGTACTCAGAACATTCTTTAATTAGCACATCGTGGTTATGAGAGCAGAAAAAAGACTAAAATAAAAGCAATCATTTTATTTTTTCTCCTTTATATTATAGCAAATGATCATTGTCTGGGAGATCTTTGTCTCTAAATATTTAAAAGTACACTCTCATTTATGCCAAGTAGAACACAGTCTGAAGGATAAGAGATTTGTCACCTCTGTGATTGCCTTTGTTTTGCATAAATTAATTAAAGAGATGTGTGCCAAAATAAGGATGATGAGCAATGAGTCCACTAATTGTACCAGTTGCATTTATTTNCTTTTTTTTTTTTTCCTCCTTGCAATTTCTAAAAGAAGTGACATTTTTACTGTTAAGTTATACTTTCCAATTCCCAGTTTTCTGCAGCTGGTGACAGTCTGTGGGAGTGAAATATTAACCACATTAAAGGAAGATCAAGTTAAGAGTCACTTAAGTGAGGTGAGCATACTCTAGTCCATGTTTTGCTATGTTATCTCTCCAGCAGATATTGGAGGAATTGAAGCCCCCCATGAGGACCTGGGCCCGCAAACATAAGGCTGCTCCTATTTGTCTGTAGAGAGGCTCATCCATTTCTTCTTCTTGGTCAAGTAGCCTGTAGTGGACACCTACTACAATGTCACTTACCTACCTTCTCTTCAATCCTTAGCTGTAAGCTCTCAGTTGTGGAATTTCCATCCACAAGCAAAGGAACTGATCTTATGAGTCTACATTTCTACATATTATAGTACACAAAATATTCCTTTTCAACTTTGAGCTATGCAACTCTTTCTCTTCCTATCACACTGATGTGTGATGAGGAGTTCATTTACATTTTCTTTCTGCTCTGCATGTCAAAGTTTTGACAATTTTCTTTCTAAGTCCCTCTTGCTCCTGTGGTTAATACAGTTTTAATTTTTATTTATTTTTGTCATCTGGCTTCATCTTAGACCTTAACTATTGGAAATGCTTCCTTGAAATTGATATAACCTACTAGTCAATGGAAGGTAGAACTGCTGCAGACACTCTAGGCCTCAGGTAAGTCACCTGCATATATGTGTCTTTGACCACCACATGCAGCCATAAAGCAAGAACCTCAGGCCCAGCTAGTTATATTTAATTGAAAAAAAACCCCTGACTGATTACTTGAAATACATCTGTATCTGTTCATTACAATTTAATCCTTTGTTTGATTTTTGTTGGGAGATAATAATTATTTAAATGCTCTCATGTCTAGATTGCTGGATTGGCAAAACAAATGCTCCAAATGGTCAGTCTGTCTGGTACTTCAGAAAGAATATAATCTGAATCCACGATAATCTTAAATTATAGTTCCAGTCAGACATCTTTCTGTTTCTGTTCTCAAGTGGGAATCCACTTGATGCAGAAGAATTGAACTACAAAACATTTGATTATTTTTTTCAGGTTGCTAACACTTAAATAACAACTGTGCTGAAAATAGTAGACCATTTTGTTTCCATAACAAAGAATGTCATCACATGGTAGAATGAAACACTTCTGTGAGCCTGTTTGTATATGTGTATATATGTAGAAAATCCAGAGCCAGGACTCAACTGTAGCAGAGGGAGAAAAAAGGATAAGAAAAATGCATGTAGAATAATTATTACAAATAAAAAAAAAAAGTTGTGAAATGAAAAATAGTTTCAATTCCTTCATTCTTAAATGTTAAGTCACATTGCTGCTACACTGATGCTACTGTGCCACATTTTTAAGTGCAGTATTCAGCACTTACTGCTCAGCCTCTTGGATTTTGCCACAAGTTACTAAATCTGTATCTTTTTTACACAAAGATTGTTTTTATTTTCCAAAAACCCGGCTTGATACAGAATTTTTAATATTATAGTGTTTTTCTACATGTGACAATGTTCTCAAACATCTCTTGTGAGCAGTACAATGTGCTTGATCACCTCGGCTTAGCATTTGTTATGAGCTGCAAAGAGTGAAGTATGGGAGGAACTCACAGCAATTGATTTCCCTGAGCCTGCAATAGATAAACTGTGTTTCTGACAGCATGCAATAATATGCATTGCTTTGAGCTTGTACTTCGAAAGCGGAGTTTTTTTAAAGAACACCTTTGAGTTTAAGCAGAGTCTGAGAATAAAGGTTCTGATTCAGCGTATTTACCTGACTGCTGAAATTTAGGTACATATTTGAAAACTGTGTTGAAGCAAAGTGTGCTGTTTTAATTTCATTTCATTAGAGTTGTAGTACTGTAGAAGAGGAATAAAGCAGCAACAAATTAAGCTCTAAATGACAAACACATGCCTCTGTAATAGGAAAGGAGAAAATATGTGAGTTTTTTTATGATTACAAGTAATTGGCAATATGATTTTAATATGATTACAAGTAATCTAGCACTTTCCAAATTGAGCAGTAATAGATGATCATCACACTAATTAATCTAAAATATTCCAGTTCCTCGAATTTTGCAATTAATTTAGATAATGTCAATCCTTAACTGAATGTGTGAGAAATTTATTTTGTTTGGCCTTCATTAGGTTTGACAAAAGTGTATCAATCATGGGGTACAAAAAGCATGACGTATTCTAGGTTTCATCGTAATCCCACAGGACTTTCTGAAAGTTTTCACAAAATAACTGTAATAGCATTTGTAAGTGTTGTCATAATATCGCTCATGATGGATTGTACACTGCTGTTCCATCTGTTCCTCACATGAAATGCATGACATAGTGTTGGATATTAATCTGTTCATAAATAAGCAAATCTCTGTACTTGGATTCTATGATATGAAATCTTGGGGTAATAAAGGCCTTTATAATAGATATTCTGGACTTGGTATATATATTTACTGGTTTACTGGAAGGCAATCTGTATTAGTACTATTGCTATTGCTGGTTTGATGAGTAAATAATTAACAATATGAATGTGTTAATGATAGTCTATTATAAACATATAGTCTAATTTTATTAATTTAGTAATTGTAACTTCTGTTATTTGTATTTTTTCATAATATAGTAAGTCTTTTTAAATGGTTTAAGCCATATGGTTGTTGAAGCTGTTATTTTAAAACTTTTTTTTTTT
>VXBO01005770.1:71872-82803 GCA_013400135.1 Rhinoptilus africanus | reverse complement strand
GAGGAGGTCAGGGAAATTTTGACTGGGAACATCGGCACANCACTGGCCAGAGAGGCCCATCTCCACTGCAGCACAGCTAAACTGCCAGCGTGCCAGGGGAGCACGCCATCCCGTGAGGACTTCTGGGCTATCTGAGGAGCCTGTCCCCAGGGACAGCCAGTGCTGCAAGCACCCACCCATCCTCAAGGCACAATCAGGCGGGGCTGGGGGGATGTGCTTCCCACACGTTCCTGTGCCAGCCAGTACTCAGGCTGTGAATTGTCCCCAGGCAGCACAATGGACATTTTCCAATAATGAAGTCATCCTCAACAGGCAGAATAGAGGTTCAGCGCAAGAAACAAGTAGCCAGATTTGGGCAGACCTTTGAGTTGGACTAACACGTGTTGTACCTCTTGTCATAAAAAACCTACAGGATGAGTGGTGTTGGAGGGAGGGGTAGCAGGAGACAGCCTTTAAAAAGGAGTTAGGCTAAGAAAGGAGTTAGTTGTAGGTGAGCCTGCATATGCAAAGATGGATGAGATAAGCCCTTGTGGGCCTTTCTGGCAAAATTGCCTATGATGATGTGATTTTGGAGACATTATTATAGAACCACAGAATGCTAAGTGTTGGAAGGGACCTTCGGAGACCATCTAGTCCACCCCCCTGAAGGCAGGTTCACCTAAAGCAGGCTGGACAGGAACGCGTCCAGGCGGGTTTTGAATCTCTCCAAAGAAGGAGACTCCACAGCCTCTCTGTGCATCTTGTTCCAGCGCTCTGTCACCTTCAAAGTAAAGAAGTTTTTCCTCATGTTGAGATGGAATTTTCTGTGTTCCAGTTTGTGCCCATTGCCCCTTGTCTTGTTGCCGGCCACCACTGAAAAGGATCTGGCCCCGTCCTCTTGCCACCCGCCCTTTAGCTATTTATAAGCATTGATGAGATCCCCTCTCAGTCTTCTCTTCTCCAGGCTGAACAGACCCAGGTCTCTCAGCCTTTCCTCCTAAGAGAGGTGCTCCATTCCTTTGATCACCTTTGCAGCCCTCTGCTGGACTCTCTCCAGCAGTTCCCTGTCTTTCTTGAACTGGGGACCCCAGAACTGGACACAGCACTTCAGATGTGGCCTCACTCAGGGCAGAGTAGAGGGGGAGGGTGACCTCCCTTGCCCTGCTGGCCATGCTGGTTTTAATGCATCCCAGGAGACCACTGGCCGTCTTGGCCACAAGGGGAAGCCACACGTCTTGTGCTTGGATTTATTACAGTGACAAATGACTTCCTTTGGTGTGTGGTTTTTGCTTGTGATGACAATAAATGTTTCCTGAAATTCCAAAGGAATATAAGCAAAAGAAACGGAAACCTACATTGTATTTTTACAGCATTCTGACATAAAAATAATAGTAAATGGCAGAGCAGGAGCTTAAAAGTAGCAATATGGAACTGCTGAAAACCCAAAAAAACATGTTTGTTCCATCTTTCCTCCATAAAAATTGCCGGGATCATGTCTGCAGGGATCGTGTAGACGAAGTACACATTTCTGCGTACTGCCTCATTTCATTACACTGAACTAACTCTTAAACTTTGATAAAAGTGCAAACAAGCTTTTTGGTGATCTTCTAAGACTACATTAGAATGGCTTACTGACAAACAGTGTTTTTGTTACAGAAAACTTTCAGCCCTGCAGTATTTGTGTCCTTTCCAAAGACACCTTGTGCTGTGGTTGGCAGAGTATCACTGGTAGTGTGGCAGCTTTCCAAACCCCTGAGCCTGCAGAGGGATTGGCAGGAGCCTGGTGTACCACATCTTGCCTTCTTCATGATCCTGTGATGCTGAACTTCCTCTGTCTCTACAGGTCCCTTGCAACCATGATGAGGTGTAGAAGGGTGCAGGTGCTCCTGATTCTGGTAGTTCTGTCCTTCCTTCTGATCCACTTCCACTTCCCACCCTGCAGCAACAATGTCCCCGTGGAAGAAAAACCTTCTCCAGTCCACATCCTCATTCTCTCCTCCTGGCGGTCAGGATCTTCCTTCACTGGACAACTTTTCAGCCAGCACCCCAGCGTCTTCTACATGATGGAGCCTGCATGGCACGTGTGGGTTAAGATGTACCATGACACTGTCAACGTGTTGCACATGGCAGTGCGGGACTTAGTCAGGTCGGTCTTTCTGTGTGACATGTCTGTGTTTGATGCTTACATGTCTAGCGAGAGGAAAATGTCTGACTTATTTCAGTGGGAGACAAGCCGAGCCTTGTGCTCCCCCCCTGCCTGTGAAACATTCAGTCGCGGTGACATAATCAGTTCAGCCAACTGCAAAACAATGTGTAGGAACTACCCATTCAGCAAGGTGGAGGAAGCCTGTAAAACTTACAGCCATGTTGTCATCAAGGAGGTTCGGTTCTTTGACCTGAAAGTTCTCTACCCACTCCTCAATGATCCATCCCTGAACCTCAAAATCATTCATTTGGTACGTGATCCTCGGGCTGTGTTCAGATCCCGAGAGAATACAGTGGCAGAACTGAAATATGACACTAACATTGTTATGCGGCCCTATAAGAGGCGGGGAGAAATGGAGCCCTACAACATAATGCAAATAATCTGCAAAAGCCACGTTGAGATGTACAGAGCAGGTAGTCAGGCTGCCCCCAGCTTCCTCAAAGACCGCTACCTGATGGTTCGCTATGAAGACATTGTCAGAGAACCGCTAGCAAAGACTACTGAGATGTACAGGTTCGCAGAACTTCATTTCACACCAGAACTTCAGACATGGGTGCACAACATCACCCACGGGAAGGGGCAAGGAGCACGGACCTTTGTTATTGAGTCCAGAGACGCGATGAGAGTATCCCAGGCCTGGAGGAAGATCCTTCCCTTCCAGAAAATAAAAAATGTGCAAGATGTGTGCAAGGATGCAATGGACTTGCTGGGCTACCGCCTCCTTCAGTCCGAAGAAGAGCAAAAAGACATGTCACTGGATCTTTTGATTGCCCAGAACTCTTCCAAGTAACAAATTCTGAAGGCAGAAAAGCTGCTCCCTGCACCTGCTCTCTGAAGGCTGCAGAGTGGAGAACTGCTTACTAGAGCAAAGGAGGACAGAGGTGCATGCGTATGTGTGTAAGAGGGCACATGTGGATGTCCTGTGCAAGGACAAGTAACACAGGAACCCCAACTGCAATCGGGAGAGCTTTCTCAGCAGCACAGCTGTGGTGGAAAGAAAAAGACTTCACTGAGAGGTTCAAATTAACAATTTATTTGGACTTCACTCACAGGTCCAATACGCCACTATTGCAGGTTTTATGGATACAATGGAGAATGCACTATTGCAATTTAAAAAGCAATTTGTATCACTTTCCAAGGCCCCTGGAGGCTCGGCCACAATGCAGGCTGAAGTAATTGGAGTCTGTTTTCCAAATTAAGTCAATAGTTTATGCAAAAGAGGAAGTAAGTGTAGGTTGGAGCAAACAGAATGCCAAAGGTGTGGGACCAGCTAGCAGAGCTCAAACCCCGTACAGACCACAGCTAAATACTAGTGAAGCCACACAGAGCAATTGCACTACAAAGGAAAAGGAAATTTAAATGGAAGCTGAATAAAGAGAACATTATTTGTTATGCTGCTATGCAGAATATGTAATGCCAGAAAGGATGCAAGGATGACCAGACATTGGTTTCTGGAAAGATAACTTTTTTGGGGAATGGTTGAGTTTTCAAGCCCAGTTTTTCTTTTGCTCCATTCCTGTGCCTGGGAATCCAGCCAGGCAATGTTGGGGAAATGTTTGTGTTCACTTACTACATAATGGGAAAACAGAATAAAACAACTGTAGCTGAAAATAAAAGCTCCTGGGTTTGACTATGGGGATCCATTTCTGTGACTGTGAAACCATTTATTTTTCAGCTGAAATAATTCTGTCTTCTAGCTTTCAAAACCAAGAACAGTTGTTTCCCTGGGAGTTCTTGCAGTCCACATGTGTGGCTGAGAAGAATTCATGCTAAGGTTGAGACCGTAAAGACAAGGTAAGGAGACAGATTCCATTGGTATGAATACTGGAACTGGGGAGACAGGTTAATGGCGGTGGACTGAAGAAGCCGAAAGGAGAATGGGAAATTATCCTTTTGAATTATTTGGTGAGAGTATTTCCTGTCTCAGAGCACAACAAAATTATGTTTAATAGACTATGCAATTCTTCACCATCTCCATTGGAGGTGCCATTCTCCTACCTCCAATGGGAATATGTAGCTCAAAACCTGAACAACAGAATTATTTTTACCTGTTTTTAACAGTGTTCCATAAAACAAGAAGAAAAGCGCTTGTTACCAAACTTAGGGATTGGAATGCCAACAAATACCTTCTCCTAAACATCCTTTTTCATGTGTGAATTGCAGAGTCCCTTTAACATGCATCTGTTTAACAGTGCATTCAGCTATCGCTCCAGAGCTGGAATATTTCCACTGCCCTGCAGACAGCAAGGTAGGATCCCAGGCATGGGGCTTTATTCTGAGGGTGTGCATCCTTGGGAGGAGGTGATCAAGGCAAGGCTGGGCACTGGAGGTGATCTGGAGAGAGTCCAGACAGGATCAGGGCATTCAGGGCCATGGGAAGCTGTGTTCCCCTTCCCTCTCCACCACCACCCCCCCACGCACCCCCAGCCCCGCTTCACTGCTCCGGTGCCCCCCTTCCCTGTCTGCCCTGGCTGCAGCCCCTCGCCCCAAGGCCCGGTTCACTTCGTCGGTCAGCTGCTCTCCTCCTGCTGGTGCGGCTCTGGCGAGGAGTGCTCCTGTTAAACCTACCAGCAGGGCACTGGGTGCCCGCTCTAGAAAAGTAACACCACCTACTTGGAAGACTAGACCTTGTTTGCATATTATTAAAAAGTTGCAATATCTTCTTAAGAAGAGAAACATATACTGATGAATTTTAAAATTAGGGGATATAGTGACTGTGTTCATGTTTGAAGGTGTAGAGGCAAGAAAGATTGTTCAGCCTCTAGCTGTTGTGTGTGTTTGAAGGGTGGGAGAGAAGGAATGCCCTTAACTGTGTAGCAGTCTCTAACAGGAGGAAGGCGGCTCTTCTGACAAATTCACAGCAGCTGGGTTGGTTGGTTTTTTGTACCGGAGAATGAATGAGGATTTTGTTAGGTGCTGATTCTGCTGAGGAAGGCAGGGCAAGTAACCTTACGGGCAGAGACTGAGCGGTTACGTTGGTTAGCAAGAGAAAGTAGCTGCTAGCTGAAGAGTGGACCTGTGGAATGAACCGATGAGCCATCCCCGGTTAGCAGTCAGCTCTAGACCACGAAAAGAGCAGAAGCCTAGTGAAGCGGGAGAGCTTCCAGCCCAGAAGCAGCTCTGTAGTCACCTTCATTGGGGTAGGCATCAGCATTCCGGATCCTGTGTGTCCCTTGGGGGTGAGAGACCATCCTGCAGCAGTTAGGAAGAGAGTTGCGGGATGAACTGTGCAACAGCAAGCAGCAAGGAGGGGAGGTTTGCTGCCCAGCCAGGCAGCTCAGGAGAACTGGTCAGCAGTGGGAAGGACGAAATAGGCAGGAGGGAGGAGCTTTTCTTTCAATTTCTGTTACATTCAGTATTATCATTAATTATTTGGATTTCACAGGCTGGTGTTTTGTTGCAGCATTTCTCGTATCCATGAAATTCTCTTTCTTCGAATGCCCCTGTGTACACTCATGCCGTCTAAGTGGTGGGTGGGCAGGGGCGGACCTCGGCTTGTTATCCAGGGAGCAGGGATTTCCTGGCTTCTGGGTGCAGGACTAGCAGAATGTCAGTGTTTCTGAAGGAGCCCTTTGAAAGTGTATCCAGACATTTCCACCACTAAAGAGGGCCTAGCACACTGAATTACTCAGGTGCACTGCTAAGTCTGTACCCCACGCAAGGTGGATTTCTCCTATAGCTGCTGGTGATCGCTTCCGCAGAAAGTCAGTCACTATCCAAGTTTCACTTTCAGTCGTGCTTTTCTTTTGGATGAAGCAATCAGCTCTGATCACCAAGTCTAAAAACACTTTAAAGCAGCTGAGGGTGCTTACGGGATGTTTACTTCTCAGGGTTTCTTTCTGGAGATCACTAAGATAGGGTTCCTCTAAGTATGAATCCTGTTGTTTAAAACAAAGCTCTTATTCTTAGTGGTTGGAAAGACTTCAGGTGCAATTTCTGTATCTTTCCAGAGTTTGGATTTCCATTTCATCGACTGTAAAAGTGCAATTATACTGATTCAATTCAGAAGGGGCAGATCTCAATCTTGTGTTGTGTAAATGAAGGTTTGCAGCTAGATTCATAAAGGAGATGTCAGAAGTATCCAACATTTAGGCTTCAGTGACACTTACAGATCACTTGCTGCCATAGCACTGTGGGTGTCTATTCCTAGAGCTAAGCCCTTAATCCCTGCAAATGTTGGGATGTTGTATATTATGGAAATCATAGTCTTACTCCTAGGGATCCTGTTGTTGAGTGACAAAACCCGTGCTGAGCAGGCAGCACTGGCGTGGTAAGAGCACCGAAAGCAAGGTATCTTCCTTTACCCAGTTTCTGAGCAAACATGGACTCTTTTCAGTACATTGCTAATTGTATCGCTACATTAACCAATGTCAGCTTGAGTAGCTTAAGTTTTATTATGAATACTTGTCTTCAGTGAACTCAATCAATTCCGTGTATCAAATGTTTAGCTGGACAAAAGCCTTCATAGTGTTTCCAATCAGCCAGTAAGCAAATGACATAAAAATAACATAGGATGCATTTTCTTAATGTCCTGTTTTGAAAATTACGTTAACTTCTGATTCCTAAGCTTAATCACAAAAAGCAGGATTGTTGATTTCAGTGTATCTTTACTAGACTCCTTTAGCTATGTTTCCTCAGTACAAGAAGATTCTAAGATTTTATTTTTTTCTAGAAGCACCAAAGCCACACAGTGTAATCACATGAAAATGTAACATTGTCTTAATACAAGCAAAGATGACTTAAAATACTTTTTGAAGGTGGAAAAAAACCAATACACCGCCCCCCCCCCAAACTTTCAAGATGGTGAGCATGATGTTTAAAACTATTGTCTACATCCTTTGGCATGTGCATAAAATAAGAACCATGGAAGTCTGTTTAGAAACAAATGTCAAATTTACATTGTGCAAGTTCAGAAGAGTAAGCTCTGCTTTTATACCAACAAAGTGTAAAACAAAGTCGCTGCCAATCAAAGGGGTATTTAAAAACCCACTCTTTGGTATTCCTGTCTGTTGCTTTTCAACCTGGTGCACGCAATCAGTTCTTCACTGGTGATTTCAGTTGTGAAAGGACAGAATTCCTCAATTTTGATGGATGCTGGCTAACTCTGAAAGGAAGCAAATGGGAAATACCCAAATTCCAGGTAATAGTTTGCAGACCCAGTATTTCTGTCTCTGGAATTGTCTTTAGCTCAAAGTTCTGGCATGCGTGTTGCCACTCTGCTCACCCTTCCAGGTTTGCAAATACTGCTGCTCCAGGCAATAATACAACGAAGAAACTTGTATACTTCCTTGAGCTACAAGAAGAGCCCTCCTGACACCCCCCAACAGTACAGGGACCCAATCTGAACATGGAAAACCAAACTGTCTCCAGCATACTGCAAGGAACGTAACTGTGTCTCTGGTAAGACAAAGCAAAGAAAACAAGGATTTTTATCGTGGGAGAAGGCACCACCAGAATTCCCTGAAACAGAACCATATGATAGAGGGACGTCTCCAGGCCCTGTTAATGGCAAAGTGGACTGGAGAGGCCATTCCCATGTGCCTGCACAAGCAAGGGTGTGGGTCAGCAGCGCCTTTAGGAGTTCAGCACAGATGAAAGCGGGCAACCTCGAGTAAGCTGCACACTTAGGTCCTATGCCACCAAGTGCACGTGGAAAGGTTCTCAGTGTTAGGCAATGGGTTTGTATGTCTAATTGCCCTGAAAAAGACAAACTCACTCTTAAAAGGTCACTTAGAATTATAAAAAGATAGAAGCCTTACACTTGATCTTTTTACGTTGCAGCCATTTAACGTGTTCTACCTCTCACTTTGAAGCCTAGAGCAGTTTTGGTTAAACAAGATGACCACTGAATTGTGAGCTTATGGTGCTGCTGAGAAGTGTACACCACCCGAGCTAGAACAGGAGGTTTTGGCTGCAGGAAGTGACCGGTCTCCTGCAGTCCTTGGGTTTCAAATCCACCTGGTCAAGTTTCTAATTTAAAAAAAACCTTACCACTTTATTTGCTATGTTGTCTTGCAATTTCTTGTTAAGTGCTTGTTTGGTCTTCCACACAAGTAACCAGTCCGAGCAGCACAAATGTAACAAATAATTCTCACTTTTTCAGCAGGAATGACCTGTCCAGTCAAACACTGCACAGTCCGAAACGCAGTTTTGGCAGTTATTTGGTTACATTGGTTAACTCCCCAAATAACCAGTTGCTGTTTCAGGGCAGCGGTTTTCTGAAGTAGCAGTCTCATTATATCAAGTTATCATTGATTTTCAATATAATTTGAATTTGGCTCAAAATCAGCAGTTTCCTAATTCACCTTAATTTTTTTGAGTGACAGAGTGCAATATGCAAAACCTCCAAAATATAATTCTAAGGGAAAATAAAATAAAAACCAATCTTTGCTTTTACCAGCCCATTTTATTTTACCAAAAGAATGAATTCCAGATTTACAGGACTCCCTTCAAATAATATTAGACTAGTGATCAGAGAATGATTTCAGGCTGAAAGTACTGAGTTTTTCAGATTGTGACTGTATACTAGCCATGGTGTTCTCCCTGAAACATGACTTGGGTGACAGATACCTAAATAAACTCTGAGCGCTCTTTCTTTAATTGCGTTTCCTACTTGAACTATTGCACGTGGCCTTGAAACCTGGTCTGCTTTTTCCAACTAGACTATCTGGTCTGGTGTAAGTGTTACTTTGCGTGGATTAAAGAAGTTGGGACTCTTCCAGCTGTAGAGGTGCAAGCCAGGGCAGAGCTATTCATTGTTTCTGAAATCATGAAGAAGTTATTAAACAAACGCTGCAATATTAGCACTGGAGAACGCACACTGGAAGTAGTAATAAAAATTGAGATGACTGTCTGCTGTCCTGGTGTTTTAATTGACAGATTCAGTAACACTGAGACTGAATATGATAATGACACAGTGACCTTTTCTGGCCATTCCCAGTACACACAACTACTCTGAGACATCTCAGCATTCATTTATGAGACCAAGTGCCTTGCCTTCTGGCATTTATATTCTTGATCCCTCTTTATGAACAGTTACATTTTAATTGTTATAATCTCCCGGTGTCTGCTGCTAATCAAGGTTTGTTAACAACAACAACAAAAAAAAGAGGTAATGACAACTGGCGGAGCAGGTTATGAAATGAGCACCCACAACAGTGTGAAGGCGGACACATGACAGAGGACAGGCTACTATTGCGCACTAATAATGTATTACAGGTTAAAGCCCTTAGTGTGATTCTGTCAGATTTTGGTGCCAACCCTGTTCAAACTCCTTTGTGTGCAGCAACATACAGGCAGGACCGTCAGATGGTTTGTATAATAGACACACACTTTGGACCAAGTTTTCACTGAAAACCTGATGCTGCATAGAATCTTCCTCTGCACCATTTTCTACTTTTAAATGTTTACGGTACTCAGTTATGACAAATAAAAATCAAATAGAAAATAGGCCTTTTATAAAAAGTTATTTTAAAGGATTTCTGAAACTTCAGAATGCTGCATGAAGTTTTTTTATCACGTTTGCACTTCTGAAATGACTTTGTTTTTTTAAGTTCCTGCCACAGTCCTGCTTTGCTATCTAACTTTTCCTAAATGCTAGCCGCTTTGCTACGTTTTCAGCTCCAAATTTTTCTATCAATCTGTTTCTGACACGTTCATCATCTTTTTGCAATTCCAAGTCATCCTCTCTGCTCCATACAGGGTACCCATCCAAGCGCTGCCCTGTCTGCAGAAAGTATAAAGTCATTTCCACTTCACCGGTGTTTTTCAGGAGAGCCTGTGTAACAGTGAACAGGTCCATGCCGAACTTCTCCATGAAGTGCTGCATAGTTTTTACTACTTCTCCCACCACAGTGGAAGAAGAGCAAGTGCTTGTTGGTCTTTCTTCACTTTGTAACTGAGTGTCAGGGAGAGCAGAGTCCTCTGGTCGAGTTTTCAAAACAGCTGCTGTGTCTCCTGGGGCCTTTCCCTCTCCGCCTTGTGTAGCAAGTTCTTCTGAAATGTCTGAAGTGTCACTTCCTGACTAAAAGTAAGAGAAATGGTCATCAATTAGACATGGTACTTTCTGGCAAGCTTCTTTTATCACTGCGACACAACCACCTTCCACTGTGACTCTACAGTACATAAACTCAGGATTCACTAGTCACAGTAAAATTCAGTGACTGAAGTGAAGCCGTATGCGTCAACGAGGATAAACAAGATCACAGAAAAGCATGACGTACAAGGGAGGATTTGAACAAACTAAGTATAAAAGGCAAAAGTAAATGCTAACGGCACTGCAGGAACATTTTATACCTGAGGTGAAAGGATGACTTCCGTTTGCCAATACAGCTTTTAGCGTGACAAGGCTGTCACGGTAATTTCCTCGCGTTAACTTGGGCAGAGAATCAAACTCGGAAGACGTGCTGCAGCCGGGCATCCGCCAGAACCCGCGCTACAGGGGGCTCTCACGAAGCTCCCCGTTAGCCGCGGCCGAAGGGCTGCCACGGTGCCGAGCCCTTTCCACCGCTGAGGACGAGTTACCGTTGTACCGTTTCGTGGCGGGCCCGCTCCCGGCGCGGCTGCCCGGCACCACTCACCTCCGTGCTCTCAAACTCCCGGTTGGCTGCCTCGAACAGACCCCCGCTCTCCGCGGGCTCCGCCGTCCGCCGGGGCTCTGCGGGAAGACGCGGGTATCGGCTGGCGGGCCGCGGCGGCGGCGCCCTCCCAGCGCCCTCCCCGCGCCCCGGCCGCCCCCCGCCTCCTC
>VXBO01005770.1:26766-71661 GCA_013400135.1 Rhinoptilus africanus | reverse complement strand
GGGCCGGGGAGGCCGCGCCGGGACGGGCCGCCCGCCGGAGCCGGCCATGCTGGGCCCCGCCGCCGCGCGGCTCCGCGGCTGGGGCTGGAGGGCTGCGCCCGCCCTCCGGTGGCGCCGGGCACTTCACGAGCGAAGCAGGTCGGTGCTTTGCGGGACCCGCCGCTCTCCTCTCGAAGTCCCGGCCTAGGCCTAGTTTTCTAGGGGAGAGTTTGCTTTATGTGCTCTGTGGGGTTGCCAGGCTCTTATGTGTAAAACGGGCTGTGGAGGGTCCTCGGGCACGCACCGTCAAGGTCTGTTTGCGGGTTGTTTAATTCAGTTTTAACTTTCTCGGGGTATTTGTATCTCACAGGAGACGAACTAAAAAAGTTCGAAGGAGAAAGGGCTTGGATATGCTTAGGGATTACTTTTGCTTTTGGTCAGAGTAAGGGAAATGGCAGAGCTGTCGGTACATTGTAAGCTTTGGCAGAATCCTAACGAGCATTTCCTTACCGGAATGTGGGAGTGCCTGCTGCATCCCGTCTGCCTTCTCTTTTGCAGTGAGCTGAAGAGACGTTTAAAGGCTGAGAGAAAAACAGCTGAGAAAGAGGCAAAGCAGAAGGAGCAAAGTGAAAAGCAATCAAATAAGCCTTCTGTGACTTGTGACTCTGAGAATAACGTTGCTGCTGATGAAGAAAGCTTGGATCCAAATGTGAGTGGCCTTGTGTTTATTCATAGAATCATTGGGTTGGAAGGGCCCTCTGGAGAGCATCTAGTCCAACCCCCTGCCAGAGCAGGGTCACCCAGAGCAGGGGGCACAGGAACGCCTCCAGGCGGGTTTGGGATGTCTCCAGAGATGGAGACTCCACCACCTCCCTGGGCAGCCTGGGCCAGGGCTCTGCCACCTTCAAGGGAAAGAAGTTCCTCCTCATGTTTAGGTGGAACTTCCTATACTCAAGTTTGTGCCCATTACCTCTTGTCCTGTCCCTGGGTGCCACTGAAAAGAGCCTGGCCCCATCCTCCTGACACCCACCCTTTAAGTATTTGTAAGTGTTGATAAGGTCGCCCCTCAGCCATCTCTTTTCTAGACCAAATCCCTCAGCCTTTATTCATAAGAGAGGTGTCCCAGTCCCCTAATCATGTTGGTAGCCCTTTGCTGTCCCCTGTCCAGCAGTTCCCTGTCCTTGAACCGGGGAGCCCAGAACTGGACACAGTACTCCAGGTGCGGCCCCACCTGTTCTGAGATAAATGAGATTTACATTTGGTCTTTTTATTCGAGGGGGACTAAATTCGAGGATGGTTAAAAGGAGGGAGACTTACATATTCCTACATAAGGGCAGCTGTGTTTCAATTTACAACTCGTAAAATGCTTTCAGTTTCTAACCAAATCGTTTCGTTTTCTTTGTTTCTGGTAACAGCAATATTACAAGATCCGTAGCAATGCAGTCCAGCAGCTGAAAGGCACCCGTGAAGATCCCTATCCTCACAAGTTCCATGTAGACATATCTCTGACAGATTTCATAGAGAAGTACAGTCACCTGCAGCCAGGAGATCACCTGACAGACATTACAGTGAGAGTGGCAGGTAAAGGCTTGTCAGGGGTACAGAAGGATGGTGTGTTGCTTTGCCAAGGCAAGTCTTAGCTGCCTTTAGTGATGGGGTGGGTGGTCTCTTTTTGATTTTTGCTGATCCCCTGTTACTCGATCATGAAGCCTGTAGCAGTGTTGGACTATTCAGGACACATCTCTTCAGCCTGAGTGGACCTGTGCAACATCCCTTGTAACTACAAGATCAAATTGTGATACGGGCTCCAGGACCCAAAGTTCATACGGTGTTTTGTGTTAACTTTGAGACATAACTGCTTCTCTTTCACGGTTGGCAATCAATTCAGAGCTGACGATGCTTTGTCCAAGTGATAATACTGCAGCCTTTTCCCCAGTATCCTTTCTGCTATGGACTCTTGTCCTGATATCCTGCATACTTTGATGTTTAGGTCGAATCCATGCAAAACGTGCCTCTGGAGGGAAGCTGATTTTCTATGATCTTCGTGGTGAAGGAGTCAAGTTGCAGGTCATGGCAAATTCCAGGTAAGAAGAAGTATTCCCATCAGCATTCTAAACCGAACAGCGTTCTGGGGCCTAGAGATCTGTAGTTGGGCATTCTATGCCTTCATCTGCTTAGGCTGTTCATCTATGGGTTGGCTTACACAGCCATGTAGTGTTTTGTGTAAGATGTTGTGGTTGGCTTCCCTGCTAGAAGAATCCTTTTTTAAAGGATTTGGTCTGGGGAGAGACTTGCAGGACGTTTTGGAATGTTCAATTTTAGCAAAACTGCTTACCTTGTTTTTGTAATTACAGGCTCTACAAATCCGAGGATGAGTATTTCCGTATTAACAACAAGCTGCGTCGTGGGGATATTATTGGTGTAGAAGGGAATCCTGGGAAAACAAAGAAAGGGGAACTCAGTATTATTCCTTATGAAATAACTCTGTTGTCTCCATGCCTACACATGTTGCCTCATCTTCACTTTGGGCTCAAAGATAAGGTACTTGTCATACCTGTCGCTCTTGGAGACAGATAGGTCTGAATGGATGACCTTTTATATCTGCTGAGGGTATCAGCCAACAACAAAGAAATATTAGTTTTGGGTTTGGTATTTTTTTTCCTTTGGCAGCACATTGGTCTAGCTTGTTCTAAAGATACTTGTTCTTTTCAGGAAACTAGGTATCGTCAGAGATACTTGGATTTAATTCTTAATGATTACGTGAGGCAGAAATTTATAACCCGTGCAAAGATCATTACATATATTCGGAGCTTTCTGGATGAGTTGGGCTTCCTTGAGGTAAGGCTCCAGTGTTTTATTTCTCTCTGCATACTGAATGTGCCTAGAGCTTCTCAGATTCAATGATGCCTTATATTCAGACTCATATGCAAAATATTTACAGAAGTGAGACTAATTACTTCAGCAGGGTGGGGTGTGTTTTGTCACTCTAGTGGGAGCCATGCTTCTGGGTCGGTAACATTAATTCTTGATGCTGAGATGTGAGGATGGGGACAGGCCTACTGAAGTTCTTTGTGTTCACGTGAAAGCCATAGTGGTTTGTAAGCACAGCAATTGAAACGAGGCATATCTCACAGAATCAGTTAGAAAATTGTTTGCCCCTTCCAACAGCTCTCTGTGTGAGTCATTCTGCTATTCCATTTTCCCATCATTTGCAGCTACTTTCTCTTTCAACTTCAGGAGACATTGAACTGAAGTCTGTTTCTCATGTAGTTGAAGCATAAGTGGTCGCCTTCTAAATATCTAAGAAAATGTGCTTCTGTGAAAAAACTTGTAATGATTTGAACTAAATCAATTCACTGAAGCCTGCAGCAGGTTGATGTAATTCTTTTTGTCCTTGAAATTGTGTATCTATTCAGAAATTAATTCAGTTGGACTCTGGGATTCCCCATACATACAGATCTTCAGTAACAGCTTTTTAGATAAAGTGAATGTTTCCATATTCCCAGCCATTCTCACTGCCAGATATTATTGAATGCTCCAAATGTAAATAATTTAATTTTTTCCCCAAAAAGCAATGTTATAAAATGGTTTAGGTCTTGCAAAATTTGCAGCATCCATGGCATTTCATTTCTTTCAGGATTACTGCTTTACAGCTTTGCCATGGAGGCTATCCTAAAGAATTCACAGCGTAAGCAATGATTTGGAGAAGATACTGAGGAAGGCTGCTACTTCTCATAAGTTTAATGAAACAGCTCGCTCTGTCACCCAAGAGCTGGATGCAGTGCTCCAGCTGGGGCCTCATGAGAGCGGAGTAGAGGCAAAGAATCCCCTCTCTCCACCTGCTGGCCACGCTTCTTCTGATGCAGCCCAGGATATGACTGGCTTTCTGGGCTGCAAGCGCGCATTGCCAGCTCATGCCCAGTTTTTCACTCACCAGTATCCCCAGGTCCTTCTCTGCAGGGCTGCTCTCAATCCATTCATCCCCCAGGCTGTACTGATACTGGGGATTGCCCCGACCCAGGTGCAGGACCTCACACTTGGCCTTGTTGAACTTCATTTTCTACAGTGCAGAGAGGTGATTTTGTGCCAATGCCACAGCCCGGTTCCTGGCTTTGACAACATGAACCCAGCAGGTTCATGTTTATAGTAAATATGAATGATTCTTGATAGCAACAAATAGTAATTTGTTGTATAAGTAATTTGTCTTCACTGACTGCATGGGAGAAATGCTCTTTAGTTCAGAGTTGTTCTTCTATTCTGGAATGTCAAACAATAAATGAAATACAGAGATTTTTCATGAAAGCTAGCAGTGGTTTGTTTTTTTCCTTGACCTACAGAGTTTTGCTTTGGAAACAGATTAGATGAAAGCAGGGCAGCAAGGTAGGAGCTTGGAAATATTTATGCCACTGTTAAATTTATCTTTTTTTGGTATTGTTTTACAGATTGAAACTCCTATGATGAATGTAATTCCAGGTGGAGCTGTGGCAAGACCTTTTGTCACATACCACAATGAACTGGATATGAATTTATACATGAGAATTGCTCCAGAGCTTTACCATAAGGTAAAATACAAGCCTCTCGTGGCTAAGCCTATATTCTCCAGTCTGTTGTGAGCTTATTCTTGAAGAAAGGCGGACTTATTGGATTGGAGGGAGCTCTCTTTAGCTCTTTTGAAAAATTTAGTGTGTTTACTAGAATTTCTTTTTGTTTAGATGTTGGTGGTTGGAGGCATGGACAGAGTATATGAAATTGGGCGTCAGTTCCGTAATGAAGGGATTGATTTGACTCACAACCCTGAGTTCACAACTTGTGAGTTCTATATGGCTTATGCAGACTACCATGACTTGATGGAAATTACAGAGAAATTGCTTTCAGGTGACGTATGCAATATTAATTAAGAGTAAGAATCTCTGGAACAATTGCAGATTATGTGGCATACTCTTTTTCTAAACTTCGGGTTCCTTTTGTAGGGATGGTGAAACACATTACTGGAGGTTACAAGATCACTTACCATCCAGATGGCCAAGATGGGCAGGCCTATGAGATAGATTTTACTCCTCCCTTCAGACGAATTAGCATGGTGGATGATCTGGAAAAGGTCCTAGGAGTAAAATTCCCATCACCCGAGTGTTTTGAAACTGAAGGTTAGATGCTGAGTGTGAATGTCCTGTAATTATTCCTTAATGATTTTCTTTTCCCACCAAATAATAATGTCCAGCAGTTGTGTGGGGTTGTGCTTAACCGTTGTCAAGTTTCTGAAATATAAAACAATTTCCATTTCACTGTAAACTGATTAAAAACAAATTCGGGTTTTGCAGATTGGCATTTAAGCTCGTGTTTTCTGTTATGTGTACCATTAAGATCTTATAAATCACTGTAACACATGCTGAAGGATGCAGAAAGGAAAAAAACCCCACAATGTGGCTGCCTGGGTGGCTTTTCTAATTTTTGTCTACAACAATTTCAGAAACTCGCAAGTTCTTTGATGACCTTTGTGCAGAGAGAAATGTTGAGTGTCCACCTCCCAGGACAACAGCCAGGCTTCTTGACAAAGTAAGTCAAGGTGGTGTTTTTATAAGCCTAGTGCCTTTGAGGATCTATGTGTATCGACAGAAGTCTCTTCAGAGCAAAAGTGTAGCTCTGTCTGGGAAAACATGCTGAAATGCACTTTAGCCATTTCTATTGTCGCAGTGGGAAAACTTGCTCTGTCAGAATCTTTTTTTTTTTGTGTTGTCTCCACTGAAATGTAGTTTACTGTTGCCTGCTTAATGTGAGTGCTAGAGGATTTTAGTTTGATAACTGGTCCCTTGTGCTTAAAGCAGATCTGGTTTATCTTACGTCAGTTTTGTCTGTGAGATCTGTACGTTTGTACGTACCTTACCAAACTGGTACCTTACCATGTAGCTCTTTTGTCAGTTGTATTAAGTCTTTTCCATTGTACCCAAAATATTGCTTGATAGCTGTTTTTCTGCTGCTTTTCCTGTTGACCCTTGTTGTAATGTCCAAATGAATTATATTTTAATTTTTTATACAGTTTTCAGTGTATCATTTTTCTTATCTCTGTTACTGAAGACATTATCATGATCAAGAATTATTAGTTTGGAAACTTTTCAGTTTTATGGTATCTTTTTCAGTAGTGAAGAGAGGGAAGCAGGATGTTTGGAGAAGGCAGTGCCAGGAAAGTGATATTGTACTCTACAGAATTGTTTTGCTTTTGCTTTCCCAGTTAGTTGGTGAATTCCTGGAAGTCACATGTATCAACCCTACTTTCATTTGCGATCACCCACAGATCATGAGTCCTCTAGCCAAATGGTAAGAGTATGAGACACACTCACTGTTTAACTCTTAAATTCTTTATTATATTATTAAAAAGAAGCATGGGAGGGTGGGAGGAGCTCGTGTTCCGTGAGCCGTGAATCCCATCATCCAGGGAAGAGGTGTGCTGATGCATAATAGTTTGAAGTTTTGTCAGCTGTTACTGCTAAGTGTAGGCAATCCTCCTGAATTGATGTACGTGCTCATTGCTTCTGTAAAGTTGTTTATTTTAAGGAGTTGTTGTGTTGTCGCCTTCACATAGGCATCGCTCTCGTCCAGGACTAACAGAACGTTTTGAACTCTTTGTAATGAAGAAGGAAGTGTGCAATGCGTACACAGAACTTAATGATCCTTTCCGTCAGCGTCAGCTTTTTGAGGATCAGGCCAAGGTATGGTGTCTTGCTGATAGTGAATCAATGATACTGGCATGTAAGCGAAGAATATTTCTTATGTGTATTCCAAATCTGTCATTAATCCCTACTGCTGAAAGGAGTTGTTACTACTTGGAGCAAGTGTTTGTGACTCAAATGAAAGCCTGCTATTAAAACTTAACTCCTTTTAAAGGAGCCTTGCTCTCTAAGGTAACCAAGTCCAAACACTGCTGCTGACTAGTTTTTTAGTAGTGCGACTTTGTTTTGGAATATCTTCCCTCTTCTTCTACCTGAAGTACTAATCTGAAAATAAGTAAATGTGCAAAGGCTTTTCTCTGTCTTGCTCAGGTTGAAAGTTGTTTTTCCCCAGTTAAGCATTTATCTAGTCATACAACATTATACTTCTAAGGCTCTTAAATTTTTGTGCCTGTTACCAGAGTTTGGATGGTGTGTAAGAAATAGCCTAACTTCCTGAACTGTGTTACTACTGTTTTAAATTGGCTCACAGAATAGAGCTGCAGACTGGAAATTATTAGGCTTGCAAATTTATAGTACGAGGTTTCTCTAGAAAAGCCTTAGAAAGTAGTGACTGAAACTGATTTTGTAATTAATTAGGTATACACATCCATGAATGCATGTGTGCCCACACATGATTGAGGTCAGATGGTGTGGTCTGCAGAAACAGAGCTCCTGTTCTACTCTTTCTAATGGCTTCACAGTGCCTGAGAGGATTAAACAATTGTCAAACCCAGGAAAACAGAATTCTGTTAACTAACTTATCAATAGTAAATTTCAAAATGTTCTGTCAGAATGAATTATTACAGATTTCTTTCACCTTTGGTCTGTTGTGTATATGTTTGCTGCAGTTGTCTCTCATGTTTATAGCCAGACTGTGCAGACGTATGGTTATATGTGCTGAATAAAAATTTGCCCAAAAATGTAATGTTAAGGTGGAGATTGAGATGAAAGATGGCAGCTTGCATTTCAGGATTTTCAGACTTGGTCAGAAAAGTTTGCTTGAACAGTTTTTTGCAAAGTCTTCTGTGAAACTGTGAGCCAAAATGTTTGTTGCTGTTTCAGTACTTACACTTGGCATTTTCTAAATTTGAGAGGGTTAGCTAGTCTGCGTTTTTATTATGACGACATTTGGCACTTGGAGGCTATCAGAGTTGGATGCATTAGTTACTGTCTCACTGAAGGGGTCTTTAATCTTTCTACTTGACTGGGAAAAAAAGCAATCCCTAAATTTTGTTTCATGGAGGAACTAGTGATGATTCAAACAATTACATTTATGAGTTGTTTCTGCAAGCATGAAATGGAGGCAAGCAATACAGAACAGGAGAAGCGTTTGAAAGCAGTTTATTCCACTGTCACCTGCTGCCACATGGCCCTAGTGATAGCTTTTACTGAAGTGAAGGGCTGGGGCCTTTGTCTAGAAAGGAAACTTAAAAATAAGAGAGGAATTGAGCCTAAAGGTATTTTGGAAGCATCTGTACAAGCAACCTCCGCAGTTCTCCATGTGCTCACTTATGCAGCTGTAGAGGGCTTTGGTTTCATCAGTTACATGGTTGCTACAAATACAACCCATCTTCTACTGTTCACTTTCTCATTTAGGCAAAAGCTGCAGGTGATGATGAAGCCATGTTTATTGATGAAAACTTCTGCATGGCTCTGGAGTACGGCCTTCCTCCTACAGCCGGCTGGGGCATGGGAATTGATCGCTTTACCATGTTCCTTACAGACTCCAATAACATCAAGGTAAATGTTAGAAATGGCAGTGCTTTGTCAGAGAACAGGGAATTAGATTCTGCAAAAGAAAACAAGTAACAGGTACTCCAGTAGTTTGAGATTCTTAAAGATGAGAATTCACAGAATGGTAGGGTTTGGGAGGGACCTTCAGAGACCATCTAGTCCACCCCCCTGAAGGCAGGTTCACCTAGAGCAGGCTGGACAGGAACGCACCCAGGCAGGTTTTGAATCTGTCCAGAGAAGGAGACTCCACAGCCTCTCTGGGCAGCCTATTCCAGTGCTCTGTCACCTTCAACGTAAAGCAGTTTTTCATGTTGAGATGGAATTTCCAGTGCTCCAGTTTGTGCCTGTTGCCCCTTGTCCAGTCACCAAGCACCCCTGAAGAGAGTCTGGCCCCATCCTCTTGCCACCCGCCCTTTAGATGTTGATAAGCATTGATGAGACCCATTCCACCTCAGAAAAGCCCTCCTTTGTGGCACTTAGAAATCTCTCCAGAGGTGGCCGTGCCCAGACCGGCCCACAGGGCCCCGCTCCCCAGGCCGGGGAGGGGGGCGGCGGCCCTGGCGCCCGCTGACTGTGTCCCTTTTCGCAGGAGGTGCTTCTCTTCCCTGCCATGAAGCCGGAGGACAACAAGAAGGAGGCGCAGCCCGACCCGCCCGCCGAAGGCACCTCCGTNCAGGCGCCTCAGGGGCGGTGGGGGGGCCGTAGGGGCGCGGTGCTGTGGTGCACGCCGCTGGCCGCTGCCTGATGGGAACGCGGCAGTCTCACCTGCTGCTGGTCTGTAAGGGTTCTAGCGTTGGTTTTAATTCCTAGCGATTTGGGGAAAAAGGTTTTTATAAACAGTCCTGCACGGGTGATGCGTTTAGGCATTGGACGTTGGACTGTGGTACAGGAAGCTCATGCAGATCAAGGCGGTAGGGTTTGAAGAGACGGGTGTTGTTGCTCAGTGCGGTGATGGAATCCAATTCTGTTTAGAACCTGCACTTGCATCGGGAGCCATGTGGTCCGCAGATGAAATTGCCGAGCTGTGTTACCTGCATTATAGGACCAGGCTCCCTAAGCAGGGGAAACCAGACCCAAACAGGGAATGGACTTCACTGGCAGCTGTTGTCAAAGTGGAGTCTGCATCCCAAAGAGAGGTTCTTGCTAGTCCAGGGAATCTGCAAGGTAAGAATGAGTTGGGACTGGGGCAAGGAGGAAAAGGGGGAGAGGAGGTGGCAGTCCTTGATGCTTTTTTCCTTTTTTTTTTTTTTTGAGATACCTTTTAAAAAGAGCCTACGCTCCTTCCTATCCCCTTTCTGTCTCTGCCCAAATTCTTTATGCTCTTTGTCACTGTAAAAGCTTTCACAGCTTTTGTCTGGAAAGAGGCAGTTTTAGCGAAATCCTTTATTCCCAGACAGTAACTAAGAAGATGAGAGCCTGCATTTGGCTGTTCAGTAAGTGGCGAAAGTCTAGGCGGGACCTGTATTCCTAATGTAAACCATTGCAAAAGTGTGTTCGGCTGCTATTTGAAAGAATCCTAGAGAGGTCTCAGTTCGCACACCTTTAACAGACTGCGTTATTACATGATGAGTTTGTGTTAGTTCACCATCATCTTCTTTTCCCTTACTGGCACTAACATGTTGTCCTGCAGGTCATATCCCATGCTTCTTTCTTACGTGTTCAAGGAGTCCTATGCCAGTGTCCACTTTGCGTTGCTTAGCATATCAAGCCTGTGTTAGCACGCCTGTTACAGGAATCACAGACTTTTCCTAGCACTGGTGCTTTTGCCTACTATGCTCCCTTCTCCAGCTCACACTTTTTCCTTTCTGGAATGTCACATGGCCTGCCTTCCTGTACCTTCCCTTCTACACAGTGTTCTGTGTTCTCTTATCAGAATGACTTTATGAAAGCAATGCTACTGCTGAGAGTTTGCTCAGTTAATGTTGTTTCTTTTTTCAGTAACAATGGAAGTTGTTGCTTTGGGAACTGGAACAAAATGTATTGGCCAAAACAAAATGAGAAAAACTGGTAAGTATGGTGTAAAATCCAAGAACTGATTACCGATGCTATCTTCTTTCTTGCTGGTGTCGTAGAATCAATGAAAATGTTCAAAGCATTGAGCTCAGACTTCTGGTTTGTAGCTAGACGTGTAAGCCAGACCTCGCCTTGCCAAGAAGAAAGGGGCTTAGTCAGCCGGAATGGCTGCCCTGAAAGTTTGCTGCACTTGCTGCCTTAAAGGTGAATGAACTCTCTACGTGAAGATGTGTAGTTTAGGCCCCGAGTCTGCATACCCAAAGACTTCATAACTAAAAGCAAAACAAAACACAAGCAAAATAGTTGTGCTTCAGTCACCCATTACAGTCTCATTTTATTGTGATCTGATGCAAGAGATACCACTGCTGAGTTAGGGTGGGGGTGACACCAGAAAGGTATTACCAGGCTTTTTCTCCCTTGCCGTATATTCTGCAGCTAGACAGTTTTTAAAGTGTTTGTACAATAAATGTATGGGATAGATACATGACTTCCCACAGCTACCATGTCTTACTATTTATTGTAGGACTTTCTCTGTTTTGCACATCCATTTTTTTATTCAGAATGTATCTGTCTCCTCTCCTAGGAGAGGGGAGAAGCCATAATGCTGAAAAGCGACTAAGGAGGAAAAGTGTGAATATGTAGGTACAGGGCTTTCTGCTGCCTTTAGACTTTTGAGGAGTAGGACGAGGTAGGAGCAAATGGTTTTGCATGCATCAGTTTTGGGCTGTTTCGTGTTCTGTATAATGTCCTTCATATTGAAATGAATTAGTGGAGCAAAAGAGAAGAAACTAAATTCTGTATCTTAGACTTTTATAGATGTTTCTTGTGGCTTAGCCATCTTTAAGAAAACTGTGATTAAACCGTTGTATTACTTACAATTTAGGTATTAATAGTCAAAGTAGAAATTTGACTAGAAAAATGTAAAGCTAGTTCCTCTCTGTTATTTGTCTTCAGTGATCTTAAGTTTAGAGAATATTTTCCTCTTATAATGTTTATTTATTTTTAAACTAACTTGGTTAATAGGTCATGTTAATGTTTTTTTACTAGAGAGCTTTTAAACTTTTAGTACCTTTAAGAGGACTTTTATCATCTGGCCTTTTATTCCGGAAATATAAACTGATCTACAGATCCTCTTCCTGCAGACACTCCAATAGGCAGGGACTGCAGGAAGTTTGAAGATGAGATTTGTAAATCTGGTAAATATCAGAATTATTTACAAGAAAAATAGTTTAAATTGTAGGACATAGTGCAACAAGAAACTTCAACCAAAAGCTCAACAAACACTTGAAACTTTTTGGATGTTATGCTTCATCTGAGAATGTCAATATTTAGTATTAAGAACAAACATCAGGAACCCTTTGAAGGAAGCCAGTGTTTATTCAACTCAAAGGATTTAATGTCTCAGAAGAGTTAAAATTTGGTATTTAAACAAGTCTCTGACCTGCTACAGGGTGAAGACTTTTATCAGTCATTTGTGTAGGCTATTGACCTTTTGTAGTAATTGGAAGTTTAAATACCTTGGAGTAACCTAATACCAATGTTAAACTTCAGTTGCTAACAAATCTGGAGAACTGTCACCTGTCAAATTGTTTGCTTTGTTTGTCTCCTTTTCAGTAATGATGTGTATTGTTCTCATTTGGTTGTTGTTTTAGGAGACATTCTGAATGACAGTCATGCTGAAATTGTGGCCAAGAGGAGCTTCCAGAGGTAAGGCATGAAGTTCACGTACTGTTGTTCAGTGCCGCTTGAGGTTGTTTGTTGTGATACAAATGGTTTTGATCTACAGCTGAAATAGCCACACTTTGCAGCCTCAGGGATGAGAATGTGATGAAAGAGACAGTGTTAACTTTTGTGTAGGCAACCTTTTTTTTCCTTTGCTAGCAGGAGTTTTACCAAATTTTTGCACTTCTAGGTGGCATTGAGGCCCTTTCACCAAAGCTTGTTTCTTCCTTATTCTTGTAGAGCCTCTGAACGAAGGAGCATCTGATTTCATGTGAAGTCAGTGCTGGTCTGATGCCTAGGAAGAGCAGCTTTTTTGCTGGTTCCCACGTAGCAGTCCTCTTGTTCACATGGGATAAGCACCTTCAAGCAGCTGAGCCAAGAGAATAGTAATGGTACAGAAACAAGTACATTTCCTGTGGCTTGATGCCACTCAGCTGCCTCTCACAGAATCGAATGAGTTGCAGTGCTGGTAAAAATACAGCGTGGGAGGAGGGGACCTTAGATATACGATTTCAGGAGATAGTTAACTCCACTGAATCCAACCTTTTGAGGTCTGCTATCAAGGTTCCAATGACGTGTTTGTGTTACGGAGTATGTTGGATGCTATCTGTCTGTAGAAGCGTAACTGACTGGCTGCTTTTAGACTTCATCAGGAAAGAAGAGGCATCTAATTTTTGTTGTTTTCCTATGCGTCAAAAATGAAGTAAATGTTTCATGAAAACTTTCTGCCCTACAGGTATCTTCTCCATCAGATGGGGCTGGCACTTTCCCATCAGCAATGCAGTATCTTTATTCCAGGAACTGAAACTGGGAAATGGAAACTCAAACCAAATATCGTCTTTGTTTTCTTCTCCAGTCATACCCCATGTGAGTATGCTGGAGTGAACCAATTTCATGGCTCCCACTTGTATCTTTTTTGCCCCTTTCCTTTCTTTGGTTTCTCTTTGGTCTGGAGTAAGAGTGAGGCAGTAACTCACGTTATCAGTATGTGCCCTAAGATGTACTTGACTGATCCTCCACAGATGCATTTGCATTTTATCTCACTGGCTGTGATTCATAAAAACTCAGTAAATCTGGAAAATGCTCTTTGTGGTGCTATTTTTTTAAAACACACAAAGATGAGGATCTATTGGCAAAATGCAGGAATTGCGACTTCTTGGTCTACCATCTTATCAGATGCCCTGATGTTACCACACTCTTACCAGTGTGTTCTTCATCTGCTAGTCTGTTACCACAACAAAGAAGTCTAAGCACTTTCAAAATTTGCCTCATGAGTACTTTGCATAGTGAATTAGTTGCTCATACATTTTCATGATTTTGGTGGCATTGCTGGAGTATGCTGTGATGGTTTTCTTTGTTAATGTAGTATGAGAATAGAATCTATATCTTCCAATTTCATAGCAAGAATAATTTTCTGACTGACTTTTTGTCACATGCCTGTCAGGCTTTGTTTGCTTTGAACTGAGCTTCAGAATTTTGTTTCTGAGCTGGTTTTAGTGATACAGATTAAAATTTCTATCCATATTTGATAGGGTTATTCTTTAATTATTCTTTTGAGGTTTGTATTGTTTAGTTACATCAGACTAGTGTTCCTGTGAGGAAACTTCAGCGCTGCTTGTAGTCTGTTAAATGCCTTTGACATTTTTTGCTTTCTAATTTTTGTTTAAATTTTTTTTTATATTATTATTTCTTAAGTAGAATGTAAAATTCAAAATTAAACATATATTATCTCAAATTTCAATAAAGTCTGATTCATCATTATACAGTGCAATGTTTGAAAAGTGTGTTCTCGTAGGTAGATTTTCCTGAATGCAAATCTGTGAAAGCTAGTAGTAGCCATAATATTAGTGGTGTGATGCGTTTCAATCATGAGAGATGTATTTTTGGCCAATTTTGACATTACTTCTTTTGTTCTAGGTGGAGATGCTTCTATTATTCCAATTAGTGAATCAGAGAACCGGCTTTCTAAACCAGTGACTGAACATGATGCAGCTGAACAATCAGCAGAGTGTAGAAGTAACCATGATCGTTTGCGTCCAGAAGATAAAAGGAAATCAGAGAAAATGGCAAGTAATCTTATGATCAAAAGAATGAAAACAGACGATGACGGTTATTTTTCCGTAATCACTGAAGACCTGGCTGTTCAGCAAGTATCTGTGAAACAAGAAGATGAAAGAAATACAAATTCTGCAGAGATGCAAACAGCTAATAAGGAGACTGGCATAGGGAGACCAAAGGTAGTAGATGTTTATAGAACTGGAGCAAAATGTGTACCTGGAGAGCTGGATGATGCCCGAATAGCTGGGGTAGGGTATCACTGTGTGGGATTATTACGAGTGAAGCCGGGTCGTGGGGACAGAACGTGCTCTATGTCCTGCAGTGATAAACTGGCTCGCTGGAATGTGTTAGGGTGTCAAGGAGCTCTTCTGATGCATTTCCTGCAGTATCCAGTGTATCTGTCAGCAATTGTAGTGGGGAAGTGCCCATATAGCCAAGAAGCTATGCGGAGAGCAATTATTGAAAGGTAAGTGCTCTCCTTTGGAAATCAGATAGTGTGTGTGGAGACAATGAGTTATGGAAGACAACAGGCGTCACACAAATAGCAGGACTTTGCACCAAAGTCATCTGCAGAAAATACGAATTTCTGCAAATTCACGTTTTCAGAAAGTAGCCCTGTGTAGTATGGAGAAAAGGTGACAACTGCTGATGGGTCAGACTTGAAGATTCACAAAAGAATTTCCCTTAGTTCAGGATCGCCTTGGTTGCCCCTTCACTGAGCAGTGAGAAGCTGTTACCCACCTGAGTTTTTCTAGAAGCTTTCCATCAGAAAAAGCAGCTGGAAGGATACAAACTCGGTGTAGTGAAGATGAATTTTTCTTGCCCTCTTCCTGATTTTTATTTTCTCAAGCAGGCTCAAGATAAGTTTTAATTGATTTAGTTATTCATACTCCACAAAGTCATTCTGAATATCTGTATGTTCCCTTTTATAGGATTGTGTTAGTGAGCAAAAGCAGGTTTTATTTCTTTCAGGACCATTCCTTAAACTAAAAAGCCCCCAAATCCATCCATCCTAAAGGCAATCTGGCTGAAATGACTCCAAATGAATGCCCAGGTGGACTTTTACACTGCGGAAGGGATGTCTTTCTGGTTGTCCTTACAGACATTTTTACAACTTAGCCTTAACTGATTTTTTTAGTTCTTTGGAAGCTTTCACTGATTTTTAGACCCTGCTTTCAGGCTTACTTTCCAGCAAGTAAAAGGTGCGGTATTTTAAACTTCCTCTGAAGGGAGCTACTGTCTTCCTAAGTTTGGATCCCAACTTAACATTTTCCAGGAACTTAATATTGGAGTTATTGCATACACATACAAGTCCATCCCATTTAAAATTTCAAAATTGTATTGTCAGTCTGTTCTCAGTAGAGTCTTTTGAAAACTGCTATTCTGAAGTTTTGACTGTATCATGTGTGTTCAGGTGTGCTGCCCAGCCCATGGAAACCAACTTCTAGACATAACACGGAAATTGCTGTGGAGTGGTAGAGTGCATTTAGGTTTAGAAAGACGAATGCTATTTGGCAACCAGATTGGAAAATCACGGTTTCATGTCAATGCCTTTTATTAGTGTTTTTTCTATTAGTGTTAATTGTCACTTTGTTGCTTTTTGAGCAAAACTTAGTGCTTCTGTGACACTTTACGCCTGCATGCAAGCTAGTATCTCTCAGTGATCTATTCCACCACTTACATGTGCGCTCACTTGCATGTGCAGTGCAAGCTGACCTTTTGTAGCCTTTGTGCATTCTGAGGGATGCACTTCAGAATGCTGCCATGCTGACCAACTTGAAATACTTCTGTGATGAAGTGACAGGCCTGATAGATGAGGGTAGGACAGTGGATATTGTCTGCCTGGACTTCAGTCAGGCTTTTGACACTGCCTCTTGCAAGATCCTTATAAAGAATCTGTTACAGTATGGGCTGGATGAGCAGAGAGCGAGGTGGATTGAAAACTAGCTGAACGGCTGAGCCCAGAGACTGGTGCCCGTTGGACAAAGTGTAGTTGGAGGTGTAATTATCCATGTACTAGGTCTAGTGTTGTTTAACATCTTCATTAATGGTTTTGATGATGGTGCAGAGTGTACCACCAGCAAGTTTGCTGGTGATTTAAAACTGGGAGGAGTGGCTGATATGCCAGGGGATTATGCCTAGAGGGATCTTGACAGGCTTGAGAGAGGTAGGAACCTCATGAGGTTCAGCAAGGGGAACTGCAGAGTCCTGCACCTGGGGAGGGAGTGGCCCTAGACACCAACATATGCTGGGAGCTGCCCAGCTGGAAAGCAGCTTTGCAGAAAATCGCCTATGGGTGCTGCTAAACCCCAAGTTGAACATGAGCCAGCAGTGTGCCCTGGCAGCACAGAAGGCTAATGGTTTCCTAGGCTGCAGGTCCAGGGAGGTGATCCATCCCCTGCCTGGTATTGGTGAGGCCGCACCTGGAGTGCTGTGTCCAGTTCTGAGCTGCTCAGTACAATGAGACATGGGCATACTGGAAAGAGTCCAACCAAGGGCCTCAGAGATGTTTAAGGGATTGGATCATCTCTTCTATGAGGAACAGCTGTGAGAGTGGGACTGTTCAGCCTAGAGAAGAGAAGGCTTGGGGGGTTTTTATCCATGTGTATAAATACTTGAAGGGAGGGTGCAAAGAAAATGGTGCCAGGCTGTTTTCAGTGGTGCCCAGTGACAGGACCAGAGTCAATGCCCAAACTGAAGCACAGGAGGTTGGTTCCCTCTGAACATCAGGAAACACTTCTTTACTGTGTGGGTGATGGAGCACTGGCAGAGGTTGCCCAGGCTGTGGACTCTCCCACCTTGGAGATACTCAAAAGCCATCTGGACACGGTCCTGGGCAGCTGGCTGTAGGTGGCCCGACTTGAGCAGGGAGGGGCTGGACCAGATGAGCTCTGGAGGTCCCTTCCCACCTCAACCGTTCTGTGATTTACTGAAGTGGTTCAGGACACCTAGCATGTGACAGCTTGTACTGGTCAGCTGGAAAAAGACTAGGTGTTGTGTTAGACTGGAAAGGCAAAGCTTATGTGCATTTCCATGGGGGTAAAATTTTTTGCTTCTTTTGATTTGAATTACATCCAAGATTTCCTTTTTCTCCCTGCTGTGAGTAGTAGAGCTCTGTTAGCACAACCTGTCACCTCAGGGAAATTTGAGAGGTGAAGTGCACTGCTGCTAAATGAGGAAAGTCATCTGCTGTGCACTGGCTTTTTTGCTCCTCAGATCCTTGAGTTCATGAAAACTATCTCAGCAACAAAAGGATAGGAAGTGGATTTTTTTTTTTTTGGCCTTAGGAGGAGAGCAAATGGAACTTGGTAGAGTCTGGGGAAAAGAGAGCAAGAAAGAAACTGGGGAGCTGAACCACTCCCTCTAAGAGGCAGTTACTAGACCAGTTCATCTGAAAGGTTTGACTTTGTTTAGAAACTCCTTTTCTCCATAGCCTTGCATCCTTTTAGGATAGTTAATAAAGAGGTCATAGTATATTAATAGGGGGAGCTCTAGCTACCTCTCCAGTGGAGCTCACTGGAAAAATCTGTTCCTGTGTAACACGAGACAAGAATTTGCCCAGCCTCATTCATCTTAGGTTGCAGTCAGGCACTTTTTCAGACTGTTACTTCTGACAATATGAACCTCAGTCTTAATTCATTCCTGCTCTATGTAAATATTATGATTATTAAACATGTGCCATTTTTTCCTCCTTATATGATCCTAATCCCATTCTGTGTAATGATAATTTAAAGTAACAAAGATAAGATGATACATGGAACTCTTAAGTATATTTTGTATCTTTCTAGTCTTTGATTATGAACCTTCAGGTTCATAAAACGGTTTTTAATGTAATATGGTTGACTATGTAAATACTTGATTATTGCTTTTTATTGTGATTGCAGAAGTATATTACAGTTTCTGTCCTGTTTTATCTCCATCTATTACACTAGATTTTAACTAGACTGTTTTTAAAATCAATTCATTGTAGGTTTTTCTAGGTTTGACAAGGTCTTAATAAACTATGTGGCTTTGTTTTTTTGAACAAATACTTTTTGAAGGGAAAAATGTCCCCAAACCTCCTTTTCTGTCTTTTATAATTCGTGTTCAATTCAGTTCTAACGTAGAAGTAACGTGTTGTAGATTGTGAAGGGAAATTGCACAAAATCGGCTTGTTTGGGAAGACCAGACTTAAAATGACTTGCATTTTTCCGTGTTTACTTTAGGTGTCAGCACATCTCGTTTTTACCAGATGGTTTTCTCGCTCAGGAAGTTAAGCTCCTGCAGTCGGATCTTCGATTTGAACATAGCCGTCAGGCAATTCAGGAAGTTCAAACTAACAGCAAAACAAAACTTGTTCCTTGTAGTGCAGGTGAGTTAAGTTGGGCTAGGTGCATAACCGTGTGCAAAAGTCCAAATAGAAATTAGCTGGGTTTAGTGGTTTGCTAAAATGGAACATCATTCATTGCCAGTGCTAGAGGCAAAGTGTGACTTACAGCATTAAATTAATTTCAGGCCAGAACTTAATTGTTAATAATTAATAATATCCAGCTCAACCTCTAGTTCCCTGTAGGGAGTTTTAAGACTGAATAAACACTTGGTTGATGTCATAAAGAATTTATAATCTAAAGAAAGACAGAAAATAACCAGCAAAAGCAAAAGTTCTGAGGGCAGTAAGAAAACAAATATCAAAAGACTTCCTGTTTCAGTTAGTTTCACGTTCTGCTTGGTAATGAAGAGAATACTTGCCATGCTGAGTTATGCTTATAATTGCTCTAGAAAACTGTGAATGTAGAAAGAATACAGAGTAGTATAGTGTAAAGGTTTAATTGATAGAGGTTTTAGACATTGCATTTTTTGTCATGGCAATGAATGAATATGCAAGTCACGTTGTGACTTAGCAACATGGGCTCATTTGCTTAAAAAAACTAGTGGAGCTGCCACTCTATATGTATGGTTAAGCAGTTTCTTTAAACTTGGGCATGCCTACCTTCTGCTGTTGTAATCTTTTCTGGCTTAACTGGCACTGGAAGTTATTCTGTTACAGTAGAGCTGATGATAAAATAGAATGGAAACAAAGGGTTCCTTAGTGGAATTCAGATCCATTAAATTTCACTTATTTACAGGTGCCAGGAAGGAAAATATTTTGATTCTGTGACATAGGAAACAAAATCCATCATTGAAAAATGATGACAGTTCACTTAGAAAAAAGATCTGAAGCCGTGACTAAGTTCCTGTGTATGCCTGCCTTTCTGTACAGTTACTCAGATAATTCTGTTAAATAAAGATGAATGATGCTTTATCACAATTTTTTTGCCAATAGGAATTATGCTGGGATGACTTTTTTCCTCAAGGGGTGAAAATAGTATAAACCCTCAATTCAGGACTATTACACTGAGTATTGAAATATGCTTGATAGAATCGTTTCAGCTGGTATTTTTAAAAAGAAAAATGTGTTCAATTTAATATTTTGAAGTTTGTGATAACTATGAAGAAATGAAAGAATAGAAAATGTTTTAATTTTTAAGTAAATTTTTGACTGCCTGTCAGAATCTGATATCCTCTGACCAGATGGTTTTAGATACTCCACTCATGGAAGGCTTAATGTTTAATACCAGTTGTTTGTATTTACTGTTACTTGACGTCACACAGGACTTAATAATTAAACGATACAGCATTATACCTAAATCACAATGGAAGTACAATTCACACTTAGCAGAGTATGGCAATTGCAGCATAAAGTTGAATCATAATACAAGTGTGATTAACATAACTAATCTCCATAATATGCCTTATAATATGTAGCTTTATTTGACTACTAGCCAATACAATTTTTCAAGTAAAGTCTAGAGGTACTTGATATATGTCAGTTATCAAACGTAGCAGAACTATTTGGAGTATACAATACACAATTAAATACTAGCACACAATAAATTAATAAGGAAAACACAGAATTACTGGTGCAAGTAGCTTAGGGGAGTATTTCATAGCCTTATATGAAAAAAAGCTGTCTGACATGGAAATTTCATTCTTTGTCTGGACAGGACGTACAAAAGAAAGCAGAATCCCCCTAAAAAGGGAAGAATTACAAAGCTGGTGGCCAAATATTTAGAGGCATGGATTCTTGAAGGACATGATTAAGATGAAAGCCCTGTGTGTGTATATACCTTTTTTTTTTTTTTAATTAAACAGAATTGATCTGTTCTTTTAGGTACTGGAATCCTCACCCTAGAGAGCCATAGTCCTCTTTCTAGTTTGAATTTTTTTTGGAAGCAGCATGGTATCGTGTGAACTCATAGAATGAAAGGAACTGTTAAGTTTTGCTTTTGTGATGACAGCATCTCCCTTGTTCATAATCCTTTCTTCTACAGCTATCAGTTGGAGTGCGGTCCCTGAGCAACCTCTGGATGTCACCTCAGATGGCTTCCGACAGGGAACGACAAAGAAAGCGATAGGGAGCCATCAGAGCAGGTACGAGAATGTTGTGATACCTGGATGCATGTACTTACTTATTAGCACATGTGCCTCTGTCAGCTCATGTGCTGTGTAGTGCATTGTCAGAGCTGAAAGAAACCAAGGGAGTGGGGGAAAAGAGGGGAAAGGCAGGGAATGGGGGAAAAGGAAGAGTCACTGTGTAAGGGGAGCTGGAATGACAAAAGTTGAGTGAGGGTTAACAAGTTTATCCTATTTCTTCTTTGTCACTATCGATTAAAGAGAGCGTTGTAGACAATGGTGGTAGGGTCTATGATCAATTTTTAATAAAAGACAACTTGTTATTGGTGAAGTTAGCAGAATTTTTGCGTTGTATCTTTTGGGTTGATGACTGTGAAGGAAATGTGTGTGTTGCAGGTTGTGTTTTTACAGTTTTCTTTTCCTGTAAGAGTCAGGCCAGCAGACCTGGATGTATGATTGTTAAAAGGTGTTGCTTTGAAATGTGACTTTCTGCCTTTAAGTTTGAAACTGTTATGAAATGCTTGCAGCAGATTCCTAACACAAAACTTGTCACCGTTCCAATTGTAGTCTTGACACAATGCTCTTTAATAAACATTGTAATCTGCTATCAACTGTTAATGTTTAAAGAAATAGTTACATATTTTTCTTGTGGTTGAGAGGAATTACTTGTAAACAATAAAATTTCTCATCTGTCTACATTTTCCTCAGTGCAGGTGAGGTGACCAAAATTATTGCTCTGTGGAAGTTCACCTTGAGGGTTGGGGTTGTGTTTTGGTTGTTGGCTGCTCATAATTACCAATTTATCAATAGTCATATTGTTCATTTTTTCCCAGGCTTTCTGGGAGAAAGAAGATAATCCTGACAGTAGTGAATAAAATGATAAGTAGAGCTTAGACAATTATTGTGGAAAATTCATCCACATATCTGCAAGTTGCACATTCTGAGCTTCTCTAAGTTAGGCCTGACTTGACTGAGGTTTATCCTGGTATATCTTAGTATTTCCAAATTTTTCCTGGAAAGAAGAGGACCAGGAACTTTGCGGTTTGTGACCAGTATTGGTGTCGGGGGTATTGTTAGCACAGGTGACCTGGGTGACTTAGTGTGTGTTTTGGCTTTATGTGCACTGTAGAGTATTAGTATTCAATAGGTGGTGTGTAAGGTATTCCAGAAGACATGTGAAAGATCAAACAAACCAACCAACCCCTTTTTCTCAGTAGGCTTCAAATGGTTACGTAGCATTTGTGTTATCTGCTCTAAAACTTTAGAGCCATCTGCTAGCTGACAGTTTGCACAAAACTGTAGGAACTTAATTATTGTTGAGACATCCTCCTCTCTATTTCACATGTGCTCAAAATTCACCAAAACATTCAAAAGTTATTAAAGAGGGCCCAGGAGGCTGTGTGATTGCAAACGTTTTGTTTCCTTAGGAAATCAGGATTAAAAACATGGTCAAGGAATAAGTAAACTGTTCACACTTTTGTGATAAACAGTCACAAAAGTAACTTTTATAATGAAAATGAGGAATTTATAGCCTTATTGGTGGGTGGGTGGGTGTGTTTAATAATAAACAAGACTTGTTTTTCTACTCTGTTGGTTTTTTTCTCCTCAAGGGATCTCGGGGTGATTGGTAGGGGATGTTGTTTAGAGTTTTTCCCCTCTCCCCTCAATATGCTAGATAACACTAAATATCAAGGAAGGTAAAGCTGACTGACTAAAAGGAATTCATCAGTAGATGTCTGATATGTGCTTTTGTTAATGCTTAGTTAACTAAAGCACCAAAACCTACAGTATGAACCTTTGACAGATGAACATGAAGATGGAATTTTAAAGCATCTTTGCATTCCAATTTTGGGGTTCTTAAAAAACCCTTTCTATTTTGATAGTATGTTCTTTGTTTGGTGTTTTTTTCAATGCTTCTGGAAAATCAGTTTGCACATGTTAGGGAACTGAATCAGTCATTGTGAAGACAAATGTATAAAGGGAGTTTAATTAAATAGAGAAAATAGCTGAGGCTTTCAAAACCAAACCTTGCTTTATAAACAGCTCTTCTGGTTGCCTCCTCTTTAGAGGAAGGGAAGGGCTTAAAGCTTAGAGAGATGCATATGGTATCTTCAAAAGATTTTTCGAACTTTGACTCACTTTATTTTTTAATGAGCCTCTTTGTTTTAAGTGGCCTGCAGCTGTTGCTGGATGTGTCCTCGTCACCATTGTGAAAAGGACGGCATTGTTCCAGATACTTTTGATGGTTCTTTTATTTGTTCTGAATAGTACAAAGTTTGCCAGTTTGAACAAGCCTTTGAAGTCTTTCTGTGCTTGTATGATCAGTTCCGGGAGGAGTCCTTCTGGCTCAACCTTGCTGTAGCTGTGAGCTGATGAGGTGCAGGCTCACACAGATAGCAATGTGGGGATATTACAATGTTCTCTCTGCAGACTGACAGAGTGTTGGCTGGGACAATGGGGGCAATGCAGCTATTTGTCAATATAAGGCAGGTAGACAGCTCAAATGCGGTAGGAGAAGTTAAATCGTGGAGAGCTCTTTACGTTCTTTGGGAAGTGAACATAATTTTTTTTTATCAAATGTGTTGAGCTGGGATGTACTACTGTGAGCTGTAAGAGGAAGTGCATTTCTGATTTCTGTTTTCTCATTTCTTTTTTTTTCTTTTTTTTTTTCCCCATCAGATCCAAGATCTGTAAAGTGGAACTCTTCCATACGTTCCAAAAGCTGGTGACAAGTATTTCACAAGAGGATCTACCAGATACTCTCCGGTAAAGACACTTTCGTTATATTTAGAAGAGTGAATTTATCTTAATGAAACTCAGGAATACTGTCATGATACCAGAATCTGCTCGTGAATCTCACTTTAGATAAGTTCATTGTTAAAATTTGATGCTTGGAAAAATATGGCATGTGCATGATGGGTTAGGAAGACTCTTTTTGGTCTTTTTAATCACTTCCTTGGAGAAATAGCTACTGCATCTCATGTGTTAATGACAGACAGAAGAAATTGCAAGCAGTTTGTTTATTTGGAGTTAAGGTAAGAATCTGGTGCAGCTGATCTCTTCTGAAGGCTTGCTGCTTTTCAAAAAGGTAAACTCTTGTTTCTGATCAGCAGAGCCTTGTCTTTCTCTGGTGCTTGATCTGGTGTCTATTGGACACCTCTGTAAGCCTCTTCAACTTGCTATCTTGGCAGAAAACTCTACATTTTGGGTTTTCTTCCTGGGTTAAAGTGGTTGTGTTTGAAAATGGTAGTGAACAGCTGGGGAAGGATGAGTGGAGAGGAAGATGAGAGGAGGAAACAGTATCTCTTTTGAAAATGGAAGCTGTTAGATCAGCTGCCTGCAGCACTGTACCCTTGGTGGCTTTCAAACCCCCCATCCCAAAATTGCCATGGCGTTATTGATATCTGGTTGGTGTTTAGTAATTCTATCAAATGCCACTTAGCTCTCACTTTGTCTTAGAGATTCTGAGAGATGCAGAAGGTTCCAAATCCATTGCCTTGGAAGGTTTATTTTATTTTAGACTTATTTCCAGGTACGATTTCACCAGCTCTGGGATGCAGTTACAGCAGCTGTTGAGCTAATTTAACTGCTTGTAGCTGCTGATGGGATGGTCCCACAGCAGTCGCTGCTGCTACTGGCTGCAGTTTCCTGTTTTCTCCCTTCTATCAGTAGCACTTCTCCAACCTCATGGTAAGCCAGTTCAACTAGCTAATGTGGCAGAAAACAATTTCCTTGTCTTCTGTGTTTTCTATTTAAGTAATGAGCTGAACTGGCTCTTGGAAAGCTAATACAGATAAAAAAAACCATGCAAAGGAAGTAGGAGGTATGTGTGGCTCAAAGCAGAGGAGACAGGCCGTTTCTGCCTGTCATGGTACCAAGACATTAGATGAGATGAACTTATCCAAAGCAAGCACACCCTGGCTCTTTAATTAATGAATCTTGCTTGCTTTTGAGTTTTTTGAATTCAAGATTGCAGTTACCTTCTGTGCCTGTAGAAATGTCTCATAACTATTTTGAAGTTCTGGTGTCAATGTGGGTCATGCTATTGCTGAAATGGTTTCAACTGATTCTATAAGTAGAGATACACTTTCTCCTTAATTCAGTTTTAAATATAGAATTATTAATGCCTTTTGGGTAGGAGTTTGTCCTCACTTGTTTAGCCATCCTAATTTCCTCAGATTAGAGTGTGAGCTGCTGTGTTGTTGCGTAGGTGACTCATTGTGCTGATCATGTGCTGCTTACATAAAGTCACATCACCTCAGGGCTTTTCTAGACTCCAGTGGCTTTGTAATTTCCTTTGACTTTTTTGTCCTCTACTGTTTTTCTGTCTGGGCTTCTCCTGACAAAGTCCAGCTGATTCACAGATGTGGCATCGTTTTTAGGCTGCGCAAACTCCATACAGTAGAGATGCTAGCTCACCAGTCATCTTATCCAGTTGCTTTCCTTTTGAAGTCTTTGTTTTTCCTACTCTTCACTTAAAAGCAAAATTAAAAAAAGCCTTTGTATTGCTGTTTCCTTCTTCTCTTTCCCTTTCTACTCAATATTTTGGAACCTTTTCTTCCTTTCTTCCTTGTAGACTGAATTTGATTGGACTTCGGATAAGAAATCCCACACTCTCAAATAATTTCCTCTAAACGCCTGTGTATTTAACTGTGTAGTATTTTCTTCACATTCAAATGTATCTTGTTATCTCATCCCACAAGTGCTGGCTTTAGTGATATACTGTCACTCAGTTTCCTTTTCCCACTTTGCCCGTAAGTTCCTGCCCTGCCTCTTTTAGTCCACTTTTTGGTCTCTTGCCTCCCATCCTTTCTGCTCCGTCAAGGGAATCTCGTTCTGTAGTCCTTTCAAATTGTCTGATCGGCTTACCTTGGCAGCTGTAGGGTATATTAGGACAAGGATCATTCTTTACATCACCCTTCCTTCACCAACTGCTGTCCGTTGTCAGACCTAGGATACGGGGGCAGGTAAAGCTTCACATGGAACTAGTGTACTGATTCTGATCTTTTTTCTTCTTTCCTGTGTCTAAAGCTGCTTCTCCTGCTTTTTGTGCCTTCCTTTCTCTTTCATTCTTCACTTCTCTCCAAAGGATCAGTGCGGGCACTTTAAATTGGAACAGGTAGAGAGCCTGCTGGGGGCAGAGCTTTGCTGGCTCTCCTAGAAGGCATGTTTAGGAATTTGTAGCGGTGTAGTTCAGCTAAGATGCTAAGCATAACATTCAGCAGTTGTTTTTTCAGGATTTAGCTTATTTGCTTTCAGCTGAGACTGTGAGAAGGTGGTGGTGTTTGTCTGGCACTAGGTAAATGCCACAAAGAACCAGATAATGCTGTATTGTGCTGTCCCACTTTTTTTCTTCCTTTCTGACAAATTATATGATCTCTGTCTTCTGTGCCTTACTTGAATTCTCACTCAACTCTCTAGCTAATCTATCTAAAATGTTGTTTCTTTATAACCTGTTACCTCCACCTGCCATACTTCATCCTCTTTTGTTGACTCCCTCTCACATGTTGCTTTTTATAAATGTTTTGAAATTACTTGTACATAAATTCACTTTTTTTTTCCCCTTTTTGTGTTTTCTGTGCTCACTAAAAGGAATGATGACACACTGTTGGGCAGTATTGTGCCACTGTCAATCTGAATTGTTGTCTAAAAACCTCTGCACTACTATTGTTGTTTGCAGATCACTTGGTAATATGGCAAAGGAAAGTTTTTGCATTGTTGTGGATTTGTGGGGTTTTTTTACCCTGCTGGTAGAAAAAACCATGCCTTGTTTATCATCTGAGGAAGTGAAACCCTTCTTTTGTCATACAGTGGCATCCACCATAGGGTCACCGGGCACTGCTGTTTGTCCAAGGTGTGACTCGCTGTGCAACTCTTTGTTTCAGTCTAGGAGACTGTAACATAAACCTGCCCCCAGTTTCTTGCTGGGCTTGTTAAACAGATGACTGATTCTCTTTTCTCTTAAATTGTAGTTGGGAGCCATCACAATTATCATTGTTTTCTTCCAGTTTCCCATTCAGTCGGTGGTATGGATCTTTCCAGTGCCAGTGACACCTAACTGGAGGAGCTGGGCTGTTGTACGTAGGAGTGCAAGGACCTTTCAGATGGCTTTAAGGTTTAAATGTCTAGACTGAAGTATAGAAACTTTGCTGGGGCTTCATGTTTAAGACTTTTTGCCGATGTCCACTTGTGAAAAACAAAAGGATTCTGACAGTTGACCACTAAATATTTCCTGCTGGAGTGACCGAGAATGACAGTAAGGGTCAGCCTAAGGAAAGTCACTGTCATTGAAGAGGTGCAGTTTCGCTGTTACTGCCATTCTGCAATTACAAAAACACCAGCCACATTTGGCAAGAATTTTGTTGCAATTTTCTGGTCCCTTTTCAATTTTCTTTTTAAAGTTTGTACATTGAACAATTCCTGTGATGATCCTACCACTGCATAGAGGCCTGCAGGACAGTTAGCTCCTCTGATCTAACTAAGGAAATCTTTTCTATACTTCACATCACAGATGCTTGTTAGGTCTTTGCCAGATTGAAGAGCCTTTTATTAAGTAGTATTTTCTGACCCATGAAAATACTTTCCTCCATAATTATCTCAAGACTTGATCTTTATTTTTTAACTGTTTACTGTATTGAGCTTATACATCTTTTCCTCTGTGTGATTCATTTTTTTCCACATCTCAGATGACATTGGAAAAAGCCACAAAGCTCATTTTCCAATTTTTCAATAATGTTTTGAAAATCTGGTCTCCCAGGCTAGACACAGCAATGCAGTAACAGTCTTCCAAATGCTGCAAAACCTTACAGTGCTGTTAAAACTTGTATTTGAGCGGAACTCAGTCACTGAGTTAGCTCACTCGGTGACTTTGTTCTCTATCGTCTTAACAATTGGTGTCAATTACAGAGTTTGCCTGCAATGACTGCATTTTATCTGAAGCATTGAAGAAGATACTAATAGACTGAGGCCAAGTGTGGTTTCCTGCCCCTATCATTATAGATTCACACCAGAATTTTATGTACTGAAGATCTGTGAGCTTTTGCCTTCTTGGATGGGATTCATTAGTTTTTGTATAAGAGTAATGTTTTGGTTGATGCCTTATGATTATGTCAACATTTTTCATGTGTGGTATGTCTGTAATCTCAAAAGTGAGTTATGGGTTGAATGTAAATATTTGAAACTGAATATGGGGTTACAGGTAGGGTTTGTTGCTGAGAAGGAAGTATTGCCGCAGTGTATTGCTCTTCTTTGGGGGCTGCCTGGCTTGTGAGCCCATTTCTGCTCAGCTTTGCATGTGGCTGAGCACACAAATGTTTTCAAGCATGATGGTGATTTGCATAAGGCTTTTTCCAAGAGCGTGGTACTTTTCAGAATGAAATCTGTGGATCACCTCTCATGTCTGGCACACAGCCATCGGAATCACTCTGCCTTTCACACAATAGCGTAGGGGCAAGATTGAAACAGTAAAAGGAAACATAAAAGGAATGTAGTCAGGCAAACCTGGATAGGCTGGAGATCGTATGATTGTACTGGACCTTGCCTGGGGCAGCAAACTAGTGTTCACTTCTGCCAAAAAAATGTCACAGGTTCTTCATTACTAATGCTCAGAGCCTTAATGGCCCAACCAAAACTTGAGATACAGTCAAATCATGTGAGGTGTTTTGGGGATGTTTATGTGCTTTGAATTTGAAAGCATTTTTCCTGTATGTATGTTGAAAATTTCTTAGTGCAGGCATTGAGCATGAACGGAATAAATCTATTTGATTTTGGCAGCTATTTGAGGAAGCTGTTTAAAATGCAACTTTCTTTTACTGTTAAATCCTGTAGTGATGTTGCCTGCTTGGAGAGTGAGACCCCAAGAGGCTGTGGTCACATGTGCTCTTGGAGCTGCCTGCAAGAGTGAAAATACTGAGCTGCTCCTTGCTGTCTGTCTGCTTTTGTGCTAGCTGTGATTTCCCTTACTGTCTACTCTTAACAGTTTCCAAACAAAGGTCTGTTGGAGGAATCTAGGTTAGAAAAATTCCATGTGTTCTAGTTAAATTGAATCAGACTGCCGGATATGAGCTGAAGAGCTATTGAATTGCCAGCAGGTTTAAGAAAGAAAAAGAGCAAAATTTAGTGAGTAAGAAATGAAGAACAGCTAGGCATTGGAGTCTTTCTCTCGGCTTAGTGGCAGGTGGAATGCATCTATCTGGATCTGTCTATGTGGATCCACAACAAATGCAAGGGAAACAGATGTTTCACCTTTAACAAGATTGAGGCAGTCCAAAAATCTGTGTTGTATAATTCTTTTTTGATCTTTGACCATCCTAAATGTGACCTCCTAAGTACAAGTAGCTGTTTTTTGAAGATGTAAACAGCATCTGATATTAGCTATTATATGATAAAGGACAAGTATAAGTGATTAGATGCATTTATAGTGAAGAAGGACAGGGTCAAAATCTTAAATATGTCAGGTGTACTTTTAAGTGCAAGAAGCAAGCTAGCATGAGATAAATTCTTCACAAAGAATAATTTGGTCATTGACCTTGAGGGTAAGCATGCGTGTTGCTCCCTAGAGAATGGTTTTGAGGTGGAGGAGAAGGTGCAGGTGGTTTGTACCATGTCTGAGGTACACGTTGAAGTATCTGGCAGAGGAACAGCTTGCTTATGCTAGAGATTTGGAGTTGGTTGTGGTGGGTTGACCTTCGCCCATCTTGGACCTGTGTTGTTTCCTGAATGCTGCTTATAAAGATAGTGGCTGGTCTTTTGCCTGCTCAGTGATGCTCCTAAACCACAATCCACCGGGGGTGAATCCAGTGGGGGTTCTGTGCCTGTTCCACTGGCCAGGTAGAGCAGAGTTGCAGTGAGCCCTTTTGTGTAACTTCCCAGAGCAGCTCAGAGGTGGGTTACAGATTTTAATCACAGGGTTTGATTAATGTGAAAGAGGTAAAGAAAGCAAAATGGATTAGCTGTGGCAAGGGTTCAGGCAGGTTTGTAGGAGAGTACACATCTCCCATGTTCAGCAATGGCATAGACAGGTTCTCTGCTCTTTCACTTTCTGAATCTAAGGTCTGCAGGATGGATGGCTTGCTATGCATGTTACAGTGTTCTAGAAATACATTTACAGCAGAATGCTGAATGCCTGAAATACAGCTTCTGGTAGTCTGCTGTTAGGTTTTTTGTAGTTTGTTGGTTTATTGTTTTTTGTGAGGGTGGGCTAGTAGTGGTGATCAATATTGCCTTTGAGCATGAAAGCCTGTTCTGGAAGTTAGTGCAGAGGTTCTCAGACTTTTTAGATTAGGGTTCCTGTAGTAGTTTGGCTCCTCCTCTTTCCTGACAAAGGTCATATTGCCTATTATCTTCCCTTCATATTGGGTCGAATGCATAAACATTACGTGCCACATGTGGCTGACAGACTCTTTGGCAAAGGGAGATGGAAGAGGCTGGTAAAGGAAAGCAAGGAAAGGAAAAAGGTCTTGATTAAATTGTCTTAGAGGCACTTGTGTTCAGATACTCTAGACCTGAATTTCCCTGTTTTGAAAATCAATGGTATAATGCACTCAGCAGAGTGACCAGTGCTTCTGCTGAGACTGTGGGGAGCGGATACTATGTGAGAAGGGGGAACAGAGCACCTTCTTCTAGCAAAACAAGGCTACTTCCATCCAATTCAAAGCACCTATCACTAGCCACCTTTTCTGCTTTGCTTCAACATTTTTTTTTGCAATCTGAAGTTTTCTGTAACCTATATTCACACAGTCAGACACTGATACTTCTGTTTCTGGAGGAGAGTGTGCATGAAGCATGGTAGAGGAGTTGGTTTGCTTCCTTTTGTAAGACTGCTGACAATGTCTAGATACACTAGCTGCAGGGCCTGGGCCCTACAGGGCCAAGTCTCCCTAGAACCTCAAGAGAATTTCACTCAGTAACATGAAAGAGCTCATAAGGCATCATCATATTCTTATATGTTTGATTGCTTTTTTTTTGATTTTGTGACATTATATCCAATAGGGTAATAGAAATGTTTTTGTTGTTGTGCATTTTCTGTCAGGATGAAGACTCTAGAAACCTACTGGGACTACAAGGAAGCTGCATTAAATTATCAAGAAGCCTGGAAAGTGCTGCGTAGCCAGGCCCTGCTGGGTTGGGTCAGGAATGCCAAGGAATACCTGCAGTTCACATGAGAATGCACGCGGCTGTGTAAATCCAGCAATAAACCCTAGTTCACAGCAGATACCTCTGCAGTTCAAGGGCCAGGAAGAGATGTCCTCTAGTTCATGTGCTGGAAGGAGACAGGAGTGAAAAGGAAAGCAATTTAGAGAAGTCTTTATTTTGGTTGAGTTGAAGTCCCCTTTTTATTGAAATACAGAAAAGGATCATTGCAGACTTAAAGTTCTGAGCTACATGATACAATATGCCTCCAAAAGAAAAGCAGCAGTGATGTGCTGTCCTCTGTTATCTGAGGATATGATCTGTACTGCCATTGCAATGGACTGTGGATGAATGTCAGCTGAAATTGAAGCAGTGCTATGGAAGAAAGGCTGTCATTGTAAAATTTTAGTGCTGCTTTTTTCTTCCACTCTTCATAATGTTATGGTTGGTTTTGTGTTGCTGGGACAACCCTAATGTATAGCAAGTAATATTTTTATAATTCTTGGCTCTCCTTGTCTGGTGCCTAGAAGAATTTTCCGTGTGCCCCAGCCCCATTGCTTCCAACTGAAAATACTAGCCCTACTAAAAAGTCTTTTTTCTGAGAGTCCTTCATATAAGCTTCCATTGACTAAATTTAGCTGAAGCAGAAGAGTGCTGGGGAGAAGGTTGTGTCAAGTGATATCCCGTGCATCTCTTGTCATTTCAGGACTTTGCCAGATGCCTCTTCAACTGCTTTGCTTCTGTGGGCAGGAAGGAAACCTCCTGAATTACCTGGTTCAAACCTGTCAGTCCTGTGCAATTCCAGGCAAACATTTTCCTACTTTTCATTGTTTCAAGCACAGTCCATCCCCCTGTCCCCCCCGTGATACGTGGTTAATTAAAAGCAGGGATGCCTTTAGCCATTTATGTCACTGTTTCCTGGCGAGTGTTCATTAATAGCCTTGCAAAGGTGGAGATGCTTTGGGGGGTTCTGGAAGGAGTCTCTGGCAGTCTTTGCCATTATGCTTTATTACCAAATAACATCTGCATGGCAAACCAGTGGATATTGAAAGCTGGGGGAAAGCAGCGGGTAATTGTCCTTAAACTTTGTTTATTGCTTTCTGTGAGTGAGTTCGGGACAATGTAACTGCTACTGAGCACACTCGCTTTTTGTACTTTTTCTATTGTGAACTACTACAAATCATAAAATATTTGAACAAGGCTATGGCAGGATGAAAGAAGTGGATAATTTAGAACTTAAGAATTATTTAGTGATTGGAGTTTTCTGTTCTTTGGTACCTTACTATAGTTTGGGATTTGAAAAACGGGCACAGCAGTTCTCCAAATGGCCTTTACAGTCAACGTATTGAGCTACAGAGGGGACCGAGCAGTACGTATCATGTTGTATTCTAAGAATTGATTACAGCAAATCCTTTTACTTCACACTTGGATTGACTTGTAAAATAAGAATAGCTCTCCCTTACTTGTTGAAGGAGTAACAAAGAACTTGAATTCTGTGCGTATAAGCCTGTCCTCTCAAATCCAGCACTAACATGCAGAAAGACCAGTTGTGTTGGTGCGGGGGGAGTTGTACGTGTTTGTCGAGGGCAGGGGATTATGGAGAACAGTGACTTGCATGAGTCATCAAAGGGTGAAAAATGGCCAGATGCCATCGCAGATGGGGTACAGGGTGAACTGCTGAGGAGGAAATAGTAGCAGTTACTGTAATTGAACAAATAGCATTCCAAGGGCAGACTCCTGTGGTGTGCCAAAAGAGATAGCCAGTAAATTTCAAGGCTCCTGAAATTTACCTTTGTCCTTCCCTAAGATCCTGAAGAAACTATACCTTAACATACCTAGTTTCCCTTTGTTAATCAAAAAGGTCTGTAGCGAATCTGCCGAGCAGACTGGAATGTTCCCATTTCCTATCCAGCTGCAGTGTTAAAATGGGTTACATAAGGCTGGTTGTTCTGTCCTCTTGGCATCAGACTGCTTTTCAGATGTGCAGTTGTATGATGTAAATACTTTTAACTCTCTTCTAAAATTTGAGCCTGGTTGTTAGGAGAGATTTTCCTGGCATTTGCAAAATACTTGGGACCTGCAAACTGCTGCTTTCTGCTACTTGTCAGGTCTAAAACTAGTAGTTTTAGAGGTGCTGAACACTGGTGTTAAACCTAACATTTTTGATGGAGTTGAGGTCGTACTTAAGCCTAGAGTGAGTCAATGAATATGTGAAGAGAGGGAAAGAGCTAAAACAAAGCAGTGTTTAAAAGGCTGTGAGGGGCTAAGCCTGCAAGATCTTATGCTCAATGGGCGGCATTTCTGGGACTGAAAATAAGTATTTAAATGCTGCATCTGTTTAATTCCAAAATGTCAGGAATGGTTAATGAGGACAGCCAAACAGTTGGTGGTGGGAGCAGCAGAGCATATGAGGGCACCGAGATTCCAAAGGCACATGTAAAATGCTCTACAAGAGCATATTTTTATTACCCAGGGTTGGTCCTTTACTTTCCCAAACTAGTATGGGGACCAATGGTCCCTATTTAACCGAACAAAGAAAGTGTAATCCTTGTTTTGAGTGGGATGTCTTTAACAGCTTCAATATTGGAGAAATCATTCTGTTTTCAGCCACAGTAAGAAGGCAGGGCAGACCACCTGCGTATCTCCAAGGAAGTCAAAGCCAGAGCATAGGAACAAGTGTTTTTGTTCAAGCATTGAAGTAAACAGTCTGTTTGAGCTGGAGGCAGCACTTCCATGAGACAACACGTGAGCGTCCCACTGCCTTTGAAAAAGCAAGGTTTTGATCTTCGCAGTGTGCTTCCACGGCTCACCTTACACAGGCTGGAGCACTAACGGATCTTGGTACATTCAGAGTAAATTGAAGGCTATTTAAATTACTGTCTTTGTAGACAGTACAAAGTTTTGTTTATAACGTGAGCCCAGAACAAGGTGTAGCTTTTCACTAGGAGTTAAATCAGCTTTGCAGGAAGCTCCGTAAGCACAAGAGGAAAGGAAGAGGTAGGGCTGCGCTGCAGAGGGCAGAAAGAGGGAGAGCCTTGCTTCCTTGCGCTTGTTACAAGCTGTTAGCTGGGTGTGAAACCACATCCACAGAAAATGCTGGAGGCGTGATTATGGAAATGAATTGTGAGTTACTTCTGCGAAGCTCCTCTTGATAAGGAGGAAAGAACCCTGTTGGAGTAAAATTGGGAGCCAGGTGTAGTTGAGGGGCCCAGCAGTTCTTTCTCTCAAAGCATAACCATCCCGAGAATTTAATAATGTCATTAGGAAAATAAGAGAGTTGCAGCGGTGGTTTACAGCAAGGTAATTTTTGAGGAAAGATCATCTAAATTCATCTAGTACTGGTTTAGTTATGTCAGAGGTGACATTTCACGTTAGCTTACAGGTAGGTGATGTAGAATTGTTGCTGAAGGAATACTGAGGTGTTTCTTCGTTTCCTGTGCAGTGTGTAACTTGAAATGCCTTCCCAGTCCTGCAGTGTTAACAGGAAGTGAGGATCATATGGGGCCCAAATGCTTTTCAGAATTTTACGAGAGTGACTCTGCTATCTAAGGGGCTGCATTTCATCTATGCGTTTCAAAAGGAAAACTTTTGATGTTTTATTGCCATTTCGAGCGCATCTGCAGATGACAAGTAAAGTTAGTGCTGTAGAACACTTATCCTTGCATTCTCTGGAATTACTTGTGTACCTGGGCTTCTAAATCTAAACTAATAATTACAGACAGAGAGCAGTTAGGTGGGGTTTTTTAGAGGCTTATGAAGGGTATTCCAAAAGTTATCTAGATCGTAATATTGGAAATAAAACTTCATCTTCCCTTGCTATATTTTGGTCTGTATATATATCTGTGTGCTAGCATGTCATTAGCTTTATTTAGCAGTTTTCAGTTACATTTCTTACTCTCTTGGTAACAGTTAGCAAAAAGTATTCCTTGATAACCATAGATACAACCAACAGAACATTTCACAGTATTAAAGGATAATTAAAAAATCACAGATAAAACCGCTTTTCTTCATTCTGAGTCAAAAATTACATTAAGAGTAAACATTAATACTAAGTGCATGGAGAGGGTGCTGGTGGAAGGAATTCGGGATGGAAGCAATGCTGGAATGCTTACTAAAGCAGCGCTATACATTGCCGTGCTATTCTGAATAATGAAAGGCTTACTGAAATGCATGACACAGTTCCAGAAGCGGTAAGCACGTGCTGCACTGCTGCGGGGACAAGCCTCAACAGCAGAGTAGTGTCAACATTCCACAGGCTCCTACCTTCTCCTTTTGGAGTCTCTCTACCCTGTGGATAGCTCTAGAGCCAAACATAATTCTAGGCATAAGGCGACTTCGTGGGAGTTTGGGTTAGTATGGATTTGATTTAAGCTTGGAAAGTGATAAATTTCCACTGTGACTGGAAACATCTTAAAAACGAAACTGTCCCGTACCATGTAGCAAGAAAACGAAGTGAAACTTTTATTATGAATCTAAACTGTAATTAGCGTTTCCTTGCTGCTTTACAAAGTTCAAAGCAATGCTACTTTTCCAACGCAGTGTTGTTCTTTAATATCAAAGCGTGAACTCTACTGTGCAATTAGGACAATTAGGTGTTTTTTCTGCACACACCCCCTTCATTCAGAGCCATGAGTTTGCCTCTTTGCCTGTCAGTAGAGGTAGCTGTGTAACTATGGTAAGCCCATTTGGAGAGAAGTTGAGATCCTCGTGAATAACAACTGGTTTTGGTTTTGTGGCAAAGCTTCTACTTTTGCTGGGCCATGTTCGTGCTTTGGCAATAGTGCTCGTAAACTGGAGGAACTGATCCTGAATTCTTTGTCTTGCATGCAGCATTTCTAATTCTACTTGTCTGCCTCAACTAAGTAGAATCATAAAATGGACCCTTAAAGGTCACCTTGTCCAGCCCCCCTGCAATAAGCAGGGACATCTTCAACTAGACCAGCTTTCTCAGAGCCCCGTCCAACCTGACCTTGAATGTTTCCAGGGATGGGCTTCTACCACCTCTCTGCGCAGCCTGTTCCAGTGTTTCACCACCCTCGTTATAAAAAAATTCTTCCTTATATCTAGTCTGAATCGACCCTCTTTTAATTTAAAGCCATTACCCCTTGTCCTATTGCTACAGGCCCTGCTAAAAAGTTTGTCCCCATCTTTCTTATAAGCCCCCTTTAAGCACTGGAAGGCTGCTGTAAGGTCTCCCTGGAGCCTTCTCTTCTCCAGGCTGAACAGCCTCTCAGCCTGTCCTCTCAGCAGAGGTGTTCCATCCCTCTGATCATTTCTGTGGCCCTCCTCTGGGCCCGCTCCAACAGGTCCATGACTTTCTTGTGCTGAGGACTCCAGAGCTGGACTCAGTACTGCAAGTGGGGTCTCACCAGAGCACAGCAGAGGGGCAGAATCGCTTCCCTTGCCCTGCTGGCCACACTTCTTTTGATGCAGCCCAGGATGTGTGGCTTTCTGGGCTGTGAGCGCACGTTGTCCGCTCTTGTCCAGCTTTTCACCCACCAGTACCCCCAGGTCCTTCTCTGCAGGGCTGCTCTCAATCCCTTCATCCCCCAGCCTGTGCTGATACTGGGTTGCCCAGACCCAGGTGCAGGACCTTGCGCTTGCCCTTGTTGAACCCCCTGAGGCTCACACAGGCCCACTTGCCCACTTCTCAGGCTTGTCCCCTTTGATAGCTTCCCATCACTCAGGCGTGTCAACCGCACCGCTCAGCTGTATGGTAAAGCTGTTCTTTCACATAATTGGTTTTGTAGCGTCCTTATGGTATCTACTGAATTTTCACTTGGAAAGAACATGTATATATACCTGTAACCCAACTACTGCTTTTATTTTTAAGAGCTGCTCATGCAGCTTTTAAAAATTAATTTAAATCTGAACTCCTTACCAATTATTTCTGTCTGCAGCAACTCATGTACAAATTATACCTTCCAGTTCTCCAGCTCTCTGATCTCCTATTTGTATCATTCCTCCTCGTAGGTCCCCTTCCTTTCCATGTTTGTTTTTGTCACCTAGGTTCTGCTTCCCAAAGCCCAAGCTATTTACTCCTCCATGGATAGCCTGCGGGCAGGCGCAGCTCTTCTCCTGATGAGATGGAGTAGCTCTGACGCTATTTGGTTTGGAACCTACAGACAGGTCCTTGTGTCTTCTCCCATCACCCACATGCTAAAGGCTGAGAAGCTGTACAGTGTCTAGTAAGTAATATAAGCAGCTGTATAATGCTGGTAAATGTGTATAACTTTCTGGCCAAAATTAAGGTAAAGAAATGACAGCACTGCCTGTTTGTGACAGGAATTTTTATTGTACTTGTTTGTTAATTGAGAAAGAGGAACATATCAGCTCAATTCAACATGATCAGCATCTTGCTCCTGCTTAGGATAAGCTAGCAAATCCAGTGTTCCCAATACTAATTTAATGGTTTTATTTTTCTTAAACTAACACCTCAAAACAGAATAAATGCATATTCTTCTTTTCATGTTTTAGTAGCCCAACTACTTTGCTTTATTATTTATCAGTGATGTCAAGTGTATCCCCCAAAGGAGTGAGGCTCTGGGAATTCATAGCCATGAGAAAAAAAAAATGCACAAAACCAACAAAACTCTTTTTTTGATAATTTAACAGTCTAATAAAACAAGACCTAGCAATATATTAAGAAATAAATCCAGTTACAAATGCATGTATATAGAAGGAACTTCTGTGGCTGTGAGAACAGAAAACGATCAGCTATTTACAAGATAGACAGCAGGATGGTATAGTAGCCGAGACCCACCATTCAGAAACCAAATGTGTTCTCTCCACTGTAGGCAACATACAAGAATCCATCCTCGTCCTTTTCCTTCTCATAAAGTTGTCCCATAGTTAAGCTTGGAGGGGGAAAAAAGAGAAATGGTTTGCTTGGATCATGACAGTTGCAAATGGTAACAGTCAGAAGCTCACATAAACAAGGATTAATAAAAGCTAACACTTTTGAAGTCTGTGTGGAAATTAAAATACAGAAATGAGGATATATAGAGTTGACTACTGAGTTAGCAAAATGATCCTGGGCTCTTAATTACTTCTTCACAAATGCATTTGTCAGAATGCTTCCTTATTTTATTGGAAATTAGTCACTGAGTGTATTTCAGGTCCTGGATCACCCATTACTGGATGCCTGATGGCACCCTCCTTGATTGCAGCTGCATTAATGTCTTCCTGCTTGCGTGAGCAACCTCATTTCTCCCTCCACCTGGTGTAGTCATGGATGTTCAGCTGGTCTCAAGTCTATCAAATTTGTGCTTTTTGGACTGTTTCTTTGAGGTCCAGGTTGTTTTGGGGAGTAAAAGCTTAGTTTTCTATGTTGTTAAAAAGTGATGACTTGAAGTGGGGCTAGTACCAAAATGTGTGGGCAATAAATTACAAGTTAGCCAGAAACTAGTGCTTTTTCAGCGGCTAAGTGTTTGAATGTTTGATCGAACAACAGTTTTCTTAAACAGAATAGGCATGTGTCCCTTCACAGTCTAAGCAGTTGTGGTCTTTAGGGCAACGTCTGTATTTTGAAAACAAAAAGAATCCCAAGCAATTACTTGGCCAGTACAAGTGCTCCAGCCATCTATCTACAGATGGAACAGGCAGGGGGTATCACTCAGTTGCACAAACAATGCCTCCTCAGCTCGTCTTGCTCTGACTCCCCGAGACTGAGAAAAGGCTAGGGAATTGAAAGATGAGGAGTGAGTGTGAGTGATAGGGAAAAAGATCCGAGGCTTTTTACCCAAGAGTGGAGCTGGGAAGAGTTGCAGGCAGTACTTGAAACAGAAGGGAATTGGTGAGTAGTAGATAAACTTCTGGGTGAGGAGGGAAGGATGTCAAGAGTTAGTGGTCTATGCAATAAACTCAGCCTACGAGAGCAGCACAGCCCTTAACAGATTAGATTTTTGTTTATCTGTTAACAAGTTACCATTTTTGCATTAATACTGAAGGTTCAAGGCCCTATTTTTCCGGCAGAGATACGGCATCTCATCATGAACATACGAGAAGAGACAATGTGCCTTTGTTTTTCTTTCCTGTTTCTAGCAGTTCTCCAGCACTGTTAAGAAGGTGACACATAGGCATTCCTAATGCTCTTAGAAGAAAGCAAACAGAAAAAGATGGTTCTTGCAGGTCCCTATTGTGTAACACAACGTAAATAAAAAAATAATGTTCCTAACCGAGTCTCGGCAGGTTTCCTGGACTGTTACTGTTACACAGGTAAGGATTAATACGAATAATATTACACTTAAGCCACACAACATCAGGCTGTGCTATTTCCTCAAATACTACTGAAGTATCTCATCTGGAAAGCAGCTGTAGTAGCTGCTTCTGCTATACATTATTTTATATGTAGCAGACCAAACCCTTCTATAGTCATTTTGCATTTTGTGTTTATAGAAGAAAATAAGTAACTTTTAAAACAAGTAACAGCAACCAGCCTTTGATGTCATAATTTTTTGGTGAGCTGACAAATTAACGTTTTTCCAGAATAATTTATGGTGTTTGCTTTTGAGTATTTAACATCCAATTTTTTTTATTATATTGAGAATGATTATTTTTTTGGCATTGATGATGTAAATGTTCTTGCACTCTATCAAAGACAACATAATAACCCCGGAGCTCACCCTCCTGCTGTGGAAGTAAATCACAGTATATTTTTCAGTCACCTTTCTTTTCAACCTAACTCAAGAATAAGATGTTTACCAAACTTGTGGGAAAAAACACCTATCACAGTGAGACCAAGATGTAACCAAACACCTCCTAAAACCACCAAATAAGCCTCAAAGAGGGGAGTTCTGTCTCTCTGACATGCACAGGCTTGCTGAAATTATTCTGAATACCAAGTGAACAGCCTCTCACCTGGACTGTGGGACAGTCTTGTCTACAAAGAGGAATATTGCTTTCTCAGATGGCAGTTGAATCCTCTTCCTGATGATCCACATGAACTGGGCCACCGTGATGTCCGATGGAACTAAGTACTTCCTCTTGTCAATATCAACAATCTGAGATCCTGAGACTTTCTCCACTATGACCTGTAAACGCAGGGGTGAAGGTCAGGCTTTTCAGCATTGGTGTGAGCAGACAGCTTCGGTACATCGCTTGCTGGTACAGGCTTACCATGGAGAGCAGCAGGGAGGGACAAAAAGGTTTCTCGACCGCACCCAAACGAGAGGTAGGACTGGCTCAGCAGCATAAAACCTGATTTTACAACTGCACTGAAACCTACCTTCACATACACAACGGTTCAAAAATTCCTACGCCCAAGGTTGACAGCCGTGGATTAAAAAGATGCAATATGCCTAAAAGAAACCTGTGACAGGAAAGTATATATATCTCTTAACTATTTCTACTCCTGAAGGGAGGGCGCAGAGAAGTTGGAGCCAGGCTGTTTTCAGTGGTGCCCAGTGACGGTACAAGAGGCAGTGGGCACAAGCTGAAGCACAGGAGGTTGGTTCCCTCTGAACATCAGGAAACACTTCTTTACTGTGTGGGTGATGGAGCACTGGCAGAGGTTGCCCAGGCTGTGGACTCTCCCACCTTGGAGATACTCAAAAGCCATCTGGACACGGTCCTGGGCAGCTGGCTGTAGGTGGCCTGACTTGAGCAGGGAGGGGCTGGACCAGATGAGCTCTGGAGGTCCCTTCCCACCTCAACCATTCTGTGATTTGGTGATTTATTCATACCAGGGCAGTATGTCCTACTGTGTTTAAAGATGGCTGATTTCCAAAATGTTCTAAAGTTCCCTGTGTGCACTATCCAAAAATAGTGTATTCTGCAACAACTGGGGGGCAGGGCCAAGAGAGGAACTGGTGTCTACAGAGACATTCGAAGCACAGGCAGCTTGAAAACGTAAGGTTTAGGAGCGGCTTGTCTGTACTACACGTCCCTTAAACTAGCTGGTGGCTGAAGGAAGGAGTCCAGGACTTCTGTCTTCTCACTTACAGTGACAAATTGAGGAATGCATTTAACCATATTCCTTCCTTGCTCCATTCATCTGTATCGGAGTCATGAAAAATTCACCTAGACTGCGGTGCTGGTACCTGAGCAACGGCAGGTGATCTGAGGAAGTTCATTCTCTTTCTACAGATGCTGCTTATTTTGGTTTGGTCACTATCACAATGTAAAAAGAAAGTGGAACAGAACAGAGTAGTTCAGTTGCAAGGGACCTACAATGACCGACTGCCCTGACCACTTCAGGGCTGACCAGTAACTAAAGCATGTTATGAAGGGCATTGTCCAAATGCCTCTAACACTGACAGGCTCGGGGCACCGACCACCTCCAGGAAGCCCGTTCCAGTGTCCGACCACCCTCTCAGTAAAGAAACGCTTCCTAATGGCAAGTCTGAACCTCCCCTGGTGCAGCTTTGCACCATTCCCACGTGTCCTGGCACTGGATACCAGGGAAAAGAAGTCAGCAACCCCCTGTCCACGTCCTCTTCTCAGGAAGCTACAGAGAGCAAGGAGGTGGCCCCTCAGCCTCCTTTTCTCCAAAGCAGACAAACCCAGAGTCCTTCACTGCTCCTCAGAGGACACGCAAGCGTGGCCATCATTACTTGAAATCTTGCATTACACAGAATTCTAGTTTGCAACAAGCATGGCCTACCCTCTTTTAAATTGCCTTATGACTAAATAAAATCCCACACTATGAAGAAACGCAGGTTTAATGCACCCACCACCTCTACCCTTCCAACTTGTCTTCTTTAAACAATGTCCCAGGTTGCTCCTAACAGATGAGAGAATCAGCTGCCTTGACATGGCATATAGCAAAGGAAAAGAAAAGGGAGGAATATTAGAAATATATTTCAGTAACACCGAAGCTAAAAAATCAGTGTTTAGGTAACTGGGAGGGAGAACCTCCAGCCTAGTCTAGTATCTAATCTGCCATTCCACCTGTCATGCACAAAGCAGAAATGCCAAAATGGCACTCAGGATTCCATCTAGAGCATTAAAGCATTCGTTAATACTTTTTTTTTTTTCCCTCCCTGAAGCCTGTTGTATTCATCCATGCAGCATTACTGCACCACTACACAACACGAACCAGTATGTCAGAAACTGTCACGCTAAGTAGAGAGGCACAGGCTTACCTCAGGTAACTCAGCGGAGAGCTGAAGAAGCCATGTTACATCTGAATACGGTCAAAACTCTTGACATTTCCACATGTTCGGTTTTGTACAGTGCTTTGCAGTACTGCTTTTGATTTGACATCCATGCTCTCTGCATTTCTAGAATTAATCTGGCAACGATTATTGACTTCCCACAGCTAGCCACCAAGCATTCCAGCCAGGCTCAACAATGCCTCAAGGAAGAAGACGGAAGCATGGCTGCAGTATGCTCTGGAATACCAGCTAGCCTGCTAAGGATGCCAGCTGAGCACTCCTCTAAATCACCAGCAAGGTGCTGTGATGTGATCTTGTCTGCGTGCCTGCGTGTACCAGACTTACACTACCAGATAATCCAGCAATGTATGTTAAAAACTGTATGACTACAGCTCCAGTTGACTGGATGAAGTTACAGGATGACAGTGAAGCCATAGTAATAAAGTGTAGGTTTTAGCTACATATAAATGAGAGCCAGATGGGATATGTGTATGTAGGCGGTAAGGAAAAAAAAATTAATAAAAAAAATCACAACCCATTCTTATGCTGCTAGGCCACTGTAGAAATTTGGCTATTCTCTGCCTATACCAGGAGCATTTGGTAACCGAAAGCAGGAAGGAACCCAAGCAGAGATGCACCAGGTAAGATGATGTCTGCAGCATCAACGGACTTTTGTTTGCAACTTTGATGAAAGACTGCCTACGTTAATCACTATTTTAGTATGTCTGTAGACTCAGGTCTGCAAGAACATACTGATTTTATCACTAGAAACCAGATTATTTTTTTTTAACTTGTTATTCTAAGTATAACTGCACTCCAAGGCATTTTGTTTGTTCCACCACATTATTGTTGTTACTGATGCTATTCTCAGCTTTTATTATGCTGAACTGACATCACAGTATCTCACTTCGTACCTTACGAAATTAGAAATTGACTACAAGAAGGAAAGATGGCAAGAAAGCCACAAACAAAACCAAACAAAAAGCAACAGATACAAGGAGAATTAATTATTACTTGTGGAAAGGACCTGGCACTTACTGCTCCACACAGGCTAGTTCTTGAAGGAAAAAGGCAGCACGTGGGGCAATAAGGCTTACAAGAGGTTCCAGCATCCCCATTCCTCAGCTCTGCATTCCCCATTGCTACAGCATACAGGCAATGCTCAAGTAAATTTACAAAATATGCTATGTTATGATCTGGAGAGGGTTTTCCTTATAATTTCTTCAGCTCTGCCTACAGAAACAGAAGGAGGGCATAGTAGCCCCCTCTTGCAATTTAGTATGAGGGAACTATAAAGAGGACCAAGAACAGCTTGAAAGGAATATTGGAGCCTTAACGACTGATGCTTTTTTTTGAAGTGTTTAGCAAGCATGAACTTCTTTCACCTCCCGTTGTATTCCTAAAAGGTCTAGCCTAGGACAGAAGCAGGCTGTTCATACATTATCTTAATTTGTTTGAACCACTGAAACGCCTCGAAATCCAGGTAGACAGATACAGCAGCTGAGAACTGAAGTCACTTTGACCTATGTCACTCTGGATGCAGACTATAACCTGGAAAGCAGGAAACATACATCAAGTCTGAAAAACACTTTTGACTATTAAATGCCAAAAAATATATTTGATACCAACTATTTTGTGAAAAGTACATGGCTCAATCTGAATCATCAAGCAGAAAACATGTATAGGCCCATTCAAAGCATCACTCTGCCATTTGAGATTTAATTCCTGTATCCATCCACACCTTGTTGTCCTTTCCTGATAGAGCATCATGTAATTCTGACTCATGCTATGAGTTTCAGTATCTCTTTTTCCCCTAACGTTACGAAAGATATTCTTGGAATGGACAAATGGATATCTGTGGAGATGCATGGTCATTGGCGTGCTACAGTCCACACAAGAGGAGGTGGCTAGCCAAGCAGCGAATGGCAAGGATCGGATCAGCCTGCCAGACTGCAACCGGAGAGAATGCCATGACCAGCTGCAAGTCAGCAGCAGAGCAAGTCAGTGGGATTAGAGGTTCTCCTCTGGGCTGCGCTAATAGTTAAGTCATTTACCAAGAGGCGAGACAGGAGAGGCACTAACTGGCGTGTGCTCAGGTGGGATGTGAGAAATTTTCCTCCCAAGCAGGCAAGCTGAGAATGTGGCCGTGTTGCCAGCTCTTACATACGGATGCGAAGTGTGGTCATTCCACTGACTGAAGCATGATAAAAGGGACTGCGGAGTGAAAACGGGTCATTCGCTGTTTAGCAGGTAGATAGGTATTAATGCAGAAAGGAGGGGTTGCCACTTGCACTGGCTCTTCAAACAACAGGGTTTGCATGGGGGGATTCACCATAGCCTGGTTACAGGCATGGATACATGAGGGAAAATCACCTTCCTCATATAGCCAGGATGGAACATTGTCAAGGTTTAAAGAATTTATGATTTTTTTTAGGATCAGGCACAGAACAAATCTGAACTCATTTTCTGGGATATAATTGCCATTAGAAGAAACCAGGACACTGACAAGCCATATATGTGCCTGGAAAGTGTTTAGGAAGTCAGGTGCTCTTGTTTACTTGTCAGTATGCACTGGGGCAGAGGAGGGAATGTTGGATTATTTTAATGTGTTTGGGGCCTCTTTAAAACATCGAAGGGCACAAAAAGGAAGATGAATTTACTTAGTAGGATCTGATCAAAGGAGAGAGGCCAGGATGAGAACAGCTTATCCCCCTTTGCCTCTGAGTGCTCAGATGGAGCTGGCGTGGATACTCACCGGGACACGGTCAGGGTATTTGGCTCGGATTTTTGCCGACTCGACACATCTGTGCTCTGTGAACAAAACTCGTCGTTAGTCACCGCAAAGCAACAGCACCGCCGGGGTCCTGGGGGGAGGCGGCAGCGCCCGCGGGGACGGAGCCTGCGGGGACGGTAGCCGCTCTGGCCCACCCCCCCGCCCCGCGGGGGGCTCCTGCTGTACAGAGAGGCCTCTCCCCGGGCACCGCCGCCGCCCTTCCCCGAGGGCCGCGGGCGGCTGCCCGCCCAGA
>VXBO01005770.1:0-26669 GCA_013400135.1 Rhinoptilus africanus | reverse complement strand
GGTTGCGGCCGTGCACGCTCATTGGCTGGCGCGCCCGTCCTCCCCTCGTCTGATAGGCTCGGCCTCCCGTCAGTCCGGCGCCCCGCCGTTGCCGGGGTGAGGGCGCGGGCGATGGCCGCCGTGGAGCTGTTCTCCCACCCCGCGCTCCACACCCGCTACCGGGCCGGGCTCTGCTCCGCCGCCGCCCTCGCCCTGTTGCTCATCACGGTGCTCACCTACGTGCCGCCGCTGCTGATGGCCTACCGGACCCACGGTGAGGGCCGCTCCACCCCGCCCGGCCCGGCGCGGCGCGGCGCTGAGGCCCGGCGCTGAGGCCCGGCGCTGTCTCTGCCCGCAGGTTTCTGGCTGAAGCAGAGCTCGTACCGGGAGCAGCCCACCGTGCGGTTCCGGTACGAGGTGCTTTTCGTGGCCACCACCGGCCCCGGCCTGGGCAGCTTCCTGGCGTGGAGCACGTTCCCGGCGTTCAACAGGCTGCAGGAGGACCGGCTGCGAGTCCCCAGCCTCCTGGTAGGCCTGCCCGCGGCGGGCCCGGCGGCGGGAAGGAGGGCTGGAGCGCGGGAGCAGGGGCCGAGCGCCGGCGCCGGGCGTGCACGGCTGCCCCCGGGTAGCAGCAGCTTCACGCGTAACTTCGGCTTCACAGTAAAATCCACCCGGGACAAGTGACTTTTAGCCAGTCCGGTTTTATTCCCTCTCAGTGTGATGGAATCATTTAGGTTGGAAAAGACCCTTAAGATGCTCAAGTCCAACTGTTAACCTAACACTGCCAAGGCCGCCACTGAACCGCGTCCCTGAGCACCACTGCTGGTTTGCGTGAACCCGTTAGGTTACTTTTCTCTGATCAGTTGTGTCCCCCCGCTTCCCCTCCGCCATATGACTTATTGTGATACGAAGTTTGCAGGGAGTACTGGGTGGCCCCTGGTTTTCAAAGCAGGTATGTGCTTGCTAAAGCGCACAGCCTCTCCCCTGCAGCCATTGTTCCTTCTGGGATTCAACAGCAGCAGTTATTTTCCTGTGTTACTTCTGTTATAAGTCCCATTATGGTCGCAAATAGCTGAAGTGCTGGACATTTATGGCACAGCAGCGTGGCAAGCCTTGGCTCACAACCAGGAACTGGCATACAGAGGCTGTTAAGAGGCAGGCTGCAATGGCAAGAGGCAGAAGCCTGACCATCAGTGGCACATTTGCCCAGGATTTGACAGAAGATCCAGCACTAAGGCATGATTTGTAGCACACAGGGGAGATGGCTGGAATGGCATAGGGCAGAAGAGACCTTGAAGAGTCTGATGGGCTTTTCCTCCCTTGGGGGCATATGAGATATTGTATAACAGACAAAATTGCAGGCTTCTTGCTTGTCTCTAGTCCTGCGTCTATAAAATCAGGCAGCTTTATTGCTTTCTTAACTATGCGCTTTATTTGCTTCTTTAGTATGTGCATGCTGCAGTTGTTTTTCTTTCTATCAGAAGTTCCCGTTTTTAAAAGAAATCTTATTATTTTAGGCTAGAGAAGAAGACAAAAATCAAGATGGCAAAATGGATCGGTTGCATTTTAAATTGGAACTTCCGCTACAACCTACAGAGCATGTAGTTGGTGTTCAGCTGATTCTACTCTTTTCCTACCAGCTTTATGTGAGCATTTTTAGTTTTATTTGTTGTGACATATAGACCCAGTAAAATATTACATACGCAAAGATGAAAGAACCTTTCCACATTTGAAATTTCTAGCTAAAATATTTGTTTTACTAACAAATATTTAATTTTCTCCTCCTCTGGTGGGTCCTTCCTAGTCCAGCTCTGTTGTATATTTTGATACGTTTTGTTAGAGTCTTTTTGTTTTCTGAAGCTGTGTATTCTCTTGGGCTGTAGTGCAGCGTAGAGGTCAGAGATGTGCAGCAATGGATATCAGTGGCAGTGGCACCAGGAAATAACTGAGAGTCCTGCAGTAGGCAGAAGGGTGTGCATTCTTAAATACTGCTGTGTCTTGACATGGCCAGTTAGTTTTCTGCCTGGAAGGGCAGGCTGTTGCAGCAGCCTAAAACTCTATAGATTTTCCTTACTTAACAGCTCTTGAAGCAATAGTAATTATCTGCCAGGATCTTCTGTATCTTGTAACTGGGAGAGAGGAAAATAAAATTCTGCTGCCATTGTATCTCAAGTGGCAGTGCAATTAATACCTAAAGCAATGAGTAAAACACTAGTGCACAGAGAACCCTTGGATGCGTCTGAAAGGAGCAGTAGTATAGAGCTGCACTGGGTGCAGCCACACAGACGAGAAGTTGTTTTCCTATGGAGATGAGGCTTAGTTTATCCAAGAGACTCTTGCTGGTTGCTGATGGATGAGCTTAGCAAGCATAGCTGTGTGGTGTGGAAAACATTCTTTAATCTACGAGGCCCAGAGTAAAGGCCCAGCAGTCCTAATTTGTGCTGAAGTATTAGGTCAGTGATTAGTAACAGAGAGAGTTACGATATTCACACCTTCGTTCTACGGTACATGTGAAAATTTTCCTTCAGATTACGTGGTTGATAAGGGCTAAGGAACTTCCTTGTGTGGTTCTTATTGCAGAGCAGGAGCCCTTAACTGGCTTTGACTGCTGAGTATTTTAAAGTCTGTCTCCAGTGAATGTGTTTAGACATCTGGCTGCTTTTTGCATGTTATGGAAAGTCAGATATTTCTATCATAAGCCACAGTCTGTTGAACTCCACTGAATTTATTGTGGAACTTTCGTTTATAAAGTTGGATAATGAGCGACTAAGGTAGTTCACTTAAAAAAAAAGTAATTCATATTTCTTATTTGGTGTTCCCTTGTTTAGACTAATGTGAAGCTTGTGAGTCAGAAAAAAATGAAATCCATGCAGAAAATTTGTAGATACAAAGAGGTAGAAAAGTACTGTCTTTCCCCCTGCCCTAAATTATCTTTTTCTCGTGTTCACCATTTCAGAGAATGTCAACACTTGTGATGCAGAGCATGGCTTTTCTTCAGTTTTTTTCTCCTGTGCCAGGGTCTCAGCTTTACATGAATGGAGACCTGAAATTGAACCAGAGGCAATTATTTAACCATTGTGGACTGGACACCAGATACAACGTAAGGAAAATTTTTTTTTCCTTCCCCATCGATTTCCCCCCTCTTTATTCTCTTAGTACCAGAGGTGATACCCTAATTATTTGTACTCCTGCACAGAGCGGACCCTAGAACTTAGGAACTGATGTTTTCTTGTTAGGCTGAAAGGTCTGATGTTTATCTGCATTCCTTCAAGGGCACGGTTATTTTGCGTTACAAACTCAGTAGAATTACTTTCTTGAAGAGTGGACAAATAATGCAGGTATCTCCTTGTTGTAATAGGTGTCTGTGGTCAATGGCACAAGCCCTTTTGCGAGGGACTATGATCTAATGAACATCATTGCAGCGTATCAGGAAAGAAATGGTAAGCCTGAATGTACAGCTGTGAATTACAGGACAGCAGTAGTTAGCATGTTGGCAGCTGTTCGGTGAGGATTTGAGTTCTGTGTTAAGACTAAAAAGTCTCTTAACCTGGATGTTTCCTTTCTCCATTTTAGTGACAACCATCTTTTCAGATCCCAACCCTGTCTGGATGACTGGAAGAGCAACAGCTACACCATTTATCATTAACGCCACTATTCGTTACCCAGTGGAAGTTATCTTATATCCTTTGAAAACTGCATAAACTGTGACGTAACTGGGTTGCGTTACTTCAGTCTTCACATACAGGCCAAGTGAAAACTGTTTTCTTCTAGACTTGCTGCTAAACTTTTCCTTTGTTAGCTAAGCAAATGCTATAGTTCTATTTTCCCCTTCCTCCACACTTAAAAAAAAAGTAATTCACCTGCTTTTGGCATTGGATTCTGCTTTTGGCATTTCTCTACTGGGAACCTGCGTTGCTTTTCAGCCTTACTTAACTGTCCTTTAAGGCCGTTTCTTTGCTATTCACAGAGAATATCCTTAGTAAGGAAGTCTTGCTTTGCTCCTGCAGCACCTGCTGTCCCAATCTGTCATGGATGCCACTAAGCAAAGTGTGATACTGTATTCTGTGACCTAAAGCAAATCATTAGAAATGTGGTAAGGTAAGCTCACCAAATAATAACCCCCTTGCTGGATGTGGTAAATCTACTACATGCACAGACAGACCTGATTTTATTTTTTTCCACAAAATAATTCTTTGTTCATTACGTTCTTCACTCATTTTCTTGGACAAGAACATGAATGTGTTTAAAAGAACCTCTATGGAGTACATTTCTTAGGAGGTTTGTTTACCTGCCTGAGTATTACCAATAACTAGTTTCTGGTGAGTCAGGAACAAAATAGGCACTTCCCACAAAATTGGTTTAAATGTCTTCTAGGACAGACATTCTCTGCAGCTTTTGTTACCTACTAAGGTAAAAGGCTCTAAGGGGTTTTGACGGCTTAAAGGCTTTGCATTTGCCACACAAACTGATGTCTAATGAGTTTTGTGCCTTTCCATCTCTGAGTTTGTTTAGTTATTGCAGTGGTACTATCAGAAGCTTCTTCGTTAACACTCCTTAACTTTCTTTAAATATCAGCCAGGCTTTTGGGAAATGATTAAATTTGCCTGGATCCAGTATGTCAGCATTCTCCTCATCTTTCTTTGGGTGTTTGGGAGGATTAAAATGTTTGTGTTCCAGAACCAGGTGTTGACTACAACTCCAGTATCACCAGTTCTGCCAGTGTCTCCAGTATTGTCCTACAAACCGCACCAGTCCTGAGGAGATGCCCAAGAACACTTTAAAGACATGCAGTTCAAAAATAGACACCTGCTTTTATTGTCTATGCACTTTTTAACTTCAGAACATCAGAACTTTGTAAGTATGTTCCAAGTGTATTCTGTTCATGCTTCCTTTTTAAAATAAATTTTCATTCATCGATTTCTCTGGGAACACTGCTTTGGGACTGAAAATTTTAATATTTTTGACAGTTAAAGAAGAACCTAGTTATTTTTTTGGACTGGAACACGCTTCAAAAACCAGTAGAAAGCAATGAGACTACTTTTGCATGATCTTAATTTTGCTAAACCTTGAAGACTGAAAATAATATGCTAACAGTAACAACATAAGCCATTTTTACTGTCTTGTAAATTAATTCACTCCTGAGTTAGAGTTCTGTCAAGAGCTGCTTGTATGTGCATTTACGTGCACCATGAAAGGAAAAAATATAAGGAAGGGGAAAAAACGAATGGATGAGTTGGTGCCAGAGCCACCCTTCCGTAACTGTGGCTATATGTGATCACTGGTTTAATTATTAAATGGGATAATGGATAAATTCAAGGTTGATGTGAGAAACTGGGTTGTGGGTGATAGTGTCTGTGAGGTTTGCACAGTCATTTACTATTGGCATTATTCCTGTAACACTATACCATTAATTGTGAATTGGGAGTAGTAAAACAGAGAAGCCTGGTATTTCTTTAAAGAAAACTAATAAAAAAAAAACCTACCAGAGAAGTTTTGGAGTTCAAGGCAATTAAGTAATTACTTTCAGACGTTAAATGATAACTTAGAAGAGATAAAAATGAAATCAATTACAGTTACATGCTGAGCACTGGAAGACCATCTCCCTTATTCTTGATTGGGGTGGAGGTCTTAGGAAGATTATTTAATTTTATTTTATCTTCCTGTGCTTACTTTTTACGCCAGATAAGCTTAAAAGGGAAAACAACAAGATTTCCATTATGTTTTCAGTTTTGTAGTTAAGATTTAATTCTAGCAAAGTAGTGTTATGGCAGGAGAGAGTCTCAAACAATTCTAGATGCTAGTTTACAGAATTTTGAGTGTCTTTGGTTCTCTCGAACTCTTAAGACATGGTGCAGCTATGAAATGTGAAAGAGCACTTGCTGTACCCCATCTTTTGGCCATTGTCTCTAGAATTCAACATCCTGGCAGTTTGAAGTCCTGCCTGTTCCTTTCTCTTTTCTCCTTTCAAAATGGACGGCTGTTTTTTGAACTTCTGTTGTGGCTTATTCTAAGCTTTGTGGTCTTGCAGCTTGCATTTCTCCCAGCTTTTACACGCTGGACAGACTCCAGCCTATTCTTCGATGCAAGTGAAACATTAATGTAGGGAGCCACATCTTGGTTATTCAACACATTTTTGTGTTTGTGAAACTTACGTACTTACATGTGAATTGTAAATTAATGCAAGGAGCATTTGCTGTATATATATTTTGGTTTGAAATCTCCAGTTTGCTTTTTGATCTTCGAAGTCTGCACCTGGCACTGTAGGACTACTGATAATTGCCTTTGTTACCGGAGTGCACAGAGTCAAAGCAACTGCCTGCTGCTTTTTAGTGTTTCGAGGCACTACACGGGATGAACGAAGGGGCCTGTGAGCTTGTGTCTCCAATATCTCAAGCTAATGTGCGTCTGGTCTGGTGTTGTCCCAGCTCTTCTCCCTTGCAGTGGCGATAGCGCTTGTGTGACTGCAGGAGTTAATTCAGAGAGTTCCTTATAGTGAAGATCATCTTTAACAAATATACTCACTTTTTCACACAAGTCAGTTCCCCGAATGAACTTGTTATTTGTGTGCACAAGCATTAGGGTGGGCATATGCCAGGGAGAGAAATCTCTGGAGAGAACATAGAAACCCCATTTTAAGGGTTTGAGCTGTTGTACTCATACAAAAATGGAATGTGTAACAGTCCTTCAAGCTGAACAAAAGCCTTTTTAAGGTAGCAACTGGAACATGAGAGAGGATAATGCCAGAAAACAACAATAATATTGACAGACTCCATTAGTTGTATTTCACTTTTCTTTCCTATTGTATTCTTCCACATAAAGTGATGACAAATGACACTGCTCAGAGCAACAGTTCAGTGAGTCCTCATGAGATAGGAAATGGTGAACAGGTCTTGTTTGGGAAATACAGAGAAAAATATCCTTATGTTCTATTTGCCTGTAGAAAAAGAAAGCTGGAAAAAATCCTCTACAATAATTTAAGAGGAGAACTATTTAAGCTAAAAGGAGGAAATCAAAAAGAGGTAATTGCTTGCAGGTGGGATGTAACTGTTTAGTATGACTTGAATCAATGCCTCTGTTTTGAAAGCGGTGAGTTTTGTGCCTGGAACTGCTAAGGGAATGCAGTGTGAAAGGAGCAGTAAAGGCAGATGTGCCCACAGCAGGGGAAAAAAACCTGTTTGTGATACCTCTGGGGTGCTAACTCCCTGGGTCGCTTTTATACTGACCATAGTCCTTGGTTCATAGTTCTGACTGCTTTTTCAAGCTCAGAGAACTATTGGACTATTGTGAGTAATTAAGCAATGGAAAAAAAAATTTTTATGGCTGTAGTGACTGAAGTACAAGGAAAAAATATTCCCGAGAGTCCAGTGCACTAGCATTAAGGGAGCTTTGAGGAGTCTTTCTGGGAAGGCTCTCTGTAAGGACTCTTCCTTTAGCCTGCTAAGCAACAGAAAATAAAAAAAATAAATAGAAATACCACAGCATTTCACCGCAGTACTGGTACACAGGTCTTTTGCCTACACATGTTGCCAGAGAGCAATCTAAATGCTGTCCCCGAGGAGGGAGACGGAGGCGTGGTGGGATTAACCAGCCTTCTGTGCGAGGAGAAAGCAAGTAGCTGTGAATAAATAACAGCGGGGATGGGGAGATGCAAGAGCCGAGTCTCGGGAGCGCTGTCAGAGGTGATGGTAGCGTGAAAGAGCCCCCCCCTGCGCTTATTCCTCAGGCGGCCTGTCGGGGGGGGACGGCCCTTCCCCTCGCCCCGGGCCGGCAGGATGCGGCCGGGCCCCGCGGGGGGGCGGGCCCTGGGGCCGGCCGGGGGAGGCGGCGGCTGCGCCTTGGCCCGGTGGATGCTCCCGTGCGGGGCGGATCGGCTCCTCGCGATTCTGCTCCCGCTGCCCCGGCGCCTCGGCCACGTCTGAAAGCGGCTCATTGTCGCTGCGGGCAGCTGGGATCGGCGGCGGCGCCGGGAGGCGGAGGGAAGGTAGGGGCAGGCCGGAGGGGGGGGTGTGTGTGTGTCCGTGTGCCCCAGGGCCCGTGAGGCGGTGTCGGCGCGCGCTCGCCCCGGCCCCGCGGGATGTTCGGAGGCGGTGAGGGACGCGCGCGCTGGTGAGGTAACGGTAACGGTAACGGCCGGTGAGGCTGGAGCCGCGGCCCCGCGCCGCCTGAGGTGACCGGGTTATTGACTGAGGTAAAGCTCTTGAAAACCAGCCTTTTTTTGTCATCTCCCCCCTTCCCCCCTCCCCTAGAGAACGCGGCTGATGCGGGTTAAACGGGTTTAGGTGGTTTTGTGTTTTTAGGCGGTGAAATCAGGTGCTTTAGGAAACATGTCATCCCGGGAAATCGCTTCCCGTTTTTCAGCTGCGTCCAGGTGAAAGTGACATATTGTAGGGAAGGAATTGCCCGTTTTTCTCAGGGGCAGCGGTGGGTCCCGTGGGGCACGGGCCCCCTCCCGGGCTCTCTGGGTCTGAGGGCCGGGTCGTACCCAAGGGCATTCTGTCACGGCCGGCGTCCCTTCCTCACCCCGGTTTTGCCGTCCTTAAAACCACTAAAAGTTCCTAGCGAAAATTGCATCCCAGCAGACCCTCAATTCGTGGGCGCCGGTAATTCGAGTAGCTGAAAGCGCTTTGTGATCTCCAGCTGCACTGCGCGGAGAAATACATGTTGCAGGGCTCAGCCTCGGCACTGCCATCTGTTCAGGGTGGACAACTTTATCTAACTTCAAACAATATAAAGAGAAAAAAAAAAAACTCAACACCTCAGCACCTTTTTAAATGATTTTATGGTGATATCATGAAATCTGTGATATGTTTCATTGTACTATAAAGTATTTAAGCCTGATGATTACCTGGAAGCCACTCTTCCAATCTCATTTTCCACTAGATTGTAAAAGGAAGTGCATTTTTAAAAGCTAAATTAACACTAATTAAATGCTAATATGTCAGAATTCAAAATGTCTGATGATAATACATCTACTGTACTTTTATTATTTATGTTCCAGTTTTACTGTTGTATTAAAAAGATTGAGCAGACTTATTGTTTCTTTCAACTATTCAGCAATAATCAGCTGTTGGAAAGACTTAACTCTTTGAAGTACCAGTTGTTATAGAAGGCACCCTCCAAACTAACTTTTTTTTTTCCCCATTCGAAGACTAATCTGCATGTTGTTGGCAATACAGTAAGCTTTTGCAGTGTGATGATAGGTGATTTCCAGCTGTGGGAGAACACTGGAAAGTGGTGTTTTGTCAGCTGGGTGATTTATAGCAAGAATTACTAGCAATACTGTTGTGCATTTTCCTTGGATCAGCTTTGTCACGTTCCCACATTTCACTTTTTTGAGCAGCAAACTTTGTTTCTAATGTCAGCGCATGGAAGCCATTCTGGCAGTGGTTGTATTGGTGCGATGTCTTATAGGTGAAGCATGTAGTAAGGAAACTTCTCCATAATGTATAGTAGACCTCCAGGTGGTCTTTGCTCTGTTTATCACACCATGCACAAGCATTTTCCTATTAATTCTATAAAATGCATGAGGACATTTACTATTATCCTTCTTTTCACAGTCAGTACTGAGGTGTTTTGGTGAATTCTAAGTACATAAGTGATACTTATATTCAGGTCATATGATTGCTCTGGAAGTCAGCATTTAGTGTATGACAAGTATACAGGACAAAATAATTTTTGGCTAGTAAAAGACTGAGCACATAGAGCATTAGCTATTAATTTTTCAGTGGAAGAGATCTATCTAGGAAATTAATTGAATGTTTATTTTTACATTTTGTGAAAGTTTAGGTAATTTCTGTGTAATCTATAAAGACTTCAGCTTTAAAAGTGATGCATAAACTGTTTTAAGTGAAATTGTGCTGGAAATTTTCTCAGGCACAAAGTGGCCTGGGAAGACTTTGGCAAAGACAGCTAAGATCCAGTTGCTCAGAAGTCATTTTAGGGGAGCAAGTACTTGTAATTCTTCTCGCAGTTGTTTTGCTTTATTCCAGCCAGATTTTTCAGTCTTCTTGCAACAGACCCAGACCTGTTTGTTCTGAGAGAGTCTTTCATCCCAGCCTTTTGTCCCAAGCTCAAAGAGAGCCCATGTTTAACAGCTCTAATGTGAGGCAATCTCTTTCTGTTTAAAAAAAACAAAACAGCGTTAATAGGAGGTTTTTTTGTGGGAGTTTTGTGTGGTGGGTTTTTTTTGTTGTTGGTTTTTGGTTTTTAGCTAAAGTTAATTTTTAATTTACTAGATCTCTTCAGGTTGAATTCTCTACTGAAAGGAAGTTCACTGGGCAGTTGTGCTCCTTTCAGTGCTGACCTGCAAAGATCTGATTACTCGGTTCCAACGTTATTTACCTTATGTGATAAACAAACAAAAAGTCCCTGAAAGCAAGAGCTAAATGATCATCCACTGCAAAATGTACTTCTTCGCTTCTCTGTTCTTTTCAGCCACTCTGGGTGTGAAAAGTGCTCTGTTTAGAAAGCAAGCTTTCTGGGATCAATACTGCTGCTTACTGTATTTTTACCCTGCCTGGTAAAACTGCATAGCTTTCTGTAATGTATCTAGTCTCTTGGCAAGCAGTGGCAGATGCTAGTGGCCCTGCAGCTCGGCATTCTGTCAGAGCCAGTTTAAGTGATGAAGAAAATCATTGCTCTGTTGGCCAGCTTGTATTATTAATTTCATTTGCACAATATGTAAGAATAGTTCTTCTGGGGCAGACCCAGAGCTCATCTACTCCAGGATCTTGTTTCCATTAGGAGTCATTAGTGGACAACCCCAGTGACAGAGCTTGACTCTGGACTCTCACCTGAACCGTGTGTGCAGGTGCTTTTCAGATCAGGTTTTAAACATTTGCATTAGCTCGCAAAGAGATGATTCTGCCTCAAGAATTTGTTAGAATTAGACTCTTGATTATTCTGCTGTTTGCCAGAGCTCTCCCTGAAGAAATAGCGTCACAAAGGAAGTAATATTACTATCACAGAAAAGGTGTAACATTGTAATTGTTATTAAAATAATTTATGCTTAGCAGTATCGTTAAGCATGTATTGTGATACCACCAAGTATTGCAATACTTCAGGCATCTCAGCTGAGAAGTGCGACCTGATGCCCCTCACAGTCTTTTTTGCCTCTTGTAGCTCCCTCGCCACTTGTGGTCAGCCTGATTTCACGAGTCAGTGAGGAGGTTCTTGGTGGAGGGCTTTGTCACCAAGATGGCAGCTGAAGTGGCAGTAACGCTAGGACATCTAGCTGTTGCTTCCCCATTCCCCCCACATTTTTAGTCAGCAGGCCTGTGGTGGTCAGGCAGGTGCAGCCAGAAGGAAGCACTGCAGTGAGGCGAAAAAGGAAGAAAGGAGATGTAAACAGGCCCCTTTTTGCTCTCCTGAGGGGAGCTTGCTGAGCTGTCGGCGAAGGAGGAGGGCACTGGCAAAAAGAGAGGTGAGGCAATGCAAGTCACAGACTAGTGTTTCACCTAGTAGCTAATGAAGTTTTGGCATAGTGCCTTTCTGTGCTGAAAGAGCGAGCTTGCCTAACAGCACCCTCTGCTGAGTTCTGCAGTGGAATAAATAGAGGGCTAGAAGCAACAGCCTGTATTGCAAGGTCCTGTCCCTCATGATTAAGGTAATGATATTCGTTAGTCTATTCCGTAGATTTATAAATATCTATATGTGTATATAGATATTCAGCAACTTTATGAGAAAATGATTCTTCAGGGTACTCGAGCTGCTTTCTGACTCAGATAATGTTTGTCAAAAATCATGAAGGAGCTTGGTGGATTATAAAGTTGCACGTTAAAGGGATGTAAGTTTAACCTGGGTGAAAGCACTTTAACTGCATAATGCAACTGCAAATGGTAAGGGATATTTACATGCAGGTAGAATTACACGTGCCCAATGTGAGAAATGCAGAAATAAAAGGCACTGTTTACAGAGAAAATCCAGTGAAATGGGTGTGTATTTGGCCTCATGCACTAGAAACTGCCTGAGATAATACTCTTACAGATGATGTATTTTGTTGTGTAATCATTCATTTCTTTGCGATGTCTGCGTGCATGCATATTCCTTAGAAACATCCCACCTTTGCCCAAAAGGTAGAAGATGGATAGAAGATGGGGCTGGATGGGATTCACCAAAGAGTACTCAGAGAGCTGGCAGGAGAGCTCCCCAAGCCTCTCTCCATCATTTATCAACAATCCTGGTCAACAGGGGAGGTACCAGATGACTGGAAGGTGGCTAATGTCATGCCCATCTACAAGAAGGGTCGGAAGGAGGATCCGGAGAACTACAGGCCTGTCAACCTGACCTGAGTACCAGGAAAGATCATGGAGACAATCATCTTGAGTGAGCTCTCACAGCAGGTTCAGAGCAGCCAAGGGATCAAGGCCAGCCAGCATGTGTTTAGGAAAGGGAGGTCCTGCTTAACCAACCTGATCTCTTTCTATGACCATGTGACCCACCTTCTGGATGCAGGGAAGGCTGTGGACAATGTCTGTCTGGACTTTGGTAAGGCCTGTGACACCGTCCCCAGAGCGTTCTCCTGGAGAAGCTGGCGAATCATAGCATAGAAAAGTATACTCTTCTCTGGGTAAAAAACTGGCGGGCTGGCCGTGCCCAGAGAGTTGTGTGTAATGAGGTGGGATCTTCTTGGCAACCGGTAACCAGTGGTGTCCCTCAGGGCTCAGTTTTGGGGCCAGTTTTGTTTAATGTCTCTATCAATTATCTGGATGAGGGGATTGAGTGCACCATCAGCAAGTTTGCAGACGACACCAAACTAGGGGGGAGTGTTGATCTGCTGGAGGGTAGGAAGGCTCTGCAGAGGGCCCTGGACAGGCTGGATCAATGGGCCAAGGCCAATTGTATGAGGTTTAATAAGGCCAAGTGCCGGGTCCTGCATTTCGGTCACAGCAACCCCAAGCAATGCTACAGACTTGGGGAAGAGTGGCTGGAAAGCTGCCCAGCAGAAAAGGCAGAGTCAGGACTCGTTGGGATCTCAATGAGGAGATCTTGGAGGTATGCCAAGGGCCCAATAATTCCATAGTTAACATTTCATGGCTTAGTGCAGTGCCAAGGTATCAGTTTATAGACCGGACTACACCTGTCATTCATGAGTTCCTTTTCAAGTACAGCTTTCATACCCATTGCGCAGCAAAATAGAAAAGCCAACTCACAGTGTATTTGGTCCACAGACACCCCGCCCACCCCATCCAACTGCCAAAAATTGGTGGCATATTTGTTTGCTGTCCAGACACCATTGCCAGACAGAAATGGAGGAGACTGGGCTACTTTTTTTATGCTTGTCTGCCTGGATATATTAGTAGCGATTTGAGTGAATATATTGACAGCTAGGTCTTGTAAAAAGGTATGCTCTTTTTGTGGCTTTGAATTTCCTCATGAACCTGGCCATGAAAAAGAAGGTTATTTATGAGCACTCTATTTGTTATTTTGTAACTATCCTCTCAGATAGGAATATGGAAATATACCCATGTATTTTTTTGTCCCATTTTGCTATTTAGAAAAAAAAAGGCATCTCAAAGTGAAAACAATAAAGGTTGAAGTAGTGGGGTCAGTACAGGATCCCGTCCTGTTCAACATCTTCATTAATGATCTGGATGATGGAGAAGAGTGTACCCTCAGCAAGTTTGCTGATGAGGGGAAACTGGGAGGAGTGGCTGATACTGGGACATCTTATCAATGTTTATAAATATTTGAAAGGAGAGGGTAAAGAAGTTGGAGCCAGGCTGTTTTCAGTAGTGCCCAGTGACGGTACAAGAGGCAGTGGGCACAAGCTGAAGCACAGGAGGTTGGTTCCCTCTGAACATCAGGAAACACTTTACTGTGCGGGTGATGGAGCACTGGCAGAGGTTACCCAGGGAGGTTGTGGAGTCTTCCACTTTGAGGATATTCAGAAGTCATCTGGACATGGTCCTGGGCAGCTGGCTACAGGTGGTCTTTCTTGAACAGGGAGGGGTTGGGCCAGATGACCTGCACAAGGTGCCTGCCAACTTCAACCGTTCTGTGATTCTGAGAGATGAACCAGGGTCCTTTAATTGCTGTTTTGAAATGACAAAAGCATTGTAGCAGCTTGATGAGAAAGATGTGGGTTGTTTTTTTTTTTAAGTTCGTTTCACAGAAGTTGTGTGCTTTGTCACTTTCGCTGTTCATTTGTGTTTTGTACGCCTGGCAGTTAGCTGTGTGCTTCTGTAATGTGAATAGTGACCCAGTAGGCTGGAGAGACTGATCATAGGGAGGCCCAGCATGACTCAACCTGAAAAATCTATGTAAATTATTTTTGTGACATGATTACGCAGTAGAAGGGCAAAAGGTATATTCCTGACTAATTTGAAGACCTGTGTGCATGGCTCAAGCTGCCTTCTGTTGGCAGTCGTAGTCTGGAGCTCCCCTGCTCTTTTTCCTTTCTACGTGTTTTTGTTCTCTGCCTTCTTCCAGCTTGGGTACTGGTCTGTGCTGTGCTGAGTTGTTTCAACGCTAAAGAGCTAGGCTAAGAAAAACAAGCGGGTAACTTTCTTTCAGGCTAGCAGACTGAAACAGCTTGGCAGAGCATCTCGTAAGCACTGGAACTGTGCAAAAGAGAGGCCTGGGTGGGGCGTGGGTTTCATCATAGGAGGTGCTATTGCAGTTGTGTGTCGCAGGTACTTTCTCAGAGATGATGCAAATGTGGAACTACTGGAGAAAAGAGCCTTGCCTCAAAGGGCAGTGCAACCACTAAAAACTCAGTGATAACCACCGTTTTAGAGATAAATAAATGCTGTTGCTTTGCTACAGTAACAGATTGTATGGTGAAGTAGGGAGCACAATAAAACAGTAAAAAGGCATTTTTAGCTGATTGGGTATTGGAGCAGATCTACGAGCAGAGGCCTGCGTCCAGCCGAAGACACAGTGAACAAAGCAGGTGTCGATACGGAGGGAATGAAGAGGGACTGGTCCAATATAAACATGGAACAAGAAAACAGCTTCACGTGCTTATCTTAGTGGGAACTAAATAAGGCCACTGGGTTAGTGATCTGAAATACCTGTTTACTTGCCTAGCAGGTGCATGGAAAGTTTGAGAGCTCGGTTCTAAAAGCTAAGGCTTGAGAAGCAATAAATGATTTTGTGCTGTCACAGCTGGAGTCTGTGCCCTCATACACCTCAGGGTATAAACTAAAGTGGATGTAAAGAGTATACAGAACTTGGTCCAGAAAAGACCAATGAAGCTGGTGAAGGATCTAGAGAGCAAGTCCTGTCAGGAGTGGCTGAGGATATTGGGGTGGTTTAGTCAGAGGAAAAGTAGGCTCAGGGAGAGCTTATCACTCTCTACGACTACCTGAAAGGAGGTTGTAGCAAGGTGAGGGTCAGTGTCTTCTCCCAAGTAACAGGCAATAGGGCAAGAGGAAATGGCCTGAAGTTGTGCCAGAGGAGGTTTAGGTTGGATACTGGGGAAAATTTCTTCACCAAAAGGGTTGTCAACAGGCTGCCCAGGGAAGTGGTGGAGTCACCATCCCTGGAGATATTAAAAAGAGGTAGAGTAGATGTGGTGCTGAGGGACATGGTTCAGTGGTGGACATGGCAGTGCTAGGTTAACAGTTGGACTTGGTGATCTTAAAGGTCTTTTCCAACTTATATGATTCTATATCTTGCCAGCGAGAGATGGTACTTTGGCAGAAAAACTTCCACAAGCAAGTTAGTACCTTACTCATTTGCCTTACTCTCCTTACAAGATACAGTATGATACCAAAGGTAGGGTCTTATTGACTCCTTTTTCCTACTCAGCTCATATTTCTGCTATTTTTCTTAGCTTACAAACAAAAATTAGGTACTGTGTTCATTTAACATAGAATGCATTCCTTTATATCATGAAGAGACATTTAGGCAGTGGAAGGAGCCGAAACTGCCCATTTCTACTGTCACTTTCATTTGACTGTTTATTTCAGCTTTTTGTACTAATTAATAGGCTTCTTTCATGCTTCATTAGGCTAGCACTAAGAACTTAATGCATTTATTATGTCAAATGTGTATGTATCTATTGTGTCTGTATCTAAATTTGCTAGTTTGCATGGTTTACTTTCAAGAGTCCAGAGTGTGTTGATACATGTACCTTTCGCTGTTAACAGGAAAAAAAATTGCCTAAATGCAGCTAGGTAGCAAATGCTGCTTATATGTAGAACTCTTGAGATGGTCTGCATACACGAGGATTCTTATTTTCCTAATACCATGCCTGCTAACGTATATTAACTGCTTACAAGTGGAGTCTGCAAAAGTGAGAGCGTGAAGGGGTGGGTGCCAAAAACCTCTAGTCAAAAGTTTGTGAGGTGTGCATGTGGCTTGAACTTTGATTTCAGAGTAAAACAGAAATCCATTTGGGGTTGACGTACCTAAAATTTTCCAGGAGTTAATTCTAACACACAAATGGATAATTCCTTAAATGCAAACTCAGGGTATTCAGTCATGAGGTATATGTGTTCCAGCCCAAAGACACATGTTCAGCTGCTTTTTCATTTTAACATCTGTGGCCAGATACGTGTTTTCACCCATCTTCTGCAATTTGGAAAATAGAGGGTTGTGTGCAAGCATCAATTGGTGTAGCGCCCAACTGTCACTGCAGGGTAAAGCGCTCACACTAGATAAGAAGATGATTTTTGTTTTGGTAGCCAGAGTTACTGATGTTCCTGTCTACTCCTTTTAAGGGATAGAAGACCTTGTAATGTTGGACTGAAGTGGAAATACAGTGTAGTGATTCAGAAAGGTTTTTTCCTCCAGCAGGTGAGCTGCAGCAACCCAAAGTTTCCTTCAGTGTCAAACATTTACTCTGATTTTATTTGTGCTGTGATCTTGCTGTCATGCATGGCTTACTTTCAGTATCCAACATGTCACCTGCTGATGATCATCTCCCAGTGCCACTGATCAAGAAAGCAAATAGTGCCAAATGCATCCATGTGTGTTTGAAGAAAGGTTTTACTAATGCAAGAGTTTGTATTGTGTAAGTTTTATCATTATTGTGCCATAGGAGCAGTGGTTCACCAGCATTTTTCTTTTCTCTTTCAGGTTTTTTATATTGCTTTTCCTCAATGAGAATGGCAAGGATTCGGATTCCTAGCACAATCGTTATACTTTTTGTTATGGTACAGACTGGATTCTTACTCTTCATGTATGCCCGGTACAGTAACTTCATGCCTCAGTCTGAGCAGAAACCATCTCAAGTCCACATCCTCATTCTCTCCTCCTGGCGTTCGGGATCTTCTTTTGTTGGTCAACTTTTCAGCCAGCACCCCAACGTCTTCTACCTGATGGAGCCTGCATGGCACGTGTGGGTAACGATGTACCAGAACAGTGCCAAGGTCTTGCACATGGCAGTGCGGGACTTAGTCAGGTCGGTCTTTCTGTGTGACATGTCTGTGTTTGATGCTTACATGCCTTGGAAAAGAAACTTATCGGATCTTTTCCAGTGGGCAGTGAGTCGGGCTCTGTGTTCAGCTCCTGCTTGTGACTCCTTTCAACGTACTGACATAACCAGTGAAATGGCATGCAAGACTCTTTGTGGACGGTACCCATTCAGCAAGGTGGAGGAAGCCTGTAAAACTTACAGCCATGTTGTCATCAAGGAGGTTCGATTCTTCGACTTGAAGGTCCTCTACCCACTTCTCACTGACCCATCCCTGAATCTCAAAATTATTCACTTGGTCCGTGACCCCAGGGCAGTCGTCAAGTCCCGGGAACAATCAGTCAAAGCATTAGCCCGTGACAATGGAATTGTTTTGAGTACCAATGGCACTAATGTGGAAGACAGCAAATACAAAGTAATGCAAGAGATTTGTAGAAGTCATGTTCAGATTTATGAAACAGCTACCCTAAAACCACCTAATTTCCTTAAAGATCGCTATTTAATGATCCGTTTTGAAGATCTGGTAAGAGATCCATTATCAGAAATCTCAGAAATGTATAAATTTGCAGATCTTAGTTTGACCCCCACGCTCAAAAGCTGGATCTATAATATCACACATGGACAGGGATCGGGGAAAAAAAAAGAAGCCTTCAAAATCACATCTCGAGATGCAGTTAGTGTTTCGCAGGCCTGGAGAAATGTTCTCTCCTTCCAGAAAATTAAGAAAATACAGGAAGTTTGCAAAGGTGCAATAAACATGCTCGGCTATCAGCTGCTGGATTCAGAAAAGGAACAAAAAGATCTGTCGTTGGACTTAGTGTTGCCAAGACGACAAAATCAATTCAGTTGGTCATCGTTTAATGCAAAGCACTGAGACGTTATTTCTGAGAGATCTGGGGGGTTGGGGTGGGGGGTGTAGATGGCTGAGTATTTGTCTACTGTGCAGCATATAGGTAACTTGAAAATCCTTGGGTGGTGAGTTTAACTACTTCCTGTCTGCTGTTTTACTGTAACGGAAGGCATTTTTTTTCCTGAGTTTCTTACACCACAAAACCAAAAAAAAGCATTAGAAATGTTGTGAGGTACTTGTCAGATTGCAGATTTACAACTGAGCTGTGTTGTTCTCAGAATTGTTTTAAAAATATAATTTAAATACTTTCTATTAAAAGATGAATTGTGGACGATGTCTTTGTTTACTGATAATAGTTCACTTCTGTTTTCATGCTTTAAATATTGAAGAATCTCAGTTCTTAATTTGTGTTAGTAGAACAAGGTAGAAACTAAATTCCTTCGCTTTCTTCCAGAACCGCTTGACTCTTCTTTTGCTTTAAAGTTGTTGTGCAGTTGAGTATTTTTTTTAGACTTCTCTCAATGTTTTAATTTTTAACATAAAAGTTCTCCAAGAGCTGGGGCAACTGCGTCAGTTCTGTTGTAAAAGGGTTAAGCAGGAACTTCATTTATTCGTAGATTTCTTAGTGCTTTCCCTGGAATGTCAAAGTTTGCCATCCGATACTTGAATGCGATGTTGGCATGGACTGCAAAAAGCAAAAGAGATGAAGAAACTTGGAGCAGAATCACTGTGGAAATGGCTTGTTTGTGCAGCCCCAGCGGTGTGTTCTGAATGCTGCGACACAGAGAAGGCGCACACTTGCTCCTGCAGAAGATTCATACCATTATCCTCTCGTCAGAACTACAAGTTGTTGTTAATGGAGAGCACTGAGAGATTTAAGGTGCCTTGGAAATCTGCACATTGACTATACTGCTGTGTGGAAGTGATCAATTCAAACAACTTTGTTAGCAGAGAGACATGCTTGTAAATGGGGTTTGGTTTTGTTTTTTTGGATTCTTTTTCAGTACAGCATGTTTCGGGATGGAGAGTACATGTTTGATCAATACCAGATAATCCTGTTAGGGTTAACTGAAGAATGTTGTGCTATAGCACATTTAGGATGAGCACAAAAGCACTTCAGTGACACTGCTGTGATCTGCTGTAGGAGATGGATGTTCGTAGTGCTCTAGGTGCTGGGAGTTGGGCCCATTGACACAGTGTCTCCCTGGGGGCCTTCTCTAGGGCCATACCCATTGCTTCTGGCGATTTTCATAGCATTTGCAGAGCTGTTGTGTGGTCTGTGGAGACATGATTTTTTTTCTCTTGATGACTTTTCCAGGGTCTCTGAGATTGTGCTGTCATCTCTGGTGCATTCCTCAGTTCTTTGTGAGCCATTTGCTTACTCGAATTACCTGGGACTTCTTCCCTTTGCCAGGGAATGGGGCTTGGGGCCTCCCCTTGGCCACAGTCACCTCGGGTCAGGTCAGGGTCTCCTCTCGATCTCGGTCACCTCAGGAGGGGTCCTGGGGCCCCCCCATGGCCTCAGTCACCTCAGAACAGGGCCTGGGACCTCCCCTCGGCCCCAGTCCCCACCCGACCAGGCCCGGGTTCTCCTCCGTAGCAGGCTGGAGCCCTCCCCACCATGCAGCCTCTCCCTGAACCGCCGTGAGGGCCTTGGCCGTGGCACCACGACCCTGTGCTCCTAGCGGTCGCGCAGTATCACATGGGGTGGTGCGGGAACGCCTGGAAAGGTGCCAGGGGTACAACCGACACCTCACCCCCCAGGCAAACCACTTCTGCTGCCGCCCTGGCCCTGGGGCGCCAGGCTTTCCTGGCCACGCCGCCCCCTGACGCCACCTTGGCACCTGAGAACCCCGAATGTCCTGGCCTGACCCCCCCCGGCCAAGGTGCCAGGGCCAACAACAGCCTCTTCTCACCCCCTGGGCGAACCGCTTCTGCCGCCACCCCAGCCCCAGGGCGCTGAGCTGTCCTGGCCGCTCCAGGAAACCACATCTGCTTGCTGGCTCCCCTCCATCGCCTGCAGGAACGAGAAGAGAACTGGAAGGAAAAGGCCAGACTCATGGGTTGAGATAGAGGCTGTTCAATACAACAAAGAAAAGAAGCAAACACCAACAATAATACCAGTAAAGGATTAGACAGAATACAATTACTGTAGCAGTTCCCACAAACCAGAACTCAAGGCGCCACTTGCTCCTGAGCAGCTGTTTCTGCCCTGCTTGCCCCCCGCCCCCCAGCTACCTCCCCTGCCACATGCTGACCATGTCATCACCTGGTATCCGATACCTACATCCCATCCCAGCTCCTTGTGATAATGAACCCTACCCCCACTGGAACTGGTACAGAGATGTATATGAATGCACACTACAGCTACTGCACAACACTACCCACTCATACCGGAGCTGGTTTGCCAGTCGGCACATATGGGAAAGCAACGGAAGATCGGGGAGAAGGATTGTAAATACGCTCGAGTGACTCACACCTGGGGTGCTGGGAAACACACACATCACACTAATTGTTGCCTCAGGTGCTTGCAGGTAAACCACTTGCACTTAGATAAGGCAAGCCTGCAGTGGACTCAGGGACATCTTATCTAGCCGCTTGTGAATGGTGGCCTGTTGTTGAAGAAGATCAAAGCACAGCAGGGAAACTATGCCTGCTTGAACCTTTTAGACACCAGAGAAAACAGGGAGTCCCCGTGCGCTCTTGCCACCGACTCTTGCTCACAAGGGCGCTCTCTCACTCCGCGGTGCCTGCGGTCCCTGCTGGGGTGCATCTGCCTGGGTGTTGCTTTGGAGAATCCCCCGTCTGTGAGGTATCAAGATTAAACTTGTTCTTTGCCTTTTATCTGTGGTTTCCTGCATCCTGCCTACATGGGCTCACACAGCGCATCTCAACGCGTAGCGCTCCTACCTGCCCAAGGCTGGCTTCCCACTAACTAACCTCCCATTAGGCCAACAACGGCACACATGCCGTCTTCTGCTACCCACAAACTTTTGACCCCCTACTTCGCTTTCAGGGTGCCACAGGTCATGCTCCGCCCTCCCTAGTGGCCAGCTCACTTAAATGCAAGGTTCCTTTACTCACCTTAAAGGAGCCCCATGGCTCCTTTTCCCTGTTTTTCAATCCCTCTTCTCTGCCCTGTAGCTTATTGCTGTTGTATTGGGTTTACGTGACAAGGTTTTGTTGGCTGGGGTGCGAGAGGGCAGGCGCTGCAGGGGGGGGGTTACATGAGAAGGCACCAGGCGTCCTGCCCATGTTGGGCACAGACAGTTCCAGCTCTGAGATGGAACTGCTGCTGGTCAAAGCTGAACCCATCAGCAATGCTGGTAGCGCCTCTGGGATGGACGTTTAAGAAGGGATAAAAAAATGCCATGGGGAGGCTGTGATAGAGAAAATGTCAGCGTGAACCAGCCCTGCAGACACTCAGGTCAGTGAAGAAGGATGGGGAAGAGATGCTCCCGGCACTGGACCAGAGATTCCCCTGCAGCCCATGGTGGAGACCACTGGCGATACAGGTTGTCCCCCTGCAGCCCATGGAGGCCCACGATGAAGCAGACATGCACCTACAGCCCATGGAGGACTCCACGCCAGAGCAGTGGATGTGCCCAAAGGACGCTCTGACCTTGTGGAGAGCCCATGCTGGAGCAGGCTCCTGGCAGCACCTGTGTCCTTGTGGAGAGGAGCCCATGCTGGAGCAGAAAAGGAGCGTGAGGAGGAAGGGGCAGCAGAGACAACGTGTGAGGAACTGACTGCAACCCTGGCTGGCTGTTCCCCTGCATTGCTCAGGGGCAGGATGTAGAGAAGTCAGGAGTGAAGATGAGACCAGGAAAAAAGAGAGGGGTGGGGGAAAGGTGTTTTTTAGAATTGTTCTTATTTCTCATTATCTTACTCTGATTTTGATTGACAATAAATTAAATTAGTTTCACCAAGCTGAGTCCGTTTTTTCTGTGACAGTAGTGGGTGAGTGATCTCTTTCTCTGTATCTCGACTTACAAACATTTTTTTTGTATTTTCTCCCGGTCTTGTTGAGGAGGGGAAGCAATAGAGCGGCTTGGTGGTCACCTGGTGGCCAGCCAAGGTCAACCTGCCACAGTTTCCTTCTATCAGGCTCCCTGTCCCTATTTTTGAATTCTTGCCTATGTTTCTGGTACCCCATCGCTTTTGAAACTTTATTTCTACCTCTCCATGCCTATCTTTTTAATTCTTGCATGTGTTTCTTGAATCCAGTCACTTTTTAAATTTTTTGCTACCTTTCCCTCTCTCTGTGCCCTTGATTTAATTTTACTTTCTTGCGGTGTTTCTTGTACCCCATCACTTTTCAAATTTTCTTCCAGTGTCTCCCTCTATGCAGCTCCGTGTACCTATTTTTTAATTCTTGTGTATGGTTGTCGTATCCTATTGTTCAAAATTCTGTCTATGTCTCCCTCTATCCATCTCCCTGCCTATAACTCTTAATTCTTCCCTCTTTATCCTGTACCCTGTCACTTTTTACACTTTCTTTCTACATCTCCCCCTTTCTATCTCCTGTCCCTATTTGTTAGTTCTTCCCTGTGTTTCTTGTACCCCATGGCTTTTTGAAATTTTCTTTCTACATCTACCTCTATCTGTCTCCCTGTTTCTATTTTTTATTTCTTGCCTATGTTTTTTCCCCCCCTGTCACTTCAGAAATTCTCCCTGCCCCTTGTCTCGTCTCTGTGTTGTCCTGCTTGTCGCTTCCACCTCTTGCTCTCCTGCTCCCTGTCTCTTATTTATTCCTCCATCTTTGTGTTTTTGTGCAATCTCTCCTCTGTCTACACCGTTGTCATGCTCCCCATCCCTCTCGTGTTTGCAGCATCCCTTTTTCTGTCCCCCTGTCCCACGCCTCTTTATGTCCTTCTGTCCTTCCTCCTGCTTTTTTCTTCCCTCAGTCCTGCCACATTTGCCTTGTAGCCAACTCACTGCCAGGATTTCTTACGTGCATTAATGAATAAACTTTCCCTGCCTCTGCTGTGCCCCTGGATGTGTTGCAGACCTCTTGGCTGCGGACGGGTGCAGGGGAGGGGGCGATGTGCCGTGGGGCTTTGGCAATGGCCCCCGTTCCCCATGGGCTGGGGCTGGATGTGGGGCAGCCCCAGCCCCAGGTGTGGCCCGTGATGCTGAGGACGGGGCTGTCCCTGCTGTGTGAGGGGCTCCAGCTGGGGAGGGAGCCCCTGGGCACAGCTGCTGGGGGAGCTGAGGAGGGGATCCAAGGGGCTCCCACAGGCAGGTGCCTCCAGCTCCCTATTTATATTTTTTAATTTATTCCTGTCTGTCGTGTACTCTGTCACTTCTTAAATTATATTTTCATGTATGGCTCTCTTTTTTTTCCTACCCTATCCTTATTTTTTAATTTTTTTCTTGTCTTTCTTAATGACATCGCTTATTACATTTTGTCAACATTTATTATGCTTGCTCTGCCTGCTTTTTATTGTTCTCCTATTCTTCCTCTACCCTATCACTTTTAAAATTTTCTTTCTATGTCTCCATTTGTCTAGTTTTCTCTCCCCATTTTTAATTTTTCTCTTGTACCACAACTTTTAAGGTGGTGTTTCTGGCTGAGCATCAGTCACGTGGGGGCGAGCAGTGGTTCTTTTCCTTTGCATCTCTTGTTTTTCTCGGGTTTTATTTTCCTCTCTCTTTGTCCGCGTCGTCGCCCCTCCCCCTTTAATTTTTTTAGATTAATTTTTAATTATGAATCTGTGTTTATATTACCCCGTGAATTTTTCCCACGTTGACCCTTCCGGTCGCTCCGCGCCAGCAGGGGGCGCTCGTGCTCCGTGGCTGGAATTGGGCGGGGGGGGTGTTCTTTTTTTCATCGTTAAGAGACGTGTTAATTGCATTCCAACTATTAAATTTTGCTCTAGCTTATGGAAGAGAATCTACTTTAAATGGTGTGGAAAAATATTGGTTCTAATTATTTAATTAATGAAGAGCCTATGGAATTGAAGATACACATTGAAAACATTTAAGTTAACCCGTTTTAACTCACTGTCCATGACGCCTTTAGGCTGCTGCTGCATAAATAGAGATTAAAAGAGAGACAGAAGAGTAAATGGAAACCAGATTGCACAGAATGCTACAGGGGAAGGTGACTGGAAGACTGGAGCTGGGAAGGGAAAGGTGAGACCAGGATAAAAAGTAGCGCTTGCTCCTTTTTTACTGTTGCTTAGGTCAAGGTATGGTGAGAAAATCTCAGCTGACCCCTGCAGCGTTTCAGATATTCCACACACGTATCAGTCAGCAGCTGCTCTAAGAAAGGGTGTGGAAGTAGGACAAAACCTAATATCAAAACTGTATTAAAAAGAAAGCAGGCAATCTGCTGCCTGGGCAGTCTTTTACCCAGAATTATTTACAATAGAATTAAATCAGAGGTAGACTGACTGCCTTCAGTTGCCTTGCCACGCCACGTGAAGGAAGATGATTAATCCTTCATGGAGGCATCATTCCTCACTGATTATTTTAAACATGTAAGAGCTTGAAGTGGAACTCAGACAAATTAAAATATCAGTTTGGGTTTGTATCACTCAAAAGCTTCTTTAATTTTCAAAGATGAAGATGAGTTAATTACTTTAAAACTTTGAAGGTGGATTCTGCCTTTGTAGGTAATATATTATTCTTTATCACTCACTAAGCCAGTATATTTCTTATAATAATTGTCAATCTGACTGACACACATGCTAATTTTGATGTACAGTATAAGACACCTCAAATGATCACAGCCAGTGCTCTCACAGAGACACAAATATTTGGTACTGTCTCACTGTTCGTAGTTACTTAAGCATTATCTTCAAAGGATACCCCATACAAACCTGTTGCAAGTACCTTTTTGTTAAATGTGCTGATGTGTGATATTTAAAAATTTGGTTCGTACCACTTAGGAGCAAGCCCCTCTCAGATCTAGAAAATTGCTGTGGAAGAACATTACATTGGAGGATCTAGGTCTGTCCATCTTTGGCTTTCCGAGCTGCTGACCTTGGCAGGTGTGGGCTCCCTGATTTTGTAGTGGTTGTTTGCACCAGACCCTGGAGGCCTTAACATCCAAGCCATAGGGCTTCAGTCCATATGATATGCTTCCCAGAACTGCGGAATTTATCAGACCAGGTTTCTCAACAGCCCTTTCGGCAGGATGCTGAGAAGCTCACCAGAAACCTGCCTGGCTTCTGCTGGAATCTGGGCAGAATTAGATACATTTTCTTTGCCAGATATGCAGATTATATTGTTCTAATAAGTTCTGCTGAGGTCAAACTCATTTGGCATTCTGAAACACAGAGAAATGTGATGACCAAAACAAAAGATATTGAAGTTTTGGAGAATTATGCTTATAAATAGGAAATACAAGCAAGAATGAATTGATTCTTTGTTTACTGCACGTATATGAATAACTGAAAAATACTCTAAGCAAGGTTTACTAGGATTTAGTGTCAGGCCTGTACACCCATTGTGGTTTATGTATTGAATGCAAAACCAGCAGTCAACTTCTCAATGGACATTTTATTGAGGCAGTTATAGGGATGAAGCACAGTTCTGAGAAAAATGGATGTTTAGGTTAGGGAGTAGTATGAAGTCATTATTTAAAAAAAAAGTGAAATGACTGTATATCAGCTACATAAGTCAAAATTCTGATCACTAGAAAAACTTTATCATGTGAGAACTTATGATTTTTAAGAAAAGCTTTTCTGTAAAGATTTTCAAGCTGCTTACTGAGATTATTGATAACAATTAATTTGGTAGGTAATAAGGCACCAGCCAGGGAAAACAGAATATACCATTAGTGTTACTCAGTGAGAATTTATTGTTACTGTATTGCCTGATTTCAGCACACCTCAGATTTCACTTTTTTTATATGCATGTATAGCTCATTTAATTTGATTATAAGTTGTGCAGGAGGTGTTTCTGACTGCATAAGAAGTGTGTCTGTTTACATAGATTATTGTAATTAAAGCATTTATTCTAACCTTGGACTTGTATATAGCACACTGTGCTTAACAGCAGAAAGGGTCTTCCAGCTGGTTGAAATAAACTGGAAAGTAATTGCTATAAGATACCGAAAGATATTGAAAATATCATCAGTTTTTCAGTTTTGGAGGAAGGATTCTGCTCTTAGCATGACAGAAGGTGTTTCTTGCACTCATTTGACTGCTAGATTCCGAGAAAAAATTGTGAAGTATAGTCAGAAAGCTGCATAAAGAGCTAGCAAGGATTAGACAACAGCGGCTGTACTTCTGAGAGCTGCAAAAGCGAAATAGATTGGTGGAGCTGTAACTTGAGGAAAAGGCTGCAGGAAGAGACTCCAACAGAAGTAGATGATCCCTTCCCCTCCTGTCACCAAGCAGAAGGAGTAGACTTAAGGGATGGGGGAGAATGAAAACAGATCCCCTCCCGGCCCCCCTCACCTTCCCAGTTCCCCCTGCAAAATAGGTATGGAGCTTTGGAATTAGAGGGCCAGGCAAATGAGGATGG
>VXBO01005769.1:125977-143223 GCA_013400135.1 Rhinoptilus africanus | reverse complement strand
GGAGCTATTTGTAAAGAGAGAGGGCTATTGAACTCACAGGGGGCCTCATCGTCGGCGTCAATGGCCTCGACGTCGGCCTCAATGGCCTCATCTTTGGCCTTGACGTGGGCCTCAATAGCCTCGATGTCAGCTTCAATGTCGGCCTCGACGGCCTCGAGGTCGGCCTCGACGTTGGCCTCAATGGACTCGATGTCGGCCTCAATGGCTTCGATGTGGGCCTCGACGTCGTCCGCAATGGTCTTGACGTCGGTGTTGACATCGGCCTCAGTGGCCGCGACAGCAATCTCGATGGTCTCAACGACGGCCTCGTCGACAGCCTCCACGATGGCCTCGACTTTGGCCTCGACGTCAGCCTCGATGGCCTTGGCGTCGGCCTCAATGGCCTCGACGTCGGCCTCGATGTCAGCCTCGATGGCCTCGACGTGGGCCTCGACGTTGGCCTTGACATCGGCCTAAATGGCCTAGACTTCGGCCTCAGTGACCTCACGTCAGCCTCGACATTGGCCTCAAGAGCCTCAACGTCAGCCTTGACATGGGCCTCGAGGGCCTCGAGGTCGCCTTCATGGCCTCGACGTGAGCTTCGATGTCGGCTTCAACGTCTGCCTCAATGGCCTCAAAGTCGGCCTCAATGGCATCGACGCCAGCTTCGACGTCGGCCTCGACATCGGCCTCAATGTCAGCCTCGAGAGCCTCGACGTCGGCCTCAGTGGCCTTGACATCAGGCTTGACGTCAGCCTCAATGGCCTCGACGTCGGCCTCAATGGCCTAGACGTCGGCCTGAATGACCTCGACGTTGGCCTCGACGTCGGCCTCAGTGCCCTCGTTGTCAGCCTCGAATTTGGCCTCGAGGGCTTCGACATCGGCCTCAGTGGCCTCGACGTCGGCCTCGACATGGGCCTCAATGGCCTTGATGTCAGCTTCAACGTCAGCCTCGACGGCCTTGAGATCGGCCTCGACGTCGGCCTCAATGGATTCGACGTCAGCCTTGACATCGGCCTCAGTGGCCGCGACAGAAACCTCCATGGTCTCGACGACGGCCTCGTCGGCAGCCTCGAATTCGGCTTCAATGGCCTCGACTTTGGCCTTGACATCAGTATCGATGGCGTCGATGTGGGCCTCAGTGGCCTCGACGTCTGCCTCAATGACCTCGACGTCAGCCTCAATGGCCTCGACATCAGCCTCGACATTGGCCTCAATGGCCTCGACGTTGGCCTCGATGGCCTCAACGTCAGCCTCGACGTCGACCTCAGTGGCCTCGATGTCCGCCTCGATGTCAGCCTCGATGGTCTCGACGTGGATCTCGACGTTGGCCTTGATGGCCTCGACGTCAGCCTAAATGGCCTAGACTTCAGCCTCAGTGACCTCAACGTTGGCCTTGATGTCAGCCTCAGAGCCCTCGATGTCAGCCTCGATATTGGCCTCGAGGGCCTCAACGTCAGCCTTGACATGGGCCTTGAGGGCCTCAACGTCGGCCTCCATGGCCTCGACGTCAGCTTCGATGTCGGCTTCGACATCGGCCTCAGTGGCCTCGACACCGTCTTCGACGTCGGCCTCGATGTCAGTATCTACCTCAGCCTCAAGAGCCTCGACGTCAGCCTCAATGGCCTCAACATCAGCCTCGATGTCGACTTTGATGTTGGTGTCAATGGCCTCGACATCAGGCTTGACATCGGCATCAATGGCCTCGACGTCGGCCTCGATTTCGACTTCGATGTCGGCGTCAGTGTCCTCGACGTCGGCCTCGATGGCCTCGACGTCAGCCTCAATGGCCTCGACATCAGCCTCGACATTGGCCTCAATGGCCTCGACGTTGGCCTCGATGGCCTCAACGTCAGCCTCGACGTCGACCTCAGTGGCCTCGATGTCCGCCTCGATGTCAGCCTCGATGGTCTCGACGTGGATCTCGACGTTGGCCTTGATGGCCTCGACGTCAGCCTAAATGGCCTAGACTTCAGCCTCAGTGACCTCAACGTTGGCCTTGATGGCCTCGACGTCAGCCTCGACATTGGCCTCGAGGGCCTCAACATCAGCCTTGACATGGGCCTTGAGGGCCTCGACATTGCTTCCATGGCCTCGACGTGAGCTTCAATGTCGGCTTCGACATCGGCGTCAATGACCTCGACGTCGGCCTCAACGTCGGTCTCGACATCGGCTTCGACGTCGGCCTCAATGGCTTCGACATCGGCCTCAATGGCCTTGACGTCGGCCTCAATGGCCTCGACGCCGGCTTTGACGTCGGCCTCGACGTCAGCCTCAACGTCAGCCTCGAGAGCGTCGACGTTGGCCTCAATGGCCTCGACATCAGGCTCGACATCAGCCTCAATGGCCTCGACGTCAGCCTCGATGTCAACTTTGATGTCAGCGTCAGTGTCCTCAATGTTGGACTCGATGGTCTCAACGTCAGCCTTGATGTCGGCTTCGACGTCGGCGTCAATGGCCTCGACGTCGGCCTCAATGGCCTCAACGTTGGCCTCAACGTGGGCCTCAATGGCCTTGACATCAGCCTCAATGTCGGCTTCAACGTCGGCGTCAATGGCCTCGACACCGGCTTCGACGTTGGCCTCGACGTCGGCCTCAACGTCAGCCTCGAGAGCCTCGACTTTGGCCTCAATGGCCTCGACATCAGGCTCAACATCGGCCTCAATGGCCTCGATGTCGGCTTCGACGTCGGCGTCAATGGCCTCGATGTCGGCCTCAATGGCCTCAACGTCGGCCTCGACGTGGGCCTCAATGGCCTCGACTTCAGCCTCCATGTCGGCTTCGACGTCGGCGTCAATGGCCTCAACGTCGGCCTCAATGGACAAGACGTCAGCCTTAATGGCTTCGACGTCGGCCTCAATGGCTTCGACGTCAGCCTCGATGTCGGCCTACATGGCCTCGAAGTCAGCTTCAATTTAGGGTTTGACGTCGGCATCAATGGCCTCGACGGCGGCCTCAATGGCTTCAATGACGGCCTCGTCAACGGCCTCAACGGCGGCTTCTACATCAGCCTCGGTGACGTCGACATGGGCCTCAATGGCCTCGACAGCGGCCTCGAGGTGGCCTTGATGGCCTCGAGGTCGGCCTCGATGGCATTGACGTCGGCCTCAACGTCAGCCTCAGTGGCCTCGAAGTCAGCCTTGACGTTGGCCTCAATGGCCTCGACGATGGCCTCGACATCAACCTCAACATTGGCCTCAAGGGCCTCAGCGTCAGCCTTGACATGAGCCTCGAGGGCCTCAACGTTGGCCTCCGTGGCCTCGACGTCAGCTTCGATGTCGGCTTTGACGTCAGCGTCAATGGCCTTGATGTCGGCCTCAATGGCCTCAACGTTGGCCTCGCCATCCCTCGACACAAGTTGGAGGACTGAGAGGGCTCCTGGAGCAGTAAAGTGCCATAGAGACGTGTGTTGGAGGACTAAGGGTGCACATGGAGGACATAAGTGTGATCGAGACGCAAATCGGAGGACTGAGGGGGCTCTTGGAGGACTGAACTGTCACAGAGATGTAGGTCAGAGGACTGAGAGGGCACCTGGAGGACCAAAGTGCCACAAAGACATAAGTAGGAGGACTGAGGGGACTCCTGGATGACTAAAGTGCCACAAAGATGTGCGCCGGATGACTGAGGAGGTTCCTGGAGGTTTGAAGTGCCATAGAGATGCATGTCAGGGCACTGAGGGGGCTCCTGGAGGAGTAGAGTGTCACAGAGACGCGAGTCGGAGGATTGAGGTAGCTTCTGGAAGACTAATTTGCCAAAGAAACACGCATCAGAGCACTGAGGGGGCACCTGGAGGACTAAAGTGCCATAGAGATGCATGTCAGGGCACTGAGGGGGCTCCTGGAGGACCAAAGTGAGATAGAGATGTGAGTCAGAGGACTCAGAAGGCACCTGGAGGATTAAAGTGCCATAGAGATGCATGTCAGGGCACTGAGGGGGCTCCTGGAGGACCAAAGTTCCACAGAGAGGTATGTCAGATGACTCAGGGGGCTCCTGGAAGAATAAAGTCCCAGAGAGATGCACGGCAGTGGACTGAGGGGTCTCCTGAAAGAATAGAGTTTCACAGAGATGCACATCAGAGGGCGGAGGGGGCTCCTGGAGGACCAAAGTGAGATAGAGATGTGAGTCAGAGGACTCAGAAGGCACCTGGAGGATTAAAGTGCCATAGAGATGCATTTCAGAGGACTGAGGGATTAGAGTATCTGACTTTTGTTTGATACGCAGGCCGAAAAGGAGCAACCAGCCATTATAAGTCCTTACTGTATTTACGGACGAATCTGGAAAATCGCACAAATCAGTCATCTTATGGTGGGACGACCAAAAGGAACGATGAGACTCGGACACAGCAACCGTCCCCGGTTCTCCTCAGGTAGTGGAGTTGACTGTGGTTGTTCGGGTTTTTCGCAGGTGGTCCATACCACTTAACCTTATTACCGATTCAGCCTACGTTGCAGGAATTGTGGAGCGAGCTGAAGCATCTGTACTGCGCCATATCTCACATTCTGAACTATTTACTTTGTTACAGGAACTTATCTTTCTTTTAGACTCTCACCTGAACCCCCATTTTGTTATGCATTTCAGGTCACACACTTCTCTACCTGGTTTTATTGCAGAAGGGAACTGACAAGCTGATTTGCTGAGGTTACCAGTACAAGTATTGCCAGATCGTGTAGCACAGGCTAAACTCAGCCATTCCTTTTTTCACCAGAATGCTGGAGGTCTCAAATGACAGTTTGGGCTTACCTCCCAACAAGCATCTAATATTATTGCTGTATGTCCTGACTGTCAAATTCTTTCCCATCTTTTCAGAGGGCTGCTAAGCTTACAGCTATGGCAAACACATGTTACACATTATCCGGAGTTTGGTAAATTAAAATATGTACATTCTTCTATTGACACCTTTTCAGGAGCTTTGTTTGCCTCTTGTCACACAGGGGAAAGGGCGCATGACGTCCACAAACACTTGATGCGTGCTTTTGCCACCTTGGGCATACCCTCTCAGATAATGGCCCTGCATATTGTCTCAACTGTGACAAAAGCTTTTTTTGACTCATGAGGCATCACCCATATTACTGGTATCCCTCATTCCCCTACAGGTCAATCGCTAATTGGACACTCCCACCAGTCCTTAAAGCGCATATTACAACAACAGAAAGGGGGAATGGGGACTGCCACGCCTGAGGAACGACAACAGAAAGCCTTGTATGTTTTTAACTTTTTGAATTGTTCTTTAATAGATAACAACCCTCTGATAGTTCGACATTTTAATGCACATTCTTCATTTGAGGCACAAGTTAAAGCCCCGGTGTTGGTTCGTGATCCAGAAACAGGCAAGATCATGGGACCGTATCCTCTCGTCACAGGGGGGAGAGGTTATGCTTGCGTTTCCACAGAAAAACGCGCTAGGTGGATCCTGGCAAAGAACGTACGACCCTTCCGTGAATCCCTACCACAATAATCCGGTGACAACTCTGATCATCTCAACTCAGATCACCTCTTTGATCAACAAGCTCCTGAACCCTCTGGAACAACGAATGACTGAGACACTGACTGAGACACTGAGGGAGCTTCAAAGGGTCCGGATAAGACCAGAATTTGACTCTTGTTATTTGTGTTATTCTTATTGTTCTTGTTGTTGGGACTGGTTGGATAAGCTTTTTGGAGGATGAGGGCTGTCAGGATGGTTGAGAAGTTTGTTGAAAAAAATCGTTTATGCTTTAGCTGTTTTTGTTCTTTTGTTGCTGTTTTTACTCTGTATCTTACAATGTTTACAAAGTTTGATAACAATTTCAATGAAAAACATTCTTTTTGTGCAACAGGAAGGGGTAAATGTGGGACGAGGTCTGGAGAGCAGAACATTGAGTGCTGCTCAGTTAATAAGCAGGGATGTGCTGGAACTTGTGGGAAGCATATCCCAACAAGTCCCAAGCTTCCCGCCAGAAAAGCCTAGCCAGACTGCACTCTAAAGATAAGGTACAGAGACAGCATGTCGCCGACCAATCAGATGCAACCGCGCAAATAGTAAGAACCAGTCTGTTCCGAACACATATTCAGTGTTGGTATATATACAGAGTTGTTGCACACAATAAACCGATGTTTGCTAGCATCAAGCTGTGTCCCATCTCTCAATCGCAGCACTAACCCTAATGCTAAACCCTAACCATAACATATGAAAACAAACACAAGTTGTAAAAGTTGTATTACGTATATTACAGTAGTACTTTATGGGGTAATATATTTATTAGCATCAATATTTCACCTAAAACTTTGCTTTCTAAACTTCTATAATAGAATCTTCGTGTTTGGCCTATTTCAAAACATTTTTTTCTCCCGACGATATTAACTAGGCTCACCACAGTTTATTCCCTTCTGATATTTTAAGGATCTGTTTTACACAGAACCAAAAATTACAGAAGTGACACCAGCCAGTCATTCAGCCTGCTGGCTTTTAACAAGCTGGAAGTTCATTAGCAACTGAAGACAAATTCTGAAACCCTTCTGCAGAAAAGCCCTTAAAGCAAATTAAATTTTTTTCAAAAGCTCTTAAGAATTTTTTTCAACACTACTAGAAAAAATCCAAGACTTTAGAAATGTTGTGCTGTATGGACATAAAATAGATAAAGCTTTCTGTTCAGTAATTGTATTTCTTAGCTCAGCTGCTGACTCTCTGAAATTAACTGCATGTTGTGATTAAAACAGTTTGTTCTCAGAGTGGTAAGAACAATGTTTACAGTTTATGCCAAGAAATTATACACAGAGAGGCTCTGCTTATTTTTATTGGTATAATAACTAAGGTCAGACTTGTGCTTTTGAAGGGTCAGAAACTGAAAAGTGTAGACGGATTCCACCTGCAGGAGGAGCGGACGGGACAGGTGAATCAAAATTGACCAACAGGGATATTCCATCCCATCTGCCTCATGCTCAGTATAAAAGCTGAGAGATCGAAGGGTCAGCTCTCTTCCTTCAATGGCTGACTTCTGAGGAGAATCCCATCTGTTCATCTGCTTTTTATTGTGATTGGTTTGTTCCTGATTCCAACTCCTGAACCCAGTTCACACCTGTTGCTGAGTCCACTCTGGGACTTCCCCAGTGCCTGCCAGGGAGTATATTACGGTTTTCTTTTTTATCTTATTATTTTTTTTTAAAGTAGATTAGTTTCTTCTAAACACGTGAATCTCTCTCCCTCTTCTCCGTGCATGAGAGGCTGGGGTGGGGGGAACGGACATCTCTCGGTGGCCATTGGCCAAACCTATGACAAGTGTATCTCTACCTCTTCTGCGAGGCCCCCAGTGGCAGTCAAATCTCATTATGGCTTCCAACACAGCTTTATCCTCATATTGCATCCTTCCTGCTGCTCCGCACTCCCACCAGACAGGCCCCGGCTGGACTCAGAACACTTGAGGCGACCTGCAGAGAGCCGAGCAGCGTAACTCACATAGGCTGTGACCACAACGGGGGTGGGGGGTGGGGGGGAGGTGCTGTCCCTGATGCCCCGCACGCCTACTCGGGCTGTGCTTTGCTGAGCTGCAAGTCGCTGATTGCCGCCTTAACCTTCTCATGGGCCATCATCTGGTGCTTGAGGTCCTGCAGACAGATGTTCAGGTGTTTGAAGATGACACTGTCACGCTTGACAAACTAGTAGTGATTGCGTGATATTTTTATTGCCAGGTGGTAAGGGGGCCACGGTGTCCACAGTACTAGAAAGTTTTGTGTCTTTTGTGTTATACTGGTCCAGCAGCACAGAGAAGGGCCCACCGAGGGACTGCGGAAAGCAGTACGGGCTGAGCCGAGCTGTCTCTGCTCCCCCTCTCACACATAATGTTGCTAGGTCTGTCCGGCCACTGGGCAACAGTCCACAGCCTCACCCGCATGCCTCAGGGGACTCAGCGCATTGTCACTGCCCCTGGCTGTTGGTATCCCTGCTGTCCTGTGTGCCCCCCATCCCACCCGCTCCGGTCTGTGGTGTAGCTTCTCTCATCCCCAGGCTGGCACCCCCGCTGTCCCCTCCTCTCAGCAGCCAGACAAGGCAAGACAGTCTGGGAGAGATGTAGCTGACTGACGTGTGGCACCCAGCTGCCTGCACCACAGGGCCAGCAAAGGGAGGGGACATACCAGTTTGTCTAAGTTTTCCTTGCGTCAGTTACAGAAAGTTCAGCCAAAGAAAGCAATGTCACAAAATAATGTACTTTCCAAGAGTGGCACACTCACAACGGCTTAAACTCTGTTGGGAGAATAGGACTTAAGTCAGAATAAACAGTGTTAGGAGGACTTAGGACACATTTCTTTCTGTCTTAGTCATCAAAGCTGATGCTACAATTGCCTTGGTGCTTTGAATTAAGAGCTCGACATCTTCTGAGTAATATCCTATGGCTTCTGGGCAAATTGGATATTCCTTTCTGTTCATATAAATATAAAAGGCTTGCTGTGGTCTGGCAGGGGTAAGAAGGGAGATTCATAGACTGCTTTGTTTAGGTCCTTAAAGGCATTTTAGATTTCCGGAGTCAGGAAATTCTTTTGATTTCACTGCTGTCCTCTGTATAGAAGGGATTTTTAATTTTGCTATTGGTGTTTGTTTGTCCTGGTAATAGTCATTTGGAAGCCCAGGTTTTAATATAGTAGCTTTGCCTGTGGTGGAATATGGATCATAGTTATTCATTTCTTAACTTGCCTGTCAGACCAAACTACAGTAGCAAAGGAAAAAAGCCCTACTGTTGGATATGCACTAATGGATGGATATGTCCATCCTCCACCAGCAATACTCTCCTGGGAATCTGTCTCAGTGAATTTTCATTTCACTGAAAAAAGGAAGGATACCACCCTTCCAGCAAGAAGGTTTGTCACCAGTCTGAAAAAGAGATCCCTGAATATGCTTGGAGAACAATCCTTTTGACAAACTCAACCCTCCCTAGGGCTAGGGACTGGAAGTGCAAATAGAGCTCTTAGGGCTATACAGATGAAAAGGGGAGTCTTAAGCCTGGAATATTCCATAGGTTTGTTTTTATTCCTAAAGGCAATAGGCAAAAATTTTTCCTACACAGACAAGCTGGTCTCAGTCTCCAGCAAGATCAGAGATTACTATTCCTGATACTAAGGAATACAGAAAATAGGGTGAGCAATGATAGGACATGGGGTAATGGCGTCAAACTGAAAGAGGGTAGATTTAAACTGGGTATCAGGAAGAAAGTCTCTACTGTAAAAGTGGTAATGATGGTTTCAAGATAGAAAACACAATCTCAAAAAAAACAGGAACAGAGGAAGGCTGCTGTGGAGGCCTCCAAGACACTCAGCTCCCTGGGGCTACTCTGCAGCCCCTAGTTGACTTTGCTGACAGACAGGTGCTAAAATGTAAACAGTGATTACTACATTAGCCAAAAATATAAAAGTACAGCATTATTCACACATTTACGAAAAGTATAAAATTAAGAAGCTTCTCAGATAGAAAAAAGCTGCAGCTGGCATGAATTCAACATCTGTAGTTTCCTGTAAAATATTGTTTACGAAGCTACACAGGGATTGGAACCTTTGGTAATCTTTCGTAGCCTTGCCCTGTGACGCATATCACCTAGGGGAACAAGATGGTACTGTGGAACTGATTAGCTGCATATTTGCTACTTCCAGAAGGAGGCAGCAATGCAAAACATTTTTCAGATAAAACAAACTAGTGTCCTGTGACACTGCACAACTGCCATATATCTGAGCTACTTGGCGTTCAGGGATTGGAGAGACTGTAGATGAGTAGAAAGCCAATAGGGTATTAGAGGATCTTGACCTGTCAAAAGGCTGTCAAAGATGAGTCTGTATTTCTGATGGGCTTGGAGGAACTAAAGCAATTATTTCGCTCCCTTGAATTTTTTATAAAGTGATAAGTATCTTGGTTTTGGCTAAGACAACAACAGTTGGAAGTGGGGAGAAAAAAAGGGAGTGTCACTGTGGTTAATAATTAGAAGTCTTATTGAGAGTCTCTTGAAATCTCACAAAGGCTTTGCAGATTTTTCCATGCCAACATTATTTTCTATTTAATTTCGGATTCATGTGTGGCTTGTACAGAAACAAAGATAGAGTTATCAAATATCCATCTTAAAAAGAAAACTTGAAGTCTCTTTTCAGTGATGGATATTGATGAGTGGAACATTACTGAGAAACTGCTCTTACTTCCATTACCGTTCCTCTGACTCCTGAGAATATTTCAGTTTACTTTTTGAGTTTGCCTCAAAAGTTTGAGAACCAGTCCCAAGCTGACGACAGAGGAAGTGGTCACACAAGCTAAGAAATCATCGATAGTGAAAGTAAACTCACTGCTCCAAGATCTATCTGTTTTGTTTCCTCTGATACTTGAACTACTACTAAAAAGAGAGACTATAAATCCGCTGCAAAAGACCAAGAGAACGATCATCCCAGTGAAGACATAAGCCTCTGTATACAGTGGTATGAGTTTTGTTTTCTTGTATGTATCTCACAGCCGTAGGTATTTTAAGGATGATTACCTACTTGTCGAGAAATGCCAGGAATACAGCATTCAAGCATTTTCAGAGTTTGTTTCATTTTTCTTATGCAGAGAGCCACTGCCGGTGGGATACTCTATGTCACAGCGATAATGACACAGCGATAATGATGTTCTCTTCCCAGGAAAGTTCAATCAGAAACAGCTGGTTTGGTGATGTCTCACCTATAGATGATCACCTAAGCATCGTCACAAAACAGGGTAGAAAAGCTACCTGGCTGCTGATGCCAAACAAGATTCCCTACAGAACCTTCCCGGACCCTCCTCAGGGAGCAGCACATCACCAGTTCTGGGGTCAGGAAGGAATTTTTTCCTCGGGCCGATTGGCACAGGTCCCCTGGAGATTTTCGCCTTCCTCTGAGCGCGGCCCCTGGCCAAGGCTCCGCGCGGCCGTTTCTGGACAGCCATTCCCTGCTCGGGCAGGTCCAGGAGCCCAGCTGCGCCCTCCGCCTCTCCGCGCCCCCTCCCCGGGCCAGGCTGGCAGGGGACCCTCGAGGGCTGCCAGGCGCCGGGCCGCCCGGGGCTCTTCTGCCCTGTGCAAAGCACGGCTGCTCGGAGAGGCTGCGGGCGCCACGCTCCCTCAGCGAGGAGCCGTCACTTGCTGTTTTGGTTTCCTCTTCCCAAGTCACCGTTTCTGCTCTCAGCCACCATCGTCAGCTGAGGACTTGGCATCTCACATCGTCACTATTTGAAATATGAATGAAGTAGGAACTATGCCTTCTCACAGCTTCTGCAGCTTTAGAAAAGAAAGAAATTAGAAAAAAATAGATATAGGAAGCCTAAAAAGAAATAGAAATTAAGAAGACCACACTGCTACATAACCCTGATTTATATGTGTGCAGGACGGAGGTGCACTGTAATGCTTGTGGAGCTCCTTCCGCGTTTTTATTTGTGCTTTCCAAAACAGCCAGCTCTCCTTTGATCATTGTGTGAATCCAAAAGAGACTGATAGAAATCAGATTATGTCCTTTCCTTCCTGGAGAGCCTCTGGCACAGAGCGCACAAGAGTTGACTGTTAGCCCCAGAGGGTGGTAGTTAGCCCCAGAGGGTGGTAGGTTATAGAGTGACTGTATTTTTTTTGTGGCCACACTGGTAAAGGAAGTCCCGAGGCTTGAGAGCTTGTGAAGCTGCCCAGGACTTCCAAGATGAACACCAGAAAGAATTAAATCATCACTGGAAGTGCTGTGAATACACACAATTAAAAAAAAAAAGTCAGCACTTTCCCTTTCTTCAGGAATACTCCAATAGCATATTTCTGAAGAGGAGCTGGATTTGCTAACAACTCAGTTGTTTTCCAGGCCAAGTTCACTCTTCATCCATGGGCTCCCTCTGCTTCTCATGAAAATTTGGCGCTACTGCAGAGTCTCTGATGGTGGCACAGGACACCATCTCTGAGCAGGGTGAAGGTAGCTCCTGAATCCTGTTCCCATTCACACAATCCATCGAGTCAGCAACATTGCCTTGGCTCCAGACCCTGGGACTCTTTCCATGAATGGCTGGTCTATGCTCTCTGTCACTGCTGACATCAGTTGCATACAGCTGGCCTGCTGCTGGTAAGCATCTACAGTTTCTCTGAAGGCTCAGTGGTGCAGCTATTACTGAGGCTGGTCCTCTGTAAAAAATCCATGCCTGTGTATCTGGATTGTTTATAGACTGGATCTACAAATGGGAGGAAACAAAACAACCATTTAATTAGACTGAGCAGGAGAAGCTCAGAGTTTTGTTCCAACACACTGCGCTCTAGCATGAAGAAAAAATCCTCATGAGCCTAAGAACAACTGAATTTGGCTATTTCCTTTAACAAAACCAGGGAAACTGTCTTTGTAGGGAGTTGTGTGATGTTAAAGGAGGAAAGCTCATGGTTCTAGACCTGTTCTTTTCTTTCAGACGACCATGTCAAAGTAATGTGGCTCTGTGTTCCAAGGAAGATGGGCTGCCACCTTGCCAGCAGAAGGACCCCACGGGGCCGCTGTGCTTCATTTTGAACTTGCTGCACGGCTAGTCCGACTCTGCCCGCGCTGGGATTAATGCAGACATAACAAGTTACATGCTTTAAAATTGTATCTTTATTCTGCAGGTTAATGATTCAGCTAGCACAATGAAACACTTCGTTCCGTAGGCACCCAAACCTCCCCATCAATTGTAGAAGGTCACAGTTAGATCCAGCATACATGATTTTAAGCAAAACTTTTTTTCCTATCAAGCTGCTTTTTTTCCTTCATCCCATTTCCAAAAAGATGAGTATAGCATGTGCTTTACCTGGACACCAAAAGAAAGGAGACTGTGTTTTTCAGAACTACTCCAACCCTGTGGCCTTCTCTGAACTCCAGCTTGCCAGCCCACATGATTTCTGCCAAGCCTTGACACATGCTGACAAGTGAGCCTCTGCTTCTGAGCTGCTGCTCCTCATGCAGGTCAACCCAGGTTTTGCTGAATCATCACTTACAAGTGCAGTGCTATGTATCACCACGGTGCCTGCTAGCTTTTGCTTGCAGAGCTGCTTCCTTCTAGGTTTTCATAATTTAAAGGCGGCATTCACCAGGGTAGTAAAACCAGGCACCTCCCAAGGACACAATGGCACTGAGAAGTGCCTAAGGAAAGCAGAAAACAGTGGGAATTTCCTCTTAGCATCGGGATCTGACCATACAGGGTCAGATGTGTCTTAGGGTAGTTTTAATCTTTGTTTTTCTTATGTTTGGCCTGTCTGTATTTTCTTACAGACATGGCTGTTTAACAGACACCATGACTGGTTATCGCTGGAAGCCACTCCAGAAGGCTTGGTACACTGCCTTGCTAAGGGTGGAGATAATCTAGTCCCCAGCTCAAGCAGAGTCACCTACACCAAGCTGAGCAGGACTTTCAGCGTGCTCCATGGCCCGTCGAAAAGGCCTTGAGAGGGCTGCACTCCCAGTAGAGGGCTTGGGACAGAGGTGGACTACAGTGAGCCGTAGGACCTGCAGATGACTGTGAAGCCTGATCTGACTCATCATCATCTCCACAGCCAAGACTTGCACTGGAAAATAGAGGAGGTACCCAGCTCAGATTCTGCACTGAGAGACTGACAAGTCCAAGAGAGAAGATAATTCCCTTTTTTAATCCTCCCGTAAAACTATAATAAAAAACAGTTTCTAGAGCGATGGTCCTTTCCTTAAGGGGGTCTGGGCGTGCACCCCACCCTGGCCCCAAGCCAGGTGGGTGGACCAGGCTTTGAGGGCGGAGCACCCATGGACACCAGTGCACTAACAGCATAAAAGGGTGCTTTCCTTTGGAGCCAAGTCTGCAGGGCAAGGTCGAGTCAAGAGCACCAGCCGACCCTCTGCTCCCAGGTGGCAAAGAGGGAGCAGACAAAAGCAGCAGAAGGGCCTGATTTCCTCCACATACCAGTGCCACTGATATGGAAAGACTGATCTCTGTTACTGTCATCCCAGCCACCACAATCGAGGAGACTGGGGCAGAGGCAGCTGTGTGCTATTCGTGCTCACAAAAGAATGATACACACCCCCGCCCCCGGCTTGGGGTTTGGTGCCGAAGGAGGAGACCCATTTGGGTCAAACATGTGACACTGGGGCCATGGCTCAACCAAGGCTCTCCGAGGAAGGAGAGGATAGTGGACGTGGTTGCAGCCAGGCAGAGGCCGTGTCGGCTCCCACCTGAGGAGTGCCAACCCTGCTGTACCAGCAGGGGATGGAGGTGTATGGCAGAGTCCATATCAGCCCTCAAGAATCTCCCCGGGTCTGGAAGCTGGTTGAACTTCACCTCAGTTGTAAAATAACTGCATCATCCCTTCATTTGCTCCCACTCTTGTTTTGGCTTCCAAGAAAGTTGGCCACATAAACACTGTTTCTCTGCTCTGCCTTACATGTCCAGAGCCCTGGATGCCCTATTGAACAGGATGGATATGTGTTCATCCTTTCTTCTTTTTATCTCTGCAAAGTTGTAAGTTCCACCTTGCAACAGTGGAAAGTAGAAAGGCTCCTATCCTGTACTGCAGCAATTCCTTATGCAATACTACCGTGGATGACCCCATAGCAGTCCTTGAGACACTGGGTTTTTTTTACATGCAGGATTTGGTTGAGGTCGCCCAGATCTCTGCTTGAGCCAGCTCCACGCCCTGCTTGCAATGCTCAAGCTCCTCCAGCTCTGCCCTGGGCCCTCAGATAGGGGAGCACCGTGTGCCCTCCAGACACTGGTGCTTCTCCTGTGGGGACACAAGCAGGATGCGACTGGCAGCATGGTTGTAAACACACTTGCTAGCCTGCAGGGAACCAGTGCTGCTGGCCGGTGGGGGCAAAGGGCAAGGCTGGACGTGGGGGCAGCTGGGGATGGTGCATGTCTGGGACATGGTCAAGGCCAAGGTCCACAGCCACCCCCCCATTGTCCAGATATCCAGCTCCTGCCCACAGGCTCTCCCCGTAGGAGGCATCAACCCAAAGACTATGCCTCCTGGAGATGCAAAGAGAGAAGGAACAAGTTATCTCAAGTTCAGGGCAGATAAGATCTCTACCTCTTCTACCTTCCTGCAGCCCAAGGAAGCTCTAGCGCCAACCACCTCGATAGCCCTCACCAGCTTGGTTCAAGTATGTCTGTCTTGTACTAGGGAGTCCCAAATGGGACATGGTGCACACAGTAAGGGGGTAGAATTGCTTCACCAGCTCCTGCCATCCCAGCCTGTAATCCGCTGGCCACCATCACCACATGGGACTGTGGCTGCTGGCCTCTTTGCCAGAGCCCATTGCTCCCCTGCTGCAGGCTCAGCGGAGGCCCGAGTGCTGCAGCAGCGCAGGCAGAGCAAGCCCTTAGCATCTTAGTCCTGTGTTTGCCTTGCCCATGGCCTTGAGCCACGTCAGAAGTGCCAGGTGCATGTCTGCACAGCGTTGCCCGTCAGGACAGGCAGCCAAGGATCAGCCCCCAAACCCTGGCCAGCCTCATCCCGGCAGGCAGCAGCAGAACAGCAGCCTGGTAAGACAGTGGGGTGCTCTGCGCCATGGGGCCAGCCATTCCCCTCAACCCCGCCAGTTGCTTGGTGGGTGAAGGCCAGAGCACGAGGCTTCCCTCTTTATCCTCCATTCCAGAAAAATCCAAACTGGATCCCAAGTCCCTGACATGGTCAGCCAAGCCAAGCCAGCCAAGGCTGCATCGCAATGGCAGTGAGCAGCCCATAGGTCTCCAGCAGCCTGGGGTGGGGCAGTTCTGAGTGCACTGGCGGTGCAGAAGACAACCTTGTCATGGGGCAGCCTCAGGTGTGCTGGAGGTGCAGGGCAGTGTGCATGAACACACAGCAGGAGGGTTGTGTGGCTTTCGTTGAGGTGGCTGAAGGCTGATTTCACTGGAGCTGGGTACCCCCAGCAAAGCCCTTCCCCAGCACTGGCATGCCAGCCCTCATCCTGCTTGGTGACCCCTCCAGGGTGGAAATGTCCTTCCACAGGACAGGTGCCACACAAGCCTAGAGGTGGCTTTGCCAGGTGACACAGCAGCTGGGAGACCTTTGCGACAAGTTAGATGATGCTATGGGTAGCACACGGCAGCTATATCACAGCTGCAGATTGGACTCTGCACTGTCTGCGGTGGTGGCCTCTGTCCATGCTGTTAGAGAAATCCTGATAAGGTGAGATAAGGCTCCACTGCCGAACCATGTCTGACTGCCCCTGGCAATCCTGCAGCACTCCCAGGTGCATGGGATTCTTCAAGCTGTTCTCCCCAACCCCCTGGCATGCAGAACCCCAGCAGGGCACAGCATCATCCCAGGCAAGTAAATAAACCCCAGTGTCGATCTAGAAGCACAGCCTGCACCAGAAGAATCATAGTGGCTCACTCTGCTTCATTCCTTTCCTTTCCAGCCCCTTTCTGGCCCCTGTAGGCAGAAAGACGGGAAGCTGAACCCAAGTGGACCAATTCTCAGTGATGCTGCAGGACTGAGGGTTCCCAGCGCCACCAGTCACCCTGAGCAAGGTTACCCAGCACAACCAGTGGGAAGACGGGGCAGGGTAGGCACTGGGGGAGATGATCACTGGCCTGCTGGCCAGCTACTACTGTCAGGGTATTTCCGGGGAGAGACATCCCAGTTCCCAGTTGGGAAATGTATCAAGGAGAGCAGCTCTGCAGGGCTGGACCTTAGGATCCCAATGGGCTGAGCAGGAGCCAGGAACGTGTCCTCACAGCAGAAGCCACCACCAGCCTCAGCTGTAGCGCTGCCAGCAGAGCAGGGGTGGAAGCACCTGTGAGGGATGGGAGAGACATGTCGCTCTGTCCTCTCTAGCTCACCAGCAAGACATGGACTTGCTGGGGCAATTCCAGCAAAGGGCCATGATAGTGGTGAAGGAACTGGAGCATCTGTCCTATGAGAAGCTGCGACAGCTGGGTCTGCTCAGCCTGGCACAGACGAAGTCTGGGGGAATCTTTTTAATGTCCCCTGCAGGGACAGTGCAAAAAAGCACAGAGCCTGGTTCTTCCCAGTGACAGGACAAGGCATAATGGGCACAAACAGGAACACAGGTGGTTCCTTTTGACCAGCAGGAAACACCTTTTTACTGCGAAGTTCAAGCACTAGCACAGAGTGCGCAGAGAGGCTCAGAGTCTCTGTCCTTTGAGACACTCAACACCTCAGGGTGCTGGACCCTGAAGCAGCTTCAGCAGGGGCTGGAGACGGTATCAGCTCCGTGGCCTGTACCGTACACAGCATCCACGGGCATGCGCAGGCCTGCACCCCCTGCAGGTGCGTACACATGGTTTGGCGTGCAGGGGAGCTGGGCACCTGCACGTACCGTTCCCC
>VXBO01005769.1:112993-125730 GCA_013400135.1 Rhinoptilus africanus | reverse complement strand
ACCCCACCATCCTGGCGGGTACGCGCTCACCGACTGACACTCGCAGGTCTGTTCTGCGGCCCCAAGGGCTGCTGCCAGGAGCACGGCCAGTGCTCGGCACAGATCACAGCGCTGCATTTCAACTACGGCATCCACAACTACCGCCTTCACACTGTCTCCCACTGCGACTGAGACACTAGTTGCGCCAGGGGCTGGCCCAAGAGCGGGGTGCGCACCGTGGGGCCACGGGGCCTCTCACCCACCCGGTCTGCCCCGCAGGTTCCAGCAGTGCCTGCTGGCCCTCAAAGGCACCATCTCCAACATCATTGGCGTATCTTCTTCAACCTGCTGGAGGTGCCGTGATTCATGCTGTAAGAGAGCGAGGAGTGCATCTAGTGGCACTGGTGGGGAGGGTGAGTGCCCTGGGGGTGGCCCTGCCACTGCCCGCTGCTGTGGACCCCCGCACACCGTGCCTGGCTGCCCTGCCGGCTGCAGCAGGGCACATCTGGGGCTGGTGCGCGGGGCCTTATGGCACATGGTGTTCCCAGGTGTGAGTGTTATGGTGTAGTACCCCTGGCCAGGATGGTGCGGCAGAATCAGTACCACTACAGCCTGCAGGAGATGGGCAGCTCTGCTGTGCAGCCCCCAGGCAAGAGCACAAGCAGCTCCAACAAGGACTGTGGCAAAACCCTGGGCTGCTCCAGGCACAGAGACCTGCGACAGCCCACCAGCCATGGGGCCCAGGTACCTTGTCACCTGTGTCTGCCAGGGACAAGGCTGAGCCAACAACCAGGCACCCAGCAGCCCAGTGAGGGCTGGATCCCAGCCCCTCCCCAACAGCAATGACCATGTTAGAACAGGACCTTGCTGGAAGAAAGCAAGTGCCAGGAGGAGCACAGCATAGGGCTAGGGGCTCAGCACACCCTGCGTGCACGGCCTGTGCTCAGGATGGCAGCATCGGATCCAGCCTGGCTGCAGAGCCACCCTTGTGCCTGCCATGGAGGAGTGCAGGCAGCCCGGTGAGTCAGTGCTGGGGGCAGAGCGTGCACTGCAGCTGGGGTGTCCCGAGGTCTCAGCCCAGTGGGGCTGAGCCGCTCACCACCCCACTGTCATCAGGCCTGCCGAGGGTGTGCAGGCACTACAAGCAGCTGGATAAGCACAAGAACCAGATCGCCCCTCATGAAGTGAAGTACCAGCTGCACAACACGGGCATGCAGATGCTCTTCCACTGCAACTGCACTTACAGGTGCGTGCCTAGGAGGAAAAGGCAGGGCTTTTCCCACAATCACAGGCCACTGTGCAGACAGTTTGGGGTCAGATGAGGTGAGACCCAGCCAGATGGCCACTCTGGCCAGCAGCTGGTGACCACTGCCCTCCTGTGGCCGCAGGCTGGCAATGTCTCTGCGCAGGGCGAGGGACTTCAGTGACATGGAGGTGGCTGTCCTGGCCGATTATCGCCATGAGCTGCTTGTTCTGGAGCCGACCACTGACTGCAGCCCAGGGGAGGGGCCACAGGACAAGTAAGTGAGGAGAGTCAAGGGAAGGTGGCCTGGGTGGGGCTTCCTACCCTGCACAGGCATGAGGAATGCCCTGGTGAGGCTGGGTGCTGTCCTGCAGGCTTGCGATGAAGCTGGCATTGCAAACATTAGCCCCTGTGCTACTGTGTTGTGAGCGGTGGTGGGTAGAAAGCAATGGATGTCAGTGCTGCAGCAGTACACTGATGCTCACAGCTTTGCTTCTCTGGCAGCTGTAATGCAGCGCCCCGAGCTGTGCTAGTACCTGTGTGGCCTCTCAAAAAAGACCCTGAGGTGCTGGGGTCTTTCACATGAGACCTCCAGTCTGGGAGACACAGGACAGTGGTGACACCCTCTATGAGCGATGCCTGTGACTGGCCTTGGAGCCAGGTGCTCAGGAGCACATGGTGCCCTGATGATGCCTTAGAAGGGGGAGGATGACAGGCTGTGCAGCAGCCACAGAGTGGAGATGCTTGATTTCTGGTTCTTGAGACAAAGGATGGCATGGCTGTGTGGAGCTGGGGGTCACAGCTGGAGCAGAGGCAGGCAGGGGGACTGAGAAGCCTCTCAAGGAGCTGTGGCTGCAGGGGGTGGCAATGGCTGCCACGCATAAGCACCAAAGCAAGGGGAAAGGAACTGAACTGGAGGACCCACCATCTCCCTTCCCTGCTGTGCCAGGAGAGGATGGTAGACCTCCCCACCCTCGGATTTGTGCCTCTTCAGCTGGCAGGGAGTGGGAGGAAGGGGAGGGAGGGGAGCAAACCCTGTAGGGTGATCCTGGTCCCCCTGTCCCCAGGCAGGCTGAGAGGGGATCAGGGACGGCTGGGCTCTGCACTGGCTCCCAGCCCTAGAGCAAGGAGGGGGTAGCAGCCAGGGGCAGACACAAGGCTCTGTATGCAGCAGAAGATGAATAAAGGGTGGTCTGAGCATGGTGTGTGGTGCCAGGGATGAGCCTGCTACCCCTGTTCATACTGTGACCCCACCCCACCCCAGGGGCTGATCCTGCACCCCTGCAGTAAGCACAGTGTAGCTGAGGTGGGCCAAGATGGTTTATTTTGTCATTTGCACTACGTCCAAGGCTGAGGCACAATGGAGGCAGCAGGGAAGGAGCAAGCTTTGATCTCAGGGGGACCCTGGGGTGGTCCTCACTCTATGCCCATCACCATTGCCACCAGAAGCCTGCCCTGGCCTCCTGTACCACCTTGGGTACGAGGCTAGCATTTCTCCTATAGCACTGAAGGGTCTTGCACTTTGAATTTGATGAGGGGCTCCCCCACACACACATTAGACCAGCCTTGCCCTCCCCTGTGACCCCTCCCCAGCCCTGCAAGGGCCAGGGCAGCAGCTCAGACTGGGGGGAGCAGGGGAAGGCCCCTGCCTGCCAGGCACACAACCGGGCTGAGGGGTCACTGCAATAAATAAGGGAGGGGCGTCTCAGCAGGAAAGTACACAGCAAGGGTGCTACAGGGAAGAGGGAAGGGGGCCACTCCCTCAGCGGCCCATGGCACAGCTATGGCTGTCCAGCTCCTCGGGGCTCCTCCTCCCCTCCTTTGGTGAAGAGCTGCAGCCTGGGGGGCTGGTGGGGCTCATCCTCCGGCAGGGGTAGCCCTGATCTGCGCTCTCCCTCCGCCGGCCCAGGGCCTGGTCAATCATCTCCAAGCGGAGAGCGGGCAGCAGGCCCAGGTTCCTGGGGTCAGCCCTGGCCAGGGAGTTGTCAGCAGAGACATGCCGGGGTCCACCCCACTCCTGCACAGTCTGGTAGGAGCTGCCCTCCTGGCTGTCAGCTGCCTGCCCTGGCTCCTTGGCTTTGGCTCCACAACACCTTAGCTCCTCCTGGGGCAGGTGGATGGTGGGGATGTTCCCAGGGAGGCCTCGGCGGCTCTGGGGTGAAGGGCTGCGGCTTGTACCCCTGTCCCTGCTTGTTGGCCGCAGGATGAGGCCCTGGAACTTGGCCAGGCTGGGGCTTCGGCTCCGGTGCCGTTTCATCTTGCCCGGGCTGGGGCTACGAGATTTGGGGGCCAGCAGGACAAGCGTGCTGTCATCCTCCTCTTCTGAGCTGCTGCCTGAGCTGTCCGTGGGGCTGCTGCCCTCCTCCGACCTGGGCAGGGATATCTGCACCCCTGCATCAGCACTGCTGGCTGATCCACACAGGGGGTGGTGGGGCACCCCTACACACATACCCCCTGCCTCCCTCAGGCCCTCACCCTTGCCTCTTGGCCATGCTGACCTGGAAGGGCTCAGTCACTCCAGCGATGCTGCTGAAGGTGTTGCTGTAGTATCCAAGGATGTACTCGCCCTTCCCCTTGGGCAGCACCTCCTCCGAGAACAGCACCTGCATCCCAGAGACAGCTGATTGGCACCAGGGATGGGAACCAGGGATGCCCCTTCCCACCTCCAGCCCCAGCTAAGAGCAGAAATCTCTGACACCAGCACAGTGGGCCTACCCAAGGCTCAGCACAAAACAATAAGGAGCTGACCTCCTGCCCCATCAGGGGCACAAAGGGGCACAACATGTCTCACACGTGCCCAGTGAGACAGCAGGGTTGGCCCCAGCTCACCTGTGCACACAGTTGCTTCTCCAGGCAGCGCTCTCCATCATCACTCCTGGCCCAGACATAGGACACGTAGTCTTTAGGATGCCGAAAACCCACCTATGTGCACGTACATGGGAGAACACAGGTTAATAGGAGAACATCAACCTTGCTCAGCACCATAGCCACACCTGGACTTTGCTCTCCTCTCCCTCAACCCTTGCACAGGAGCTGCCTTGCACCCACCCTGCAGTGCCCTGGACCCCAGCCCCTGGGAGTGCCAGGCTTTGAACCACATGGGGCCCACAGAACAAGAGGAAGAATGAACTGCTGGATCTGAGCCTCGTGAAGCAGGGCCAAATTCTGTTGCTCCGAGGGCCCACAAGAGCAGAGAGCACAGGTCCATGCCATGCACCTGTGTCCACTGGCAGGGTGTAGCTCAGAAGGGACCCCACGGTGCTATGTAGTGCTCCCCACCCCCTCCAGCCCCCAAGCCCCTACCCGGTAGAGTCCTATCCAGTCCCAGGAGCTCCGGTGGAAGCCAGCGGCCATCTTGTACCTGACAACTGCTTGCTCAGGCCTGCTCCATTCATCAGCCACATAAATCTCAACCGGAGGCTTGTCTGCCTTGGAAGCAAACTGTCAGAGACATGTACATGGTAAACAAGGGCATGCCAAAGAGAGCCACCCCTGCTGCCCAGGGCACCTGTCTAGGGTTGGGCCCTCATGCATACACCAAAGCAGGCCCCAGCCACAGTGGCAAGACAGCCAAGCTTACCAAAGGAAAATAAAATAAGCCCCACACACCCCATCACACACTGCACACACTGGCTGGGCTTCTCACCCCTGTGGCTCCTGCCTGTGTGCCCCATGGCCATGGGCAGCGCTCACCTGCACTGCAAAGATGGCAGCTACCGGCTTGTGGTCACTGATGCTGTACTCCATGTGGCTGCAGTAGCAGAGCTGGCTCACTGACAGGACACTCCGGCTGGGCCGGCGCCCACCCGCACCAAGCCCAACACTGGGAGATTTGATCTTCCAGAGGATGCGGTCAGTCCAGGCAGGTTTTCGCTTCTTGGCACTGCGGGGCACAGAGGGGCATCTCTTGCCTGGCAGAGGGCAGTGGGCTCCACCCCAAACTGCCTCCTCCTATTACTACGGCACATGCGGGCAGGGAATGCGGTTCATCTTGACACAGGGTTCAGTGTGGCTGCAGGGACAGACCTGCGCTGGCACCAGCACAACCATTGTGTTCTAGCCTGCCACCCCCAGAGCAGCCTGTGCCTGCCCCAGCATGGCTCCCCACGTCCATTGACAACGGCACCAAGTGCCCGCCCTGGCTCTGAGCCCCAGCACTCTTGCATCTCTAAGCCATGCCACCCACTCCCAGGCCCAGCACACGCTTGAACTCTGCTCTCCTACCTGCTGTCATACTTGTTGGTGCCCACATCGAACTTGAAGGTAGGTGGGAAGTTCAGGGGTCCCTCCTGAAAGCCACTGAGGACAGGCCAGGTGCTCTTGGCAATGTTCAACTGTGGGAAAGAGAGCAGGTCAGGAAGCACACCAGATCCCATGGCCAGATCCCTCTGCAAGCCCCCCAGACCTCTCCACCCACAGCACACAGCCATCCTTGCCCCATTGCTGCTAGCCCCACAGAGCTCTCGGGATTTGTCCATGCCATGCAAGCAGCAAGTCCACAGACCCAATATCCCAATTCCTCCTAGCACACTGATAAAGGAAGCATGTGCCCAGCTCCCATAAGACCATCCTAGGACTGTGTTGCCCCTTCCCCACAGAGCCAGGACCCTTTGCACCCCACAGGCAGCAAGGGGACATGCCCTATCCCACAGCTGCACATGCAGTTTTGGTAAAAGCCCAATGCCATGCAGAGCCCCACTGAGGCACAGCGGCATACCCACGCCTCTCACCTGGTCCTTCTCCCAGAGCTGGCTCAGAATGTTGCTGTCGATGGCATACTTCACAAAGCGGATGTCAAGGCTCTCGATGCGGAAGTTGAGATCCCCAAACCAGAACACAAGGCTGTGGGTGGGAGGGAGGGCGACGGGATAGAAGGGCAGAGGCTATGGGAGCCGGGCAGCACAGCAGGGGGAAAACATCCTCAGCCTGCAGCACAGGCGCTCTCAGGAGCACCAGCAAAGGTCAGCACTCAGCCAACAGCCTGGCCAGCTGCCAGCCCTGCCAGAATTCCTCAGATAGGACCACGCACTATTAACCAAAGGAGCCTGACTTCCCTGGGCAGAAACTGAGGATGGAAACTTCCACCATAAGGCACCTACCAGAGTCAGACCGCACAGCCAAGACACCGGGGCATAGCCAGGCCCCCCAGCTCACCAGTCCCAAACCCAACAGCACCAGTATGGCAGGAGCTGCACCAGGCCAGGATGTGCCCCAGGGGAGACCAAGGACCCCTCTTAACACCTACCCCATCGTGCTGGGTCCCCACTGGGCCACAGGATAGTCTTGTAGCTCTGCAGACAAGACCCCATTCTCCAAGCTGTGCTGGGATTCAGGGGACAGACCCCAGACCCTATCTGGAGGAGGTCAAGGATGGGGGCTGGCACTAAAGCCCTGCCCCAGACTGGGGAGCAAAGTGGTGGGGTACGCACTCGTGGTCCAGGATGCCGCTGGCCGCATGTCCCTCAAACTGCTGCATGTGCAGTATGGTGGCAAAGTCCTCCTTGCGCTGCTCTGCCTTCTCCAGGTGCGCTGGCAGGTGGCAGTTCAGGAAACAGACCATGTGGCCGAAGATGGAGAGACGAATGCTCACCCCACCCTTGTTGCCCTGCACCAAGAAGATCCCATGATTCCTTGGGAAGCCAGCCCCTTGCCACATTCCCTGGGGCCACACTCACCCAGTAGCCTCCCAGCCCTGTCCTTGTGCAATCTGTCTGGATGTCCTGCAGGAAGGGAAGGTGGTAGTATTTGGCAAATACCAGTAGGATCACACCTTGCATACGCACTGTGCTGACCTGGAATGAGAGCAGAGGCTGAAGCAGGATGGTAGCCACAGCAGAACCTGTGGAGCAGTTACAACTTCCCCCACCTCCAGGGCAAAGGGGCACTACCTCCATCCTTTCCATGCGCCTCATCTTGCGGATAACTAACAGCACATTCAGCTCAAAGATCCATGCACACCCTCCTAAACACCGACAGCTAAGATAAGGCCAGCAATGCTAAGGCTCACGTATGCTCTGGGGCAAGTACCCTGGGACCCACAGGCTGCTGCCAGAAGCACAGGCTTGTTCCCACATTCACCTCCTCACCCTGGTGCAATGCAGCGGGCAACAAGAAGTGTCCCCAAAGCACCACAGGCAAAGCCTAAGGCACAGGAAACGAAGCAGGTTGGCATAGGCTAGACAGTGTGCTCACTGGCGAGATGCACCACTAGCCCCCAGATCAGGTCCCACATGCTGCGTGGCTGGCAGCAGTCTGTCCCTCCAGCAGTCTGTCCCTCTATCCCTGCAGTCCAACTTTCCCTGCCTGTGCCCCACCTGCCTGGCAGGCAGAGAGGGAACACTGGCAGCCCAGCCCCTTTGTGACCTCCTTACCAGGACAAAGTGGAAGGGACTCAGTGCATCCATGAAGAGCTCGCTCCACTGATCTGTGAAGAGGGCATCCTTCAGACGCTTGTTTATCTTAGAGTTCACCTCTTGCAGCCTGTGGGGAAAGGCACAGGTCCCTCAGACACACCAGGGAGGTATCTGGGTCCCAGCTAGCAGGAGCTCCTTGGAGAGGTGTCAAAGCACAGTGCCGGCAGCTGGGCCAGGGCAGGAATGGCAGTTCAAAGGGTTTAGAGCGCAAACCAGCCGTATTGCTGCTTCAGTGATACTGGGCCATGTGCTAGCAGAAGACACAAGTGGCCCTGAACCCACGAGACCCTTTTTAAAGCAGGAGCAGTTCAGCTGCACAGGGCTGGACAGCACTCTAAAGCCTTTCTCTAGGTACAAGAGGGGCTTACAGGACATTTCAGCTGCATTGGTCTCTACAGAGAGGCCAAGTCTCACCAGTACTTCAGCTCAGGATGTCCAGATGCATCCTAGCCACCTCAGAGCAGCAGCAAACAGAAGGTTAATAGTCCTTCTCCCAGCTCAGCAATTAGTGAAGAGAGGGAAGGATAATGTCCACAGAGATCAGCAGAATCAGGAAACATCTTGCCCAAAAATATCAAGTGCTCAGGGCACAAAAACATGGGTTCGAGAGAAGAATGCAGCCAGGCAGAGATGCTCTGGAGGTGAGGAGCAGCAGGATACCCTGCCCCAGACAGGACACAGTCCCAGCAAGTCTCTTGCTGTCAGCTACACCACCTGCCCCATCCATCCAGGCTCAGGTCTACCTCCACAGCCCCACACAGTCTCATCCTGCTGGTCCGTAAGGCTGAGTGGACCAGGAGACTGTCTCCAACACAGCATTGTAGCTCAAGCAGCCTCAGCCTTACACTGCTCTTTCCCTGGGGATAGGAGCGCTGGAGGAGTCCCTGGGAGGATCCTGGAGGCAAATTCAGCTCCTCCGCACTACACCCATGGACAGAGGCCGCTTCTTGCTCCCTGTACAAAGGCAGCATATCTCCTTGGTCTTAGTAGGAATCCACACATACCACAGCAAACCTTGAGGGACCAGTTTGCCCTCAGACTCTGGCAGAGCTTACCTTGCCAGCCACACCAACATAGCGCTGCCTTGCTATCAGTTAAGTGTTGCCAGGGGCACAGAGCCAACCCAGCTGTGAGAGAACAGCAGATTTGTGCCCTTGAGGCCTGCATACCATGGGCAAAAGCTGAGATGAGGAAAATGCTCCCAGAGGACTCTGTCACGCGAGTTAAATGTCTCTACAGATCTGACACCAGGGCTGCCAGGGCTCAGGGCAAGAGCAGTGCTCACCAAGGCCCAACTCTGCACAGCATAGCCAGCTACAAGCTCTTCAAGGGTTCAAGGCAACTCAGGATTCAAGTATTTCAGTTCCCCTTAGGACTCCCATTTTACTAGGAGCTGATTCTCCATCATCTTTTCTGATATTTTACCACTTGCGATGCACACATCTCCCTGCTCACCATGTCCCAGGGGACATTTGGGCTGCAGCTCTTCCATTCCCCATCCCCCATGGCTATGGGGATCCCAAAAGAAAGGATCTGGCAGGGCAGGTGAGAGGCCCTGCACCTCACACTCTTACCCAATGACGATCATGTCCACATCATTTGTCTCGCCTGTGTTGAGGTGCAGCAGGGATGTCACATCATTCGGGGGCATGGCTGTGCCCACATTCCAGGTGACCACTGTGATGCTTGGGAGGACAGAGAAGAACAGGCTAATACTAGGGCTCAGAGGTCTTGCCCACCCCACTCCAGTCAGCTCCCAGCTCCACCAAGGAAGCCTTCTTCCTGCAACAGCCGTGGACACAGCTGAAGCTCTGCTAAGGCACATACACCAGGTCCTTAACTCCCATGTGAGGGTAACAGGTCCTTGTGTCTAAATTCCCCCAGGGTTTGCCCCTCAGTGCATGGCAAGCCCCGCTGTAACCCAAGCCCTGGTGAAATTCTAGAAATCAGCACAAAGAGCCCTCATTTTCATCACCACCGATTGACACAGGCAGGCTGGCACAGCAGGCAGCCTGTAAGACAGGGTGTCCCCAGAAAACTGCTTCCTCTCCCTTCCCTAGGAATCATGCATCCCTCAGGTTCCTGGGGAAAAGGATCCAGATCTCAGCCCCCAGACTCTGACCCAGAGCACAGCCAGCCCCAAAGGCCTGGGCATCAGATGTCACAGCATCACTGCAAGCCCCACAGTACTGTCCTCCACCAGTACAAAGCCACCATCAGTCACAACACATTAATGCCATTACGCAGCATGCGCCAGCAGCCTGCGGGCTCTTTCGGCAGTGCTAGGATGAGTCTCAGTCACAGGGGCCACATTTCAGCAGCAAGGGAGGGTGGTGCCACATAACTTCCAGAGCTCAGGGGCAGCAGGGGCAGATGGCACCTGCTCCACAGCCTGTGCCTCTGACACGCCACCCCACACAGCATCTGCTCCCCTGAACACTGCCTGTGCAGACACTGGGCACTGGCATCCTTCCCCCAGTGAACTCTGCTCATCCACAGCCCCTCACCCCAAATCTCCTCCAGCTGAACATATCCACAGCAGGAAAAGAGAGGCAACTCCAGCCCAGAGGCTACACTCGCTGCTTCACAGCAAGGGTAGCTTCAGCCCAGCATCACTCCCCTCTGCTCTCCCCACACAGCAACACTGCTCACCAGAACGAGCCATCCTCTGGGACCCTTGCTGAGCAGCTGACGATCGCGTTGCAGGAGTCGCTGGGGCTTGGCAAGCCAAGGGACCTCCCGAAGAGGGAGAGCTCCTCCGGCTCTGGTTTGGAGAGGGGTGCAGGCTTGGACAGGCCCACCCGCCCGCTGGCGATGAACTCGCTGGAGACGGCTTTGGGCAGGATGGTGGCCCTGGGTGAGGAGCCCGCCCAGGCCGAGATCTGGTCGCTGGACTCCGCCTTAGGGAGCATCTCCCTCCGCTCGGCGGGCAACGGCTTCCCGGGAGCAGCATGCTCCAGGGAACCGAGCTCGGGGAAGACCGGCCGGCCCGGCGCCACCGGCGACAGCACGGCAGGGCGCGCCGGCGAGACTCCCGGGCAAGGGGGCAGCGGGGCCGGCAGCGGGAAGGCATGGAGCCCGCCGGCCCCCTCCAGCTGGGCCCAGCCGACCTCCAGCGACAGGGGCTCGGCAGCCCGGCCCGGGGCCCGCTCCTCGGGCCCACCGCGCTGCGCCTCCCCGGGCCGCGGGCAGCCGTAGGGAAAGGGGTCGCAGGCGGCGTCCGGCCGGGAGCTCTTGCGGGCGCCCGGGACGCCACCGCCGAAGAAAGGCGCCGCCGGAGCCCCGCCGTCGGGCGGGGGCCGGACGGAGCTCCCGGGGCCGAAGGGCACCGGCCGCGCAGGGGGGGAGGCGGNAGGGACCTTAAAGCCCCCCCAGTGCCCCCCCTGCCCTGGGCAGGGACACCTCCCACCAGCCCAGGCTGCTCCAAGCCCCGTCCAGCCTGGCCTTGAACCCCTCCAGGGATGGGGCAGCCACAGCTTCTCTGGGCAACCTGGGACAGGGGCTCACCCCCCTCACAGCCAAGGATTTCTGCCTCACAGCTCATCTCAATCTCCCCTCTTCCAGTTGAAAACCCTTCCCCCTCATCCCATGGCTCCCCTCCCTGATCCAGAGTCCCTCCCCAGCTTTCCTGGAGCCCCTTGAGGGACTGGAAGGGGCTGGAAGGTCTCCCCGGAGCCTTCTCTTCTCCAGGCTGACCCCCCCCAGCTCTCTCAGCCTGTCCCCACAGCAGAGGGGTAGACCTGTGAGGTGCTGCACATGCAGCTCTGTGTGTGTGTTGCACTCGTGCGCGGTGGTGCGGGTGTGGTGACATGCAGCTCTTTGTACAGGCAGATGTGAAAGTGTTGCATGGGTGCACTTCAGAGGCTCCCACACTTGTGTGTGTCTCAAGGAGCGAAGGGACCAAGTAACACAGGGCATGGAGAGGACAGAGGTCCCGGACAGCTCCTGCACCTCAGTCAGTACCAGCAAGATCAACCTTCAGTAGTCCCAGAGCCTGGGGAAGGCTGGAGCATGATAGGAAGAGGATCTTGTTGGAAGAGGACCCAGTCCCGGTCCACAGGCCCTGATGGGATGGACCCATAAGTGCTGAGGGAGCTGGCTCCTCTCATCGCAAGGCCATTCTTAATAATCTGTGATCAATCATGGCAACTGGGAGAGGACTGGAGGAGAGCAAATATCACTCCTTCCTTCAGGAAGAGCACCCAGGGAACTAGAGGCCAGTCAGCCTCATCTCAATCCCTGGGAAGGTGATGGAGCAGCTGGTCTTGGGAACCATTGCCAGGCACATGAACAACAAGGAAGTCACTGGGAGAAGTCATCACGGCTTCACCAAGGGGAAGTTCTGCTTGGCCAACCTGACCACCTTCTGTGATGAAGTGACTGGCCTGGCAGAAGCGGGTAGAGCAGTGTATGTTGCCTACCTGGACTTCAGGAAGACCTTTGACATCATCTCCCATCAGATCCTCCTGGAGAAGCTGTTGATGTACAGGCTGGATGAGTAGATGTTGAAGTGGATTGAAAACTATCTGAATGGCTGGATTCAGAGGGTGGTGGTCAGTGGCACAAGGTCTAATTGGAGGCCAGTAACTGGTGGTGTGCTCCAGAGGTCAATACTGGGTCCAGTCCTGTTTAACATCATTACTGACCTGGATGATGGGGCAGAGTGCACCCTCAGCAAGTTTGCACATGACACCAAACCAGGAGAGGGAGCTGATAGACTGGGGGTCATGCATCCACCCAGAGGGACCCAGCCAGTCTGCAGAAACAGGCTGGTGGGAACCTTATGAAGGTCAACCAGGGAAAGTGCAAAGTCCTGCCCCATCACAAGGAACACCCCCAGGCACCAGGACACGCTGGGGGCCACTTGACCGGGGAGCAGTTCTGCAGAAAAGGCCCTGGGTTTCCTGATGGGCACCGAATTGGCCATGAGTTCAACGTCTCCTGGTCTGCATCAGGACTGCTGCCAGCAGATCCCGGTCAGGATTTTCCCAGTGCAATTGTCATCCTGGGAGCTCAGTACCGGGTTTGTATGTATTGTATATATTTCATTATTTTATTATTGATATTACTATCTTTTTTAATATTCTTAATGTATAATTAAA
>VXBO01005769.1:96492-111276 GCA_013400135.1 Rhinoptilus africanus | reverse complement strand
CAGGATGCAATGGAGACAGGATAAGGGATGGGATGGGATGGAGGATGGGGCAGGCTGAGGGATGGGATGTGGAATGGTACAGAATGAGGAATGAGGTGAGATGGAGGGCCGAATTTGATGAGGGATGGAGGATGAGGGACGGTATGGGATGTGATGAAGGATGAGTTGCGGGATGAGGTGGGATGGGACAGGATGGTGTGGGATGCAGTGGAGGATAATATGGGACAGGATGGGGGACAGAATGGAATTGAATGTTGGATAGGATGGGAGGGAATGGGATGTGACATGGGATGGGATGGAGGGCTACATGGGTCTGCCCAGCACTGTCTGCTCCTTAACACACCACCCAGCCATAACCTGGAGATGAAGCACCTGCCTGGCGCTGACCCTGAGCTCGTGCTCCTCAGCCACCAATACAAGGAGCTGGAGGTGAGCAGGCGGCATGGCATCCGCTGCTGCAGCAGGGTCTAGGGTGGTTGGTGTCCCGCAGGTGCCAGGCTGCAATCCCTGTCTGCATGCAGAGAATCCCCCTGAGTGACATGACCCGGGAGGAGATCAACCAGCTGGTGCAGGAGCTGGGCTTCTACCGCAAGGAGACGCCTGATGCCCCCGTGCCTGAGGAGTTCCAGTTTGCCCCTGCCAGGCCTCTGCCCACTCTGCCACCCCGACAAGCTCCCACCGCTGATAGCAAGACCCCACCTGAGCATGACAAGGGAGAACACCCAGACCTCTAGCAAGGGGTGCTGCACTCGGGAGAGGGTCCTGCAGCCAGCCCCTACTGCACAGGAACAAAGGAACAAGGGCGTTACAGCAGCTGGAGACAGTGCCATGGGGTGACCGAAGTTGCTCCCACTGTTTCTTGGTGCTGTATAGTCTCTGCCCTGAAATTGCCCTGGGTGGGTCCAGCCTTGAGCAGAGGCTCCCTAGGCATTGAGGACATCCCGGGGGTCTCGTGTGCCTGTTGCTGCCCTCCCTCTCCTGCAGCCCATCCGGTATGGAGGAACAGCATTCTTTGTTCTTCCTTACCATGCCCTGAGGCTTAACTGACTCCTGGTGCTGGGCAGTGGTATCCTACCTGCATGGGACAGGATGAAACCCTCAGCAGAAAGCCCCAGGTGCTGAGGGTAGATGTGCTGAGTCCTGGAGGTGGGAGAGCTGCCCCGTGGCAGGTATGGCTTTACACACCAGCGAGGTTGTTGCATATCGAGCCTCCAGTAAAGCCCTTGCGTGCAATCAGCTGCACTGTGTCATCTTTCCAGGGAGGGCTCAGTGGGGTGCATCCTGCACTGGTCTGTACTTGGCATCAGGAGGAGCTGGGTGCCCCAGAGCCCCTTGCAGAGGTGGCAGGGTACAGCAGCATCACCCCAAGCATATAACCACCACGAGTGAGCTGACAAACTGTCCCCTGGACTAGCCATGCTGGTCTGTGCCACCTTCTCCCTGGTGCGATGGATGGATGGGGCACCACATCTTAGGATGAGCTGCCCTTACAGGGCCAGGGTCGGGGGGGGGATAGGTGTGAGCCCACGAGCAAGTTGTGAAGTGCTGAGCCAGAGCCCAGTAGCTGTGCTGGGCCAGCAGGGACATCTGTCTAGCCCTCAGCTGGGGAAGGGAGCAGGGCACAGCCGCACCATTTGCAGACCTGTCTCTGCAGCGCCTTGGCGGTAGTGTGGGGTCTTCTCGCAGTGCCAGGCCCGAGGGCAGTGGGGGGCAGTGAACCAAGAGTCCTTGGCCAGGGTGGGATGTCGATGGTGCCCTCAGCTCTGGGCATTGTCCCCGAGCAAGAGGAGCAGTGTGTGCCATGTCTTCCCCTGAGGCAGGTAAGCAGTGGACCTGCAGGCAGAGGGCCTGGCTGCCAGTCCTTCCCCAGGCACTGCAGCGTGCCCTGCATTAGTGGCACGAAGCAGTGGTGGGGACAGGGAGAAGGACCTGAGGCAGAGGTGTCACCCTATAGAATAAACCTTTATTGTCTGGCTGGTGTTGGTACACATGTCAACGCAGGTGTAGAGACGGTGATGGAGGGGCAAGCCGTGCTGAGCACGTGGTGCCCCAAGCTGGGGAGGAGAGTAGGGGCTGCCTTCCTGGCTCTCTCCTTGGGCCTCTCACTCCCCTGAGACCTCTCACCTCCCTGCCCACACACCAGCACATGGATGCTGCAGCTCCCACCCCACCCCCCCACCCCGGTCCCCCGCGCCCCAGGGTGCACGTGTGCAGTTGGAAGCAGAGTGTCAGCACGGGGCTGTGGAGCTGTCACCTGGGAGATGGCACACAGCAGGCCAAGGAGAACTGCTTGCGGGTGCGCTGCCTGTGGGATGCACCATGACCTGGGCTGGGCTGCACAACCCTGCTCAGCTGCTGACCCCTGCCAGCCACAGGCTTGAGGGTGCAGCCGTGCCCAGGCCTCGCCAGATCCCCATGGGACAAACAACTACTGGAGAACAAATAACTTAACACGCTGGAACGTGGGAGGCAAGCCAAGCTGGGAACATCCCTGGCAGCGCCTGCCTGGCCCTGCCCTCGGGGTCAGCCCACAGCCAGCCAGGGCACAGGGAGCTCCAGCAAGGCAGAGGCGTGGGCTCACCCCAGTGGCAGAGCCCCTGGTCCCCAGCGCCGGTCCGGTGGCCCACCGGACCCTCCTGGGGAAGGCAGCTCCCCTGACTGCCAGCAGCCCTGAGGGCAGGGAGCAGTGGGGTGGTGGGCAGGGCAGGCTCTAGCACTCTTTCTGCCGCATGCGCAACTCGTGGCGACGCAGGTGGTTGTAGAGGGACTGCACGTAGGTGAAGACACACTTGGCATCTGGCTTCTTCCCCATAATCATCATGTCTTCCACCTCCACCAGGGGCACGCAGTCCACCAGCATCCTGCAGAGACACAGCCCTCAGCACCACCTTGGTTGGGTTGCCCCGCCGCAGGGGCTGGGATGGGGTCCCATGCCGACCAGGGCCTGCTGGCACTGGGCACTGCAGCCCTCAGCCTCCCTCAGCTCCTGCCCACCCCTCGGTACCCACAGTCCTGCCTCTCCTGGCACTGGGGGCTGCCTGCCTGTCTGCACCCCTTGCCATCCTGGTGCTCTCTGCCCCAGCTCTTAGTGCTGGCAGTCAGGCCCTGCTCAGGTTATCCCACCCTTCTCCTCCAGCTGATGCTGGTACAGTGTAGAGAGAGATGTGCCTGCCCACACGTGTCTGTGCTGTGCCCCCACCTCAACATCCCCCCTGCCCAGGAAGGTCCAGGGCCAGGCAGAGCCGTCCTGCTCACATACTGCTCATCACTCCTGGCACCAGCCCTGGCCCTGCTCCACTGCCTCCCATCAGCTGTGCCAGCCCAGTTCCCACCCCGCTCCCAGACTGGAGCCCAGCCCAGCGGGATGCCTGTCCAGACACGGCACAGCACCACCGGTGGGGTGGGCACCATCCAGCACCAAGCAGCTCAGCACTGGCCTGTGCCTACCACCTCCCAGCCCAGGCACCGCTGCCATGCTGCGGTCTGTGCAGGGCCCTGCCCCGACAGCTGCCAAGCTTGGGGGGCCCTTTCAGAGCAGCCATGGCTGTCACCCCATCCCCATCGCCTCTGGGTTCTGCTGACATACCTTTGGCGGGGTGGCAGCCCTGCCCTCGCCCCCCACCCAGTTCCCTGGACTGTAGGTGCTCTCGCTCTCCCCAAACTGGGCCTCCCTGGGCAGCTGGGGGGCATCCAGCTTGACAGGGCTGCCAGCACAGTTCAAGTAGTCACTGCACCAGCCAGGCAGGGCACAGAAGGGACTTGGCCACCACCATCCTCTCATTTATCTGCTATGGGGTGGTGGATGAGGTTCAGAAGCAACCCTACCACTGCTGCAACCTCCCAGCACCCCTGCTGGGCAGCATAGCAGGTGCCAGCACCCGCCAGGGGACAGATGGTGCCAGAGCACCTCAGGGTGCTGCTGCCATTGTGACCAATGTAGCCATGAATGCCCAGGGCAGGGGCTGTGGCAGAACCAAGGGGCTGCTTGGCATGAACAGGCAGCCCCTGGCTGATGCCATGGCTGGCCCAGCTGCTCTGGCCCCAGTGCCACCTTCCAGCAGAGGCTCTACCCCAATGACAGGGTGCGTGGGGAAGCTCAGAGCACAAGGAGAGTCTGCTACCCACCCATCACAACCACTCCCCCTCCCCCCAAGCCCTTTCTCCCTTCTCCCCAGGCTGCAGTAACCCCACTGCATGCCTCAGCCCCTCAGCACAGCCCACCCCAGACCCCTGGGCTGGCACCAGGCACAGCAGAGGAGGGACCGCCAGCTGGAGCAAGGGCCCTGGGGAGCAGCAGGGCCCCAAGGAGGCTCACCTGGCCCAGGGCTTTGCCGGGCCCCGGCTCCTGAGCCCTGCCACCCCAGCTCTCCTCACAGGGACTTTGCTGCACTGGAGTTGATGCAGCCATGGAGGCAATGGGCTCCGAGCCCATGGCCTGTCCAGCACTGTCCCCCACCTTGTGATCCAGCCACCCCAGGGAGAGGGGGGCCTTGGGAAAGGCCCCACCTGAGCTCCAGAGGCCGCCCGCCACCACCAGCCCCAGCTCAGGGGGTGATGGCAAAGCAACAGCAGCACAAAGAAAGCTGCTCTGCCCTTATAAAGCCATTGTTTGGGTTCTGGTGTGCTGGCGCCATGTGGAGCCTGGGGAAGCAGTGGCTCCAGCGCCAGCTGGGATGCCCCTGAAGACAGGCACAAACACTGCAAGACGAGACAGGACCTTGACTCACATTTTCCAGGCTCCTCACTCTTGCCCATATATGAGCAGGCAGCACCTCGCAGGCAGGGCACCACCGCCCAACGCCTGGCTCCACAGCAGCAGCTGCAGCTCCCCTTCAGCCGGAGCCAGCAGTCCCTGCACACCCCAGGGAGGAGCGCAAGGGGGCAAGTGATGCTGGGGCATCCCCGGGGGGGAATTGCCCCCACTCAGGCAGCACCACTCGTGATTGTGCTGCTGCAGAGCACCCAGAGTAGCATCCCCAGCAGCTAATCTCCTCAGTTGGGCCCAGCCAGTGGGGAGGGAAGAGCTGCGACAGCTCTGTTCCTGCTGTGGCTGGAAAGCCAACAGCACCCCAGGGTGACAGTCCCCTCCTCCTCAAACCCCATGGATGCTGTTCTGGAAGGCCAAAGGCCAGAGGCCAGGCAGCCACCTCCACCCCTCTTCTGGCTGCAGCTTGGCCCCACCAGCCAACACCACCAGGACTCGCCCCTCACCCACCAGCATCCCCCAGCCTCTGCCCCAGCCGTGGTGGCCACTCCCCGGCCCTTTGGCCAAGTGGTGGTGGTGGGGCACTGGCAGGTATTTGGAGGGGAAGGTTCTCACCATCGCTCCCGGGGGTGTGAAAATGGGCTACGACTTTTTGGTTTTTACCAGCCCCTTCTGGACCAGGCAGCGATAGAATTCCTGAATGTATGTGTACACACACTTCCAATCCGGCTCGCGCATCCGGACCATGTCCTCCACGTCCAGCAACTGCGGACAGTCCGCGTGCTTCCTGGGGGCAGGGAGAGAGAGGGGCAAGCCAGTGATCGCAGCCCAGTTGGGGAAGGGAAGAAGGAGAGAAAACAAGAGACACAGATCAATGCAGTTCCCATCCCCCGCCCCGGGCAGATGCTGTTCTGCTCTTGCATGCTCTGGGGGGTGCGCGATGCAGGGGCAGGAGGGCTCTGGGCACCGCCGTGCCAAGGCCATTCAGTGAGATTTGGGGGGGGGCACAAGCAAGGGAGAGGGAGGGTAGGCAAGAAGCGTGGAGAGGCGTGAGGTCTAGAGGGAAGGACAGACAGAGGAGGAGGAGTGAGGTGTTCTGGCACGCCAGGTGCTTGGGAAGCAGGTTCCAGAGCGGAGCAGCGCTCTATATAGCCCCTACATAGACCCGCTGGGAGGATGGGGGGGCAAGCCCAGCCCTCCTGCCCAGCTCCACTTGGAACCACATGGCACAGTCCTGGTGCAGGAAGCTTGGGAGAAGATGCTCACAAGAGCTGGAGGAGGAGGAGGAGGAAGGACGAGAGGCCACCTGGATTCCAGGCTGGAGAGATCGATGGCTCTCTCAAGTCCACGCACTGGTTCCCCAATTAAGGCAAAAAGTCCGTTATCAGGAGCACCAAGAGCCAGGCACATGGCCCCATTCTCACTCCACCGAACAGCACCACGGCACCCAGGGAGCTCATGGGAGCTCCCAGCTCACACCACTGTCCCAGGCACCGGCCAGGATGGGACCCCCACCCTCCCGGCCCTGCCCCTGGGCAGGGTGCTGGAGGGGAGGAGGAGTGGGCGGGAGATAGACAGAAGGAAGGAGAGAGGGGCTGACTGCCAGCCCTCCAGCTGGATGTGCTCCCGTCTCTCAGCACCCAGGAAAACCAGAAGCAAAAGGGGAAGGGAAGAGACTGGAGAAGCTGCAACGGTGTTTGAGCCCCTACGACCGTGAAAGGAGGCACCTGGCACAGACAAAGCCCGCTCCCCACGGGCTGCAGTCCCGCACCCGGCACCCCATACTGCCTGTGGCTGGGCAGGCCTAGGGGGCTGCTGCCCTGCCTTTGGGTGCTCTGCCTCCCACCCAGAAAGCTCAGACCCTCATGCCCACCCTCAACACACCAGAATGGGCTGTGCTGGCCTCTCACGGCTCTGTCCACACAGCCACTGCTTTCCCCCTGGTGTCCAAACCTTGTTGCATGACACGGGGGAAGTGTTGCTCACGGGCTCCATCTCCAGTGCCATTGCCCCTGCCTGTGTTCCCCCCTTGCCCTCGGCAGCGAGCGGGTGAGCCACCCTGAACCACCCCCAAGCCCACATGATGGCACAAGAGCTACATACTCCGCGGAGGAGAAGGCCACCTCGAAGTTGTGGCGGCGGTTCTGGGGCGTCAGCTGGCTGTAGTCAAACGCCTCAGGAAAGAAGTTGTGGACCAAGGCGCAGAAGGCCATGCCATCACTCCAGCTGGATGAGAAGTTCTGGATGTCCACATGCTGCGAGGGCGGGAGAATTACCGAGGGGCAGAGCGACCGGCCCTGGGGAGGGGGAGAGGAGGTGGCACTCACCTCGTAGCCCCGGGTCTTGGCTCTGCACCAGTCCAGCAACATCTGCTTGATGCTGTTGGCGTTGGGCACACCAAAGCTGGAGGAGCGCTGCACAGCAGTGCGTGCCGCTGCAGGGTTTGGTGAGCTGCAGCAGAAGATGCAGGGTGTTATCCACATGGTGCTCACCACCCCAGCCAGCCCGCTCCCAGCCCATCCTCACCTCCCACTCTCCTTCTGCAGCTTCTCCATCATGGCCTTGCGAGCCTGTGAGGCTGATGTCTTGGGCAGGCTCTGGGCTTTCATCAGCTCCTTCTTCTTCTCAGCCTGGCGCCGCTCCAGCGCGGCCAGACTGCTCTGCCTGGAGGCACTCTCATCTTCACGGTTGAAGATGCTAGAAGAGAGACAGACAAAACTAAGGGGGCCACAGGCAGCCTGGGGAAAGGCATGTGGTGGCCTCAGCCCATTGCCAGTCCTGGCGCTTTGGAGACCTCCATGTCCCTGGGACAGAAGAGAGGTGGCTTAAGGTTCCTGTCTGGCAGACACATCTCCATGCCCATGGAGGGACCCATGGGAACTGCTGGAGACAGCAAGTGGTCCCCAAGGACCAGGAGGCTTTGGGGACATCCCTGCACGGGTACACTGCAAGCTGGGCAAGAGGGTTTGTGTGAGTAGACAGCCGACAGGGACTGCCTGCAGCTGGGCCCAGGGAGGCACTGCCACTCACCTGCCTGTCTTCTTGGAAGAGGAGCTGTAGGATGATTTAGTTTGAACGAATGTGCTGTTGCCATCTGCAGAGAGAGCAAAAGAGAGAGGCCTTGGGCAGGAGCCAAAGGAAGTGATGCCCAGCAGGTGGGGGGCTCTGCCCACACCACAGGCAGGGATGGCTCAGTGGCAAGCAATGCCCCTGGGGTTACATCCAGGGGATGCCACAGAGAAAAGGTAGCAAAAACTCTTACTATCCGATCTCTTCACATAACTTGACTCCATGGTTGTGGTACGGGAGGTCTTGGTGCCATCACCTGCAGGGGGCAAGGCAACGGGGATAAGCTGGCACTGAGAGCAGGAGCACCCACTGCTGCCAAGCACCCTCGTAATCCACAGATTGCAACAGGAAGAAAGTCCCAGGTGGCAGAGCCATAGAGGGGACAGATGGCAAGTGCCCCTCAGGCAGAGCAAAGAGGCCAGTGCAAAGGAACAGACTGAGGAGCAGGAACATTCCTAAGCAACCTGCAGTGACTCTTGGCTTGAGCCACCCAAGGACTGGGAGAACTGAGGTTATAGGGCACAGGAGACAGGCCCAAGGTGCAGACAAGCCTCCTGCCACCCCAGTGGGGCAGAGGATTGGGTGGGAAGTTGCCAGAGCAGATTCCTTAAAGATCTACAGGAACGCTCTGGGCAAGCCAGAGGAGATGCAGCAAAACTCAGCTCTGTGCCACAGTCTTGCTCCCCGCATGGTCAAGTCAGACCCAGGACAAACATTAAGGGCAGCAGAGAGAAGCTACAGTGACAGAGTGCCAGGAAAGACTCTGCACAACCCTCCAAAGGGATGGCAAACTGGCCATGCTAGGCAAGCAAGCCCTGTGCCCCCGCAGCACAGCCCGTACTAGACTGGATGAGACGCTCGGTCTTGGTGACGGTACTGCGTGCTGAGCCGTCAGCTGACTGGGTGCTCTGCATGGTGGTGGTCTCCGTGGTGTGGCCAGCCCTCCCTGCTGTAGCCTGGCTTCTTGTCTCCTGCAGCCGCTGGTCCCGCTCCTTCTCCCGCTGCTCTGCAAACACAGGAGGGAGACAGCATCAGCAGCGAGAGGCAGGGGTGGTAGGCACAGTCCCTGCCACGCTGGGCATCCTGCAGGCTGCTGCCAGTCCAGAACCGGCTCACAGGAAGGTCGATGTCCTCAGCCTTACACAGCCAGGGGAGCGTCAGAAGACCCAATGCACCCTCCTACTTCACCACAGCCAGACAGCCCCACTTCAGCACCCTGCTGGCTCCACCTGCAACACCTCCACCAGAGCCCTTGCCCTGGAGGGATCACCATCTCCAAGTACCTCGCTTGCGTTGGCGCAGCTCCCGCATTGTGTTTCGGATCAGTCGCCGCTCCTCAAAGTCCGTTGTCTGATCCAGCTGCAGGAGGAAGCGAAGGTCAGCATCACCCCTCTGTCACCAGCTCAGGGTGCCCTCGCCTTCCCCCAGGAGCCCTAGCTGCAGAGGAGGTACCATCTTATCCAGAATATCTTCATCCTCAATCCTGCTCAGCTCCTCAACATTCAGCTTGCTCCTCCTCTCCAGCTCCTTCACTTGGACCTTCTCCATGCCATTAGGCAGCTCTGGTTCCAGCCTTGGTGCTTGAGACTGCTCCACCACCTCTGGCTCCATCTACAAGGACAGCACAGTGTGACTGAGCCCCCACCAGCTTGGCCACCCCCCCCCCCCTCCCATCCAAGACCCCCAGCACCCTGACACTTGCCCAGTGCCACAGGCAGTGGGGACCCTGAAGAAGACGTGCCACTTGTGGTGTAAGAGCTCATAGCTGGTGGGATGCCACAGGCATCCACAGCGACCAAGGCAGGCAAGGGAGCGCGACATCCTGCCCTGTGGCACCCCCTGCCCCGGGAGGGCCCAGCAGTCTTTGACCAGCCTCACTGCCAAAATGGCCCCAAATATTCCCCAGCCCCCATCACCACAGGCTGCTGGGGCCCTCCAGGAGGCAGGGGGTGAACACCCAGCCCATGTGTTCCAGGCTGGGCAGTGAGTGCCTGCTGCCCAGCAGCGGACAAGGTGCTGGCAAGGCTAGTGCGCGCCATTAGCAGCACAAGGGATTTCCAGGGAATTAAAGGACTTAACAGAGAGAAGAGCTTGAGCAGGAGATCAAGAGCCTCCCCCGCATCCCTGCTCAGGATCTAGGCCAGCTCAGCCCCCGCCAGAGCAAAGCCAGGACGCCAGGTCCCTTTCAGCATGACCCCCCAGCAATGTGTGGCAGGCAGTGGGCCAGACCCAGAATAGGGCAGGGAGGCAGCGGGCAGGAGGTACCGGCATTGGGCCAGAGCACCTGGCCCCATCTGGCATCCTGCTGCTCTGACCTAGCACCTGGCCCATGGCAAAGCCACCGGATAGAGGTGACACCAACCATGTGTGCCAATGCCACCACCTGCACCTCGCCACTGCTGTGTCAGGTGGGGGGGGCAGGACAGCTACCTGCAGCCGGCACACCTGCCCGGCATGCCGGTAATGTGGAGTAGGCAAGCACCCCACAGCAGTGAACCCAAATGGTNACTCACGCTGCTGTTGCTCCAGGAGAGGTGCAGGGTTGATTGCTGGCGAGTGCTGGAGAAAGCAGGCGGATGGGCCACGGGGCCGCTGGGCTCCTCAGTGCCCTCAAAGTGGGCACAAGGGTCCTGTGCTTCCAGAAAGAGGGTGCTGAGGTCCTCCCTGGGGGACTCCTGTGGCCCCAGCCACAGTGTCAGCAGGTCGAGGCGGCGGCCCAGGCACGCCAGCTCAGCCTGCAGCTCCAGGTGCTCCCCCTCCAGCGTCCGCAGCTCCCGTGCCAGGGGCTGCACCCACCGCAGCGTCTGCTCCAGCTGCCCCTCCACTGCCGCTCGGAAAGCCCCCAGCTCCTGCCGCAGCTCCGCCAGCTCAGCTGCCCCAGCCTGCACCAGCCCCTCTAGGCTGACCCCTGGCATGGCCGCACTGCTGGTGCCAGCGGGCACTGCAGCGAGTCTCACTGAGCTGTCCTCTAGCCTTTATAGGGGTGCTGGGGGCACCACCTCCAGCTGGAGGCTGGCCCAGCACAGCTCCACACTTGCTGGGCTATTCTTGTCACAGCGGCCGGGGCTCCCGCACAGGGGTGCCGAGGCAGGCACTGATAGTGGGCAACATTCCCAGCCCAGGGACCAGGTGGCCTGGAGAGGAGGAGCTCTGCTGAGCAGTCCCCCTGTCCCAGGCAGCTGTCAGCACCCTTGATGCTAGCCTGGGGGTGTGTGGGGCACAGTGGGTGGGGATGGGATCAGCCCCAAACCACCACCGTACTGGGTGCGCTCCACGGCCAGGGATCACCCACACACCCTGTCACCCGAGTGCCCTCCTGCTCCTAGCAGGCATCACCCACAACACACTGACATCTCCAGCCCCAGGCTGGCACCGGCGGAAGTGCCTCAGCCATCAGCTATGATTTTTGGGGGCCCCTATCCCCCTCTGTTGCCTGATGAATGCCCCAGGTCCTCGCACAATGGGCATAGGCGGCACCCTATCAGTGACAGGACATGCTACAATAGCCACTGTCCCCAGATCCCCACACCACACCGGTCCCTCCAACCAACCCTACCTGGCAGGGCTGCCAGCACTGCTGCCGCTGCCGCCTCCTCCTCCCTGCTGGCTGGAAACACACCTGGCAGCCGTGGTTCACGCTGGGCAGCCAATGGCTCCTAAGCCCCCCACCCTGCAGAGCAGCACCGCTAATACCTTAATGAGAGCTGACAGCTCCCAAGCCTGCCCAAGCGCATTAGGGAAGTCACCCCTCTGCAGGCAGCAAGCTGCCCATGGGCACTGGGACCCACTGGCTAATCCAGGCAGCACTGGAGGGCAGCACTGCCTGCTTCATGCTGGTGAGGTCCAAGCCAAGGATGGAGCCAGCCAGCGGCGCCATGGCCACCAGCAGTGCTGTGCCTGCAGAGGCAGCTGGACACGGGCAGGGCCACGAGCGAGGCAGCGCCACAACTGACATCCCAGCTCCTGCCAAGGCCACGTGTGCAAGCGCCTTGCATTACCCTAGATGGGCAGGAGCAGATAAAAGCACTGGAAGGGCTGCACACACAGGGCTACCTCCTGTGCGCACCCTGCCCCCCGCCTCCCTCAGCACCTGGGGGGAGACTATATCCTGCTCTACCCCCAAAACAGAGGGTNGCCCGTGCACTGCAGCCGTGGTCTCACCTCATGCCAAGGGCTTCGCCTTGCCTCCAGGCACCCCTGGGGTCACTGGGAGCCCTATGGGCTAGTGCCACCCTNGCTGGTGCCAGCGGGCACTGCAGCGAGTCTCACTGAGCTGTCCTCTAGCCTTTATAGGGGTGCTGGGGGCACCACCTCCAGCTGGAGGCTGGCCCAGCACAGCTCCACACTTGCTGGGCTATTCTTGTCACAGCGGCCGGGGCTCCCGCACAGGGGTGCCGAGGCAGGCACTGATAGTGGGCAACATTCCCAGCCCAGGGACCAGGTGGCCTGGAGAGGAGGAGCTCTGCTGAGCAGTCCCCCTGTCCCAGGCAGCTGTCAGCACCCTTGATGCTAGCCTGGGGGTGTGTGGGGCACAGTGGGTGGGGATGGGATCAGCCCCAAACCACCACCGTACTGGGTGCGCTCCACGGCCAGGGATCACCCACACACCCTGTCACCCGAGTGCCCTCCTGCTCCTAGCAGGCATCACCCACAACACACTGACATCTCCAGCCCCAGGCTGGCACCGGCGGAAGTGCCTCAGCCATCAGCTATGATTTTTGGGGGCCCCTATCCCCCTCTGTTGCCTGATGAATGCCCCAGGTCCTCGCACAATGGGCATAGGCGGCACCCTATCAGTGACAGGACATGCTACAATAGCCACTGTCCCCAGATCCCCACACCACACCGGTCCCTCCAACCAACCCTACCTGGCAGGGCTGCCAGCACTGCTGCCGCTGCCGCCTCCTCCTCCCTGCTGGCTGGAAACACACCTGGCAGCCGTGGTTCACGCTGGGCAGCCAATGGCTCCTAAGCCCCCCACCCTGCAGAGCAGCACCGCTAATACCTTAATGAGAGCTGACAGCTCCCAAGCCTGCCCAAGCGCATTAGGGAAGTCACCCCTCTGCAGGCAGCAAGCTGCCCATGGGCACTGGGACCCACTGGCTAATCCAGGCAGCACTGGAGGGCAGCACTGCCTGCTTCATGCTGGTGAGGTCCAAGCCAAGGATGGAGCCAGCCAGCGGCGCCATGGCCACCAGCAGTGCTGTGCCTGCAGAGGCAGCTGGACACGGGCAGGGCCACGAGCGAGGCAGCGCCACAACTGACATCCCAGCTCCTGCCAAGGCCACGTGTGCAAGCGCCTTGCATTACCCTAGATGGGCAGGAGCAGATAAAAGCACTGGAAGGGCTGCACACACAGGGCTACCTCCTGTGCGCACCCTGCCCCCCGCCTCCCTCAGCACCTGGGGGGAGACTATATCCTGCTCTACCCCCAAAACAGAGGGTTGGGTTTGGTTGGTTTGGGTTTTTTTTTTGCCCTTGTCACATCCAAGTATCCCTCCCAGGACAGGCAGGCTAGGGCTGCTGCTCCACTCTCAACTTGAGGCTGCAAAGCAGGAAGAGACAGGATGCCAGCCTGCGGCTCCACGGTGGCTCTGAGACCTTCAGGAAGCATCCCTCGAGGCTGGGTCCCCAGCACCACAGCCAAGATCCGCTCCCAGGACAGACGGAGACCCACAAAAGCCTCCCAGCCCATCTGCCCCCAACCTGTGTCTGCACACATGGTAGCACAGTCCAGGGTACAGGGGGATCTCGTGGCCAGGGCTGTACATCCACACACGGACCCTGGGGTACCCCCTGGCTGTAAAGAACCATCCAGAGACTCTGGACTGTATTGCCAGCACCCACCTGCCCCACACTGGTTACTACTCCCAAGCCCAGCAGCCCCCAGCCAGTGCCCAAGTGGGGCATGGCTCCACAGCACCCAGCCCCTCCAGCACTCACCTTGGTGACATTGCTGCTGATACTGCTGACACTGCAGACACTGCCACCGCTGCTGGGGATGGTGGTGATGCGGATGGGGGTATTTCGCAGCCCCAAGGTCACCTCTGCAAGAGGAGCAAGAGGTATGTGGGGTTTTCCCCAGCCCCAGCCAGGCAGGCTCAGCCCTGTGTGTGGGTATCGGCTCCGATTAGGCTGCCTGGCATGCATCCTGCCTCAGCAGTGGGCACTGAGCTCTGGCACAGGGGAAGGGCTCTGGGAACATCCAAGGGATGGGGAAGCCAACCCCCCCACACTACCCTGGCTCTCCCTCCTCCCCAGGGAAGGGCATTTTCCGCAGCACTCCAGCTGGAGCCAAGACCCCCTGGTGTGAGGGACAGCCCCGGGAACATCACGGGCCAGCCATGACTACAGGTGGGCAAGCAGGGCTGGCTCAGACACCACACAGCAGCAGGGATGGGTCAGAGCAGGACAGCATGGACTCCCCTGGGCAAGCAAGTCAGTGGGTACAGAGCAGGAATGTGGGGCAGGGCTGTGGGGATGGGGCAGGGGAAGGACTCTGGGTATGAATGTGCAGCACAGTGGGGACGGGGACAGGCTGCAGGGCCAGATGGCCTCCCAGTACTGAGATGCCCTAAGCAGGCTGAGTGTCCCTGCCAAGGGCTGAAGGCTGCCAGGCACGCTCCTGCCCATGGCCTCTGCTCTTATAGCAGTGCCCACGCTCAGCCTCTGGGTCATCAGCACCCAAAATCCACTGCTGACGTGTCCCATCAGTGCCTAGCTGGCCTATCACTACCCACCTGCCCATTGCTGCCCACCGCCCTCCAAGCGCCCAGCTGCCCGCTGACACCTATTTGCTCCACTGCCCAACTGTGAACATCACCCTGTCAGGAGCACAGTCCCCCAGTGCTTATGGCCCTGCCAGTGCCTACCGGCTTGCTAGCATCCCCCACCCTCCCCATGGGTGCCCACCTTTCCCAGTCCCACTTCCCCGAGTGCTGCCCATCCTGCCCATCTTCCCCACCCACTCGCCTGCCAGATACCACCTGCCTGCACCACCCAGCTTCCTC
>VXBO01005769.1:85984-96480 GCA_013400135.1 Rhinoptilus africanus | reverse complement strand
GCTAGCCCCCCTCGGGCACCCCTTGCAATGCATGCTGCCCCACACCCCGCGGTGCCTCCCCATGCACGCTGCCTCCTAGAGGGCCCACACGACGTATGATGCCATCCCCCCACCCTGGTGCCCTGCCAAGCATGCAGCACCCCGCAGTGCCCACGCGGTGCATGCTGTCCCTGCCACTCCACAACCCACGCAACCCCTCTGGATACCCTGCCACGCATGCTGCTCCTCCCACACGCCCCGGGTGCCTGCAGCCCTTCAAAGCTTCTGCCTCTCTGCTTCTGCTGGGGTCTGGCTGCTCGTGCACATGGGTGGAGAGGAATGCGTGCCAGGCAGGCGGCAAGAAAGCAGGTGGGCAGTCAGCAGCCAGCCCTGCTCAGCCAGCAGCATCCCACAACAGAGCACTGCTCTGCCCGGGACCTCCAGCTACTGGAAAGCAGAGAAAGTGGAGAGAAACTATCGCCAGGACCTTACCCGTGAGGCCAGCTGGGTGCGGAGAGGAGGACGCTTGCTCCCACCGGTGAGTGTTCAGGCGAGACGGGGTCCCCACTATGTCCCGTGTGGGCACTGCCACTTGGGAAGGGACAAGCCAGTTATACAAGGAACAGGACGAGGGAAGCAGAGGGTGAGTGTGGCATAGGATGCCGTTGACATCTTCCCCTTCACAAGCACAGCACCCTGGGGTCCCCTTTACTGTCACCCCACACTCCCCAGAGTATTGCCAAAATCCACCAGCACTCACAGGCTGCTGGCTCTGTTCTGCAGTACCAAGCCACGCTGCAAAGGAGGACAAGGCACAGCTTGGTGTACTTGCACCCCAGAGCTGCAGTGAGTAGTACCCAGGGTCTGTGCTGAGAGATCAGAATCACCCCTGCACCCACCAGGCCCTAGCAGAGCAGGGCCAGCCCAGCATTACCTCTGGAGAGGAGGGCAAGGGGTCTAGCGGATCAGCCCCCACCCAGGGAGCACCTGGGTGCAGGGAGGCACTGAACAGGTGCCTCTGGTGTGAGGCCAAAGTTGCTGATGCTCAAGGTGGGAGGGGAGGGCTCAGCCTCTCCTCAGCACTCAGGTGCCCCCACGTGAGGCCAGGGGGGTCAGGTCCTACTCACTTCCCTTCACCCTGGGGTTGTGCCATACTGCTGCCCATCACTCCCCAGCATCTCCCCAGGGTTTCTGCCTTCCCAGGACCAGCAGACCCCCAGGGCTTCTTGGAGGGAGAGGACCTTGGCCTGAAAGGGTGGCTCTGAGTGGGAAACCTGACCCTGAAGGCAGAGCGCTGCTCTCTGTTTTTTAACCTGTTTCCTCCCGGCACAGCCACAGGGATGGTTTTCCAGGCAGTAGGAGGAAGGCAGCTGCTAGCCACCGTGATCCCTCAAGGCTACAGGGAGGACCCAGAGCGTGCTGGGCTTGGCTGGGCCAGGGAGCACGGGCCCCAGGGAGGGTCAGAGCCAGCCAGCACACAGCTCCTAGCCTTATTGGGACAAAGAATGCAAAAGGCTGGGGTTTGCTGCCGGCACTGATTCCCTTTCATGGCCCTGCTGCCGCCCAGCCTGGAGCTGGGGGACTGGTAAACAGCCGGCCAGGCACCCTGCTCCCCCAGCACCCAGCTGTGGCACACACCACCACCACACAACCAGGCGGCAAATAGCCACTGGCTGGGGATGGCCTTTGGCCTGGCCATGTCTTGCCCTCACATTCCTGCACTAGCCCATCGCGTCCCCAGGGCTGACACCATTCCATGTGCCACCAGGACGTGCGTGCTGCAGGGCAGAGATGCAGTGGGGGCTCCCAGGGCAGCACTGCCCGGCTTGGGGTGTGCACAGCCCCAGTGCTCCCCCCGTGGGGCTGCACTTACCCACTGGTGGCTCCCCATGCCTCACAGCTGGCGCTGGCACCTGGCTGTGCACCCCAACACCAAGCTGCAGGGAGGGAAAGTGGCAAATCAGTCAGCTTGTGGCGGGGGGGGCACATGTACTCCCCTCCACCATCAAGCTGCTTTCACCAACAGGACCACCAGCCCCTGGTGAAGAGGGCAGCAGCGACCCCAGCCCATGCCACCAGTTCTGTACCTGGCTGCTAGCACTGGGATGGCTCGTGGGGGGTTGCCCCACCTGGCAGCTTTGCTCCCCACCGGGCTCCTGGGCAGCGTCAGGGCTTCCTGGGCTCCCTTCCTTCCGGGCTGCCTGGTGCTGCCCCTTGGGCTGAGCAGTGCCTGGGGAGCATGGCTGGACCCGCTCTGGACCACCATCTTCAAGCTCTGGAACAGGTTCCGGAGCCGTCTGCAGCTCCAGGAGCATGAGGGTTCCCAGAATCACAGCTGCAGAAGAGAGAAGAGGCTCTGCATGGGGCAAGCCTGCAGCTGCCTGCAGAGCATCCCTGCTCCTGCTGTCCTACAAGGCACCCAGCTCCCCTGTCTGCACCTTTGGGAGATGCCATGCTGCCCTCTTCCTCCTCCCACCCCTGCCCACAGCTGGCCATGGCACTGCTATGGTCCCGGGAACACACATGGATGGGGCTTTGCCATAGGCACTGGGTGACTCACCCTGGGCACTGGGTTTCTGGGGGTCTCCTGCCTGCTGGCTGTGTAGCTCCTGCATCCCAGCCGAGACATGCTCCTGCTCCACCACGTCATCTTGCTCGCGGGCCTGGGGAGAGCAGGGAGTGAGAGCAGGGCCAACCCTGATTCAGTCTCTGATCAGGTCACCCTGTCTTATCCCTGCCACCCAGCCAGGGACATGCCACAGGCTGTGGCCTCTTCCCATGACAATCAGGTCCCTGCCTGATGCTGCTGGGGATGGACAAGCTGCCCCCTGCACAGGGGTCACAGCAGAAGGACAACTATCCTTAGACCCTGCTGCTTCCACTAGGCAAGGAGGGGGACACTGTGTCTAATGAAGGAGGGGCCCAAACCCTGTGCACCCCTGGGGCTCCTGGCACTCCTCTGTGTGGGGCTAATGAGCACCAGGGCATGGAGCAAGGAGCTGGCTCTTGCATCCTTCTGTAGCCCCTGCCATGAGTACACCAGCTTTATTCAGCATGGATGCCCAGGAGACGGGAGGAGAGGACAGCTTTGTCCAGTGCCCCTGGCCCCTCCTGGCCCCCAGCCCAGGCACCTCAGGGCTCTGTGAGGCAGGGAGCACCCAGTTTTGCATCATCCTGTCCCTGCCCACAGCACAAGCAGCTCTGCATGGCAAATGATGGGATGATCTAAGCACAGGAACACACGCTCACATTGGAGTGGCAGGGACATGCAGGTGACAGATATGTCCCTGACACAAGCCAGATGAGGGCCAGGGTGTCCTGGTGTCACCAGCCAGGGCACAGAGTGCTGGCTGTGTCAGTGCCTCTTGGAGCACCACGGGCTCCAGGTGCTGATATGACTCCAGGGCGCAGGGAAGTGGAGAGGGGCATGTACCCCAAGAGGGCACAGGGGAACCAGGACCCAAACCCAGGCATCACTGCAGCCACTGTTCAAGGGAAAAGGCCTTGGGTTTGGAGTAATCAGACAGACAGAGTGGGAGAGCCCTGCTGGCTGCTTGGGAGATGTCCCAGCACAGCCAGGACCAGGGGTAGCTTGCCAGCACATCCAGAGGGGGGGAAGGCAGACAGTGCTGAGAGGTGGCACAGGGCCATGTCCCCCACATCCCCACAGCCTCTTGCCATATGCCTGGGGCAGATGGAGGGGGAAGCTGGGCTGAACAGGGGCAGATGTGGGGATCCACATCTTCCCACTCAGATGTGGTTATAATCACTGCCTCTCCCTTCACCACCCTCTCCTACAAAGGGCAACTCTGTGTGGTGTCCTACTGCCACAAAAGCTGTGCAGGAAACCCAGCCTTGCACTCATTCCTTCCAGCCCTGCCCACCAGCTTGTCCTTCTTCCAGCCACAGTGCCTCCACCAGTGAAGCACCAGTGAAGCTGGTGAGCAGCAGCTTTACTACAGAGTGACCCCTGGCCCCTCAAGGGTCAGCAGGAATGACCAGCATGGGGAGAGGGATGGGAGGGATCAAGATTTCTGCCTGTGCAAGGGGACTGATGCAAGCAGCTGCCACAGGCAGGATAAGTGGCCATCACCTTCAAAGAGCACCATCCCTGCAGAGATGCAGTGGGGAGGGGTACACCAAGCACACTGAGGAGCACCGCAGACCACTTGCCCACAGCACTCGTGCCCAGGCTGCATCCTCAGGGAGAAGCCCGAGTCTCCCAGGCCTGTGCCCCCAGCCCCAGCTCATCACTGCTGGGGCCACGCTGGCACAGCCCAGCCACATCCCCTGTGTTCCCAGAGATCTCAGCTCCACCTGCGCTGGTCCCCTGGGTGGGTGAGCACAGCAGGCAGGCTGGCACAGGAGCCCAGGGGAAGGGCAAGGAGGTCTCTGTCAGTCCTGCTTCCCCAGCAATGCCTTGCACACTCACCACTGAGCCTTCTGTCTCCTGGACAGGGGGCCGCTCTGCGGAGCTGGAGCCACTCTCATCCGGTTCGGCCAGTGCCAGCTGCTCTGCATCATCCCGCTGGCTGCCCTCCTCTCTCCTGGCTGTGGCCAGGGGCTCGGTGCTGCCCTCGCCATGGCTCTCCCCGCTCTTGGCCAGGGCTGGCAGCTCGGTATCGCCTCTCAGGCTGTTCTCTCTGCTCCCAGCAAGGGCTGGTGCTTCAGCATCGTCCCTCTGGCTGCTTTTTGCATCCCTGGGCACAGCGGGGGGCTCACTGCCGTTCCTCCATCTGCTCTGCGTGTTCCCGGCCAGGGTTGCAGCTGGATGGGAGCAAAGTAGTGTTTAGGAAGGAGCTGCGCACTTCCTGGGCTTTCTGGTCAAGCTACCCCCAGGACGTGGGGATGGTGCCTCACCTTCGATCTCCTCAGCCCGCAGCTTGCGGATGGCAGCTCGGATCAGCTTGCGCTCCTCATACTCACCTGCAGCCCGCAGCTGCAAGAGGGAAAGACCCAGAAGAGAGGCAGGGTCAGCCCCGGCACATGGTCAGCCCCGGCACATGGTCAGCCCCGGCACATGGTCACTCACCAGCTTTGTCAGCTCCTCCACATCGGTGATGGCTTCAAGCTGCCTGGACAAGGCAGCCAGGGCTGCCTGCTGCTCCTCCTCCAGGCGCTGGGACCTGTGCAGGGGTGAGAGCAGCTGGCCAGAAGCTACCGTGGGTGCTCAGGAGCAAAGTCCCCTCATGGGGAGCCAGCAAATTCGGGCAATGGGCCCCTTCCACATGCCAAGCTACCTGGTGTGAGGCTGTTCCCACCCTCACGCCCATCCAAATCTGCCCAACCCACAGTGGGGCCAGGCACTGAAGCCACCATTCCCTAGGGCAGAGGCAGGAGGTGTGTGGGAACCTAGCCCCATGCCGGACTCACCGTGGCCAGTTCTCCTTGTCGTCCTGTCGGTGGCTGCCACGCTCCGGGCGGAACCGCTTGGATGCCAGTGCCTCCTCATCCCGCTCCAGCTCCTGCCGCTGGAGCTCCCTGATGGCTGAGCGGATGCGGCGCCGCTCAGCCAGGTCCAGCGTTACCTCTAGCTGTGTGAAACAGGGTAGGGCTCAGCACCAGCTGTGGCCATTATGGCCCCCTGGCTCAGCTCCGGTGCCGCCTGCTGCCCAGCTGCCCACAGACCATACAATGGGACCGTCTGTCTGGCAGGGCCCACACACACAGCACACGCTGCCCAGCACTGCCTGGCCCCACGGGGAGCAGGAACAGCCCCGCCCGGGGCAGGATGCTGGGACCAGTCATAGCAAGGATGGGCTGCCACAGCAGCATCGAGACCTCGAGGCATGTGAGGGGCAAGGAGACGGGGGAACATGGCATGAATGCCCCCTGGTAGTCTGTGCAGCACCTAAGGGCTGATTGCCTCTGCAGCCCTGTCCCCCCATTCCAATCACACAGGGACGAGCTCTCTTGCCCATGCCAGCCCTTCCAGCAGCAGTCTGTTGCCCTTCCACCTGCACAGCCCCCAGGAGGTGCTGACTGGGAGGGCCTATCCTCACCCCACACTAGGGGATGGTGGGTGGCTCTCAAAGCCAAATCCATGAGTGCAATCTGTCCTTAAAGTCCAACTCTCTGTACATGGGAAGCACGGCCATGACCTTCCCACAGCCCTGCCATGAACACCTCATGAGTGCTCTTCATCCCACCCACCAGGACCCGGCACGGGCATCCAGAGCTGCTTTCCCTCTTCCAGATCAGGTCCACAGCCCCAGCCCTGACACCGGCCCAAGTGCTATGAGGGGGCCATGCACAGGCCCCCCCGATGCTGAACGGGGGCAGAATGGAGCCAGATCCACGGGGAAAGGCCAGACAGGGCAGGCATGTCCTCACTGTCCCTTCCACTGTCCTGTTGTGAGACATCAGGACCAACCCAGCACCGGGAACCCAGGACGCAATTTCCAATGGAGCTCGTTAAAAAATAAACCCTGTGACCCGGGGCAGCTGCTGTCAGTGTCAAGCCCCAGCATGCTGGGAGCAGCCATGGCTGTGCCACAGGACAAGAGCATCAGTCTCCCTTACAGTCCCATGGGCCACCACCAGGCCACCCATCCAGGCTCTTCAGGTTCTGCTGCAGCAGGAATCCAGGGTTGGTCCCTCAGCTGGACCAAGGGCCACAAACCACCACCTGCAAGCAGAAATCCCCCTGCACAGAGCCCCCTGCAAAGCCATCACACTTCGCCTTCCCTGCTCAGGGACTGGGGACCGGGGAGGATATTTCCATCCCAGTGAAGCCAGCAGGCACAGAGCCCCCATGTACCGCCCCTGTGACAGCTAAAATCGTGGTACTCCAGCCCCTTCCAGCCTTGAGGCCCAGCTGGGAGCATTATCCTTCCCCAGCTGGGAAGGTCCCAGCTGGATGCTTGGCAGCTGGGACCACTGACCCCCAAGGCAGCTCCCTGCGGCCAGCCTGGCACTGAAAATGCACTCAACCTGGAGGGCAGCTGCTTGAGCTCTCCCTCCCTGGCAGCCCCCACCATGCTGTTTGGCAGTGCCCTCCCTTCCAGCATGCTGCAGCCGCTTGGTGTATCCTGCGGCAACACAAGCAGCTGCCTCCTGGCTGGAGCTGGGGTCTGCCGCCCCCCTGGGCTCTTATCCAGAGCTGGTACCAGGACAGGGAACCAGCTCGGAAGAGCAGGAGCCAATGCGCTGCCAAGGCTGGAGGATGTTAGGGAGGAAACTAGCCCCTCCATCCACATGGGCCTCCCATTTCCCATCTGTGCTAGGCCTGCCTGCCCCTTGCATCTCCTGCCCCCTGGGGATGCTGCTGCAGGTAGGGATTCTGACTGCCAGGACAAAGGCACAGAGACTGGGCCTTTCCCTTGCTGCTCCAGCAGAGGCAGCAGCCACCCTGGCCAGCCAGAAAGTCCAGCTCTGCTGCCCATCGGGTGGCAGTGATGGAGTCTGGTCCAGCCCAAAAGAAGGAGCTGAAGGCAGAGGCTCTATAGCAAGCATAGCTCTCCCCACAGCCATGCAAAGGCCTTGAGAACAGGAAAAACACTCCCCTGCTGCAGGCTGGGAGGTGAAGGCCCTGGCCCTTCCCTAAATAAGCTGCTGGCGGGGCACAGCTCAGACCAGGCAGCCAGCTCAGGGCAACAGGGGAGCGGCAGCTGTAGGAGCCAAGAGTGCAGGGAAACACAGGACACAATGGGACACTAGTTCCACACACCCCAGAGCAGGGGACACCCTGGCACCCACATGCTATGTGACATCCACCCATGAGGTCCAGGGTCTGCCCTGCCCAGGAGGCTCCAGCTGAGACCTGACCTGCACCCAGCTGCTGGATGGCTTCTCCCTGCAGGAGAAATGGCAGCAGGGCAGCAGGAAGCACCTCATCCCAAGCCCATGTCAGCAAAGGGCCTGGATGAGGCAAATGAGTGACTTTGAAGGCTCTATGGCCAGCGGTGAGGGAGAGCGTGTCAGAAACCACAGCTGGAGCCAGGGGGTGGGAAGGGGACGAGGGGCCCAACCCTGCTGGCACAGGCAGGCCCGGGGATCAGCACATGTCAAGGCCTCACCAGCCCTGCCCAGTCAGCAGCAAGTTAATGGTTATGAGCAAACACCCGCCTCAGCACACATACAAAGTGGCTTTGTGAAAAAGGTGCTGGCAAGGCACCCATGGGCTTCTTTCCCGATGATGCCCAAGCACAAGCAGTGTTCAGAGCCCGAGCATGGCTGGCGGCTTCTTCAGGAAGCTTGTAATTAGCCCTGCATCCATCCAGCTCCCCAGAGCGGCTGAGCACAGAGCACTTGAGAGGCTGGAGCCCAGTTACAGGGAAACTGCTCTGGAGACAGGAGCCAGGCACATCAAGAACTTTCTGCAGCCCCAAGCTTTGCTGTCACCTTTGGAAGGAGTCACGGAGAGCATGGCTACCCCCTAAGGAGAGCAAAGCAGGAAGAACAGCCATGTCATGGGGACATGGCAGGGATGTAATTCTCCTCAGGGCCATTGAAGCCTTTCCCAAAGGCCACAGAGTGTAAGAAGGGGACCTCATGGCAGTGACTTTCCTAGCTCAAGCCTGCCCTGCCTCTGCCTGTAAGGGAATTTGCATCCTGCCTGCCTAATTAACCAGGCTGGGAGAGGGGAGCACTCCCTAGCCCAGGGCCAGCTGACCACAGCCTGGAGCTCAGCACAGCCCCAAGCGCTCTAATAACCCCTTGCTTCCAGACATCCAGCTAAAGGGACACCCAGCAGCTCCCTCCCCAGGCTCCTCCAAGCCCTTTGTCATCTTCATGCTGCACCACAGGTTCATCCCAACTGGCCTCCCCAAGACCAGGGTACCAGCAGGCAGCTGGGGAGGGAACCACATGGATACCTCCGGGAGGGAGACAGGGGAGCAGAGGCTCCCCGGCAGCTCCCAGCCCAGCCAGCATATCAACAGTCCTGGGGAGGGGGCTGCAGGGACCTGCTCTTGTCTCCCAGCCTCCTTCTTCCAGGACCCCCAGGGATGTCACATGCTGCTGCGGAGGTCTCGCTTGCTACAAAGGAGGAGGAGAAGCAGCCCAGAGCCGAGGGCTGGGGAGGGCAGAGAAGCAGGGAGGAAGCGGTGGGAAAGGCAGTTTTCCCTTATATGGGCTAATCCTCTTCCAGCTAAGCAGAGCCAAAACCTATCCAGAAAGAAAAATAAGCTCTTCCCTGCCTCACGTCAGGCTTTCCCCAGCCTGCGCTGCACAGGCACAGGGAGACCCAAGCTGTGAGCAGGGTGCTCTGGGGATGCAAATCCCCAGTAGGTCAAAGATGAAGCCCCCAGAAGAAGTGGTGTTTGCTGTGTGGGTTAGATCCACCTCCTCAGGCTGGCTGGAGACCCAGCCGCACCACAGACCCCACACCTGCCCCATCACCACTCCTAGGACTCCATCTCAGCCCAGAGACCTCAGCTGGAACATGGCAGAGTTAGAGCATTGGGAGGATGGGGAGAAACCTAGCCCACCCAGCCCCACATCCCTAGGGCCCCCCTGTTGGCCCCGGTGTCACCCCATGAATAGCAGTGGGATCCTCAGCGCAGGAACAACGGGCAGGCCTGTGCTTTGTCACCCAGAGCAGGCTGAGGATGGCACATCAGGAGGCTCAAGCAGGGCAGCACAGCCCCCATACCGACCCCCGGCCTATGGCAAGGCGCTGCTCCCGCCAGTGCCGTGGCATCCCAACTCTTTCCTGTTCCCACAGACGTGCCTTCCCGGCTGACTCAGCTTCCTGATGTAACAGTTCCCCCTGGGCCACCACCAGGCCACCGCTCAGCCCCCGCTGCACCCAGCAAACCCCCAATGCCAAGCTTGCAGTGCCCTGAGGCTGGCAGGGAGCTGTCAGGACTGCACAAATCCAGGCAGCTCTTTGTAGTGCTTCCCAGCACAACAGCCCTGACCAAGCAGGTCAGAGCCCAACACCCACAGTCCCACTTCTGGGACACCCAGGCACTCATCCCCCGCAAGGCCAAGGCTTGGCTCTGGCTCCTGGGGGCACAAACGGAGCAGAGAAGTGACTCAGACAAAGGACGAGATGTCCATACATGTGGGCAGAGCCTGGGGAGCAGCCCCTGGCACCAAGCCAGCCCGGGGCAGAGACCCGGGCCAAACGGCCACCAGGAGAGTGGTGAGCAGGTAACTGGGGGCAGCAGTACACGTCTCAGGCGAGAGCCATCAGCCAAGGAGATGGAGCCAAGGGACAGACATTACAGCCCAAGCACGAGTGGGAGGAAAGGGCCGAGTGTGACCAAAGCAGCCAGGCGGGAGTCTCTGGAGTCACTGGGGCAGGACAGGTGCTTTTGTCGGCCCAGGCCGGCTCGGGCCCCTCCAGGTGCTGCTGCCCCGCACCCCGCACCCCTCAAGCACTGCAGCAGTTCCTTGCCAGCGGCCCCGCTCGCCCCCTGGGCCGAGGGACCGTGGCAGCCCCACCAACTGCGCAGGGGAGCACGGATGGGCCCTAGAACCGGCCCGACCACCCGCACCTCGGAGAGCTGCTATCTCCCCTTCCTCGCCGGGGCACGCAGAGCCGGGGCACGGGGAGCCACCACAATGGC
>VXBO01005769.1:71011-85921 GCA_013400135.1 Rhinoptilus africanus | reverse complement strand
CGTCGGTGCCGTGCCGTGCCGTGCCGTGCCGTGGAGCTCGGGCCTGGCACCCGGGCCTGGCACCCCCGAGCGGTCACGGTGCACCCGGGCGCTCCTCCGCGGGGCCGGCCGGGAGCCGCCTTTCGCGGCAGCTTTCAGCCGCCCCCCCGAACGTGGGTGTAGCGCTGCCTGCAGAGCCCCCCCGCATCCCCCGCCCGTCCCGCTGCCGCAGAGGGGTGCGGGGGGGAGAGGCATGTGGGAGACCTCGCTGGCAACCTTGGAGCTGGTATGGGTGCAACTGGTATGTTCCCCAGCTCCTCTGCCAGCAGCAGCACTGAGGCCACCTCACTGGGTACTGGTGCATAGCTAGTAGCATTGATGCTGGGCTTCCTGCACAGACCACCCAGCTGCAGAAGCACGCTGAGCTGTGCTGTTAGAGTAGCCTTGGATGCACATCTCCACAGGTGCAGTGGTATTTTTCCTGCCTTTTCTCCCACAGGACTGCACCTCTCCTGGTTTAATGCACTCCAGGTAATGACCCAGCCACATCCTTACAGACGCACCACAAAGGGCCAGTGCGGTAAGGAGCCCACAGCCCTGCTCGGCTCCAGGCAGCATCCCCCTGGGGCTCCCCAGGGTGGTGAGGTGCATGCACATCCAGCGGAGTGCAGCCTCAGAGAAACAGAGCTCCTTATTCCTGTGAAAGTGGAGCAAGGGGAGATTCACAAACCCCTTGGGGAGCACAGGGGCTCCATCTCCAGGCCTGGCTCTGGGAAGAGCAGGGAGGGCCATGGGTGGCTGCCCGGCGTGTCAGCACTGGGCAGGTGAGGGTGTGATCTCACCCATTGCAGAAGTCAGAGGGCGGCTGTTGTGTGCTGGCACAGGCGGGCAGATTGCCCAGCAGATGGGACAAACCCGCACTGGGGAGCAGGGGCCTGGGCAGGAGCAGGGGGGCTGTCCGCCAGCCAGAGGACAAGTGCAACAAGGGGAGGAGGGTCGGGAGTCCTTTGGGTTCCCTTTGTACATGTTGAATGTGATGTTAAATACCAGTGATGGAATTTTACTGTGTTGTCTGGGAGTGGTCTGGCCCAGGGGCTGGGGCTACCTGCCTGACTCAAGGTGCAGGACAGGGTAGGGACCTGGCTGCAGTGCCAGGCAAAGAGAATCCAGTCTCTTTTAAGCTTGCGGCCGTTCCCCTGGGCATGGCAGCAGAGAGGAGTACAGAAGCAGGCATTACCCTGCTGTCCTGCCAGTGCTGCCCTGGCAGCACAGACCCACACACAGCATAGGGCTGCACAGGCTGCTGGAGCCCTGGCAGTGGGGAGAGGGGGATCCCAGGACCCCTTTCTCCTCCCTTCTTCCACCTGCTTCAGCAGCATGTGGGAGCGTTTGCAGTTTCATCACTCCTCCCCTGGGAACACCTGACAGCCATAGACCTGTGTTGCTCCTGCTCTCCCCACACCCAACACTTTGTGACCACTACCAGGGTCACAAATGGGCTGAACCTTGCCGGACCCATCTCCCAGAGGAAGCCAGGGAGTGGGAACCTGCTGCCACAGGGGGATGCTTGGGCCACACACCTACCCCTGTCTGACAAAAGCAGATGGAGGTTCTCAGGGAGAAGGATAGCTCTTGGCTGCATTGCACCATGCTGTTTGCCCATGGCAAGCACACATGTAGCCTGACACTGCCACTCCTCTGCGTGCAGGGCAGGTCCCATGAAGCCCAGTGTCACACAGTGACATCATGCTAGCTGAGTTTCTGGGCTCTCAGACCTGCTTCCCAGGGCACCCCATAGCAGAGGGTCCTGGCGATGCCCAGCTTTTGGGCAGGTGAGAAGCTCCTCTGACTCCCTGGGCTCTCTGTGCCTCCTCCTCCTCTCCTTCCTGGGGATTGCACCTTGGGTGTGAGAATGTAGCAAAGACCTTCCTGGACATCAGGTTCCTGGGCACCAAGTAGCCTGGCATGAAGACAGGCCAGAGCAGCAGGAGCTGGGGGTGGATGTAGAGCTGTCCCCCTGTAGAGAGGTTGAAGGACCTTGCGGTGAGTGCACCCTACACAGACATGGCAGGACAAGGGATGGGTGAAGTGCTGCCCCCCAGCTCTCCCCCTTGGGTGTGGATGGAGGCTGGGCAGGGCAGGGTGGGTGGCCGAGGTGTCTGTGAAGCAGTTCAACCAGCTGTACACTGGAGGTGGGAGAGAGGAGCAGCATAGCAGCTGCAGCTCTGCTGCAGCCAGACCAGCTGGTACCATCCACCTGCACAGAACTGGTGAACTGCTGCCATTTGCTTAGGACAGAGCACTCGTGCCTAAGCACGTGTCCCTGTTTCTCAGGTGTGACTCACATCCTGCTGGGAGCCAGGGCAGGATCAGGTGATGGATTCCTCACATCCTGCTGCTGGCATGGGCAGCAGCCTCCTGCCTGCCCTGGGGGTGCTGCATCACCTGGGATGGGAAAGAGCCATATGACAAGGAAGGTCCTACTTCTGTGGCAACACACTGCCTGAGGAGGAGCACTGCTGTTGTGGGCACTGAGGACTCCAGTTGTCAGGCCTGGCTGGCACACCTGGAAGACAGCATGCGGAAAGCATGCACCACTTCCCTATGAGCTAGAAGCCATTTGCCCCAAATGTGAATCTCTAGGGCTGGATTTCTGTTGTATCTCTCTGCCTGCACACAAGGGAGAACGGACAGAGTTCTCTATCTGTCTCCAGGCTCTGGCCTGCCTGCTCATGCTGCACATGGTGTGGGCACCCCAGCCTAACGCCAGGTTTGCGTGGCAGGTGGATACAGTGTGCTGCAGAGTGAGGGCTTGCTGAGCATTGGTGCATGTCACACGTCTCACTGTGCCGGGGCCTGACTGGTGCCATGCTGCAAGCAGGAGCATCCACTGGTGAGTGCTCAGGAGGCTCAGCCTACACAGGGCTCACACCCTCGCTCCTTGCCAGGAACCTTTATGGAGGGAGAATCCTGCGCTGCACATGCCTGTGCTGGGTCAGGCAGCATGCCCTCTCTGCCTACACTGTGCTCACCCTTGTGCTGACAGCCCAGAACCCCCCCGCAGCCTGGGCTCATTCACAGCAGTGTGGGCAGGGGGGTGAGGGGGGGATTCTGCCCCTCTACTCCACTGAGTGAGCCCCCCCTGCAGTGCTGCCCCCAGCGCTGGGGCACCCACAGCAGAAGGAGACGGAGCTGTTGGAGCGGGGCCAGAGGAGGCCCCAGAGATGCTGTGGGGGCTGGAGCCCCTCTGCTGTGGGGACAGGCTGAGAGAGTTGGGGGGGTCAGCCTGGAGAAGAGAAGGCTCCGGGGAGACCTTCCAGTCCCTCAAGGGGCTCCAGGAAAGCTGGGGAGGGGCTCTGGAGCAGGGAGGGGAGCCATGGGATGAGGGGGAAGGGTTTTAAACTGAAAAAAGGTCAAATCTACCTGTGATTAGATATTAGGAAAACGTTCTTTACTGTGAAGGCAGTAAGCCACCGTCCCAGGTTGCCCAGAGAAGCTGTGGCTGCCCCATCCCTGGAGGGGTTCAAGGCCAGGTTGGACGGGGCTTGGAGCAACCTGGGCTGGTGGGAGGTGTCCCTGCCCAGGGCAGGGGGGTTGGAACGAGATGATCTTTAAGGTCCCTTCCAACCCAAACCATGCTATGATTCTAGTCCAGCTCACATCCTGCTGTGGGGCTGCAGTGCCAGGGTGGTAAACTCTGCCCTGGCACAGCCTTGGCTAGCAGGAGTTAAATCTCTGATGAGTGAATCCATTGCTTGGATTTTTCCCTCTCTTCACCTTTTGCCCTTGTCTTGCATGGAGTCCCCTGGGGATCCTGTGAAGCAAGCACAGCCTGTCCTACTCCCTGCCCTGCCAAAGGAGCCAGCAAAGGGGCTGGGAGGACCGAGTGGACCCCTCTGCCAGGGTCTATCCTGCGGCATCACACCCGCCATGGGAGCCTGGATCTGTTCCTGCTGCAGTGCCTCTGACACTGCCTGCTCCTCCCTGGGGACCTGTTGGCCATAAATCCACTTTGCCTATGCCCCCAGGAAGGACAGGAGAGGGAAACACAGTCATCCCTCAGCACTGCAGGAGCCTGGCAGCCTAGGGATGAACCACGGCACTGCACAGCAACCTGCAGTGCAGGACATGGCCGCAGGCAGGACACTATGACCGCCAAGAGGAGAGGGAGCTCAGATGCAGAGGCTGGACCAGAGTTGGCATCTGCTCAGGATATGGCCCCGAGGTTGCTGTCTACTCCCTGGCAGTGGGCCTGGGAGGCTGGAGTGCTTGAGAAGGGTCAGGGCTTTGGTGTCAGCATCTCCAACACTGACAGGGCTGTCATGCTTGTGAGGAAGAGTGGGCACCTCCTTTCCCTGCTGTAGGTTGGCATTTCCAGATGGACCTGCCCCCATCAGCAAGCGTGTCCTGGCTGTACAACCACTGCTGCTGGGTGCCCACAGGCTCTAAGCTTGCTGCAGAGCTGCAACCCTGCACAGCCAGCACTGCTGGGCTGCAGAGCTTCCCCCTCCACCCTGCCAGACTCCCAAATGTCATTTGTTTGCTTTTTCTCCTTCCTCCGAGGGATTGTAACATTCCCAAAGTACTGACCCACAGGGTCTCACCCTGCTGTGCTTTGCACCTAGAACAGCTGTGGGAATCAGGGCCCAGGGAGACCATAGCTTCTGGATATCTCAGAAGCTTAGAGCTGGAGACAAAGACCTTGGTGCTTTCAGACCAGAGGGAGGCTCCAGCTTGGCCTCAGCCCTGGCTGCGTGTGATGGGGAGGGAGGCTGCTTCAGTATTTCCACAGGCAGGACATTCCTAAGAGGTGACCCGTCCCTCCCCAGCAGCTCCACCCCCACCCCAGCCCTGGCCTTTCAATTTCTTTGTCACACTTAGTGAACACAGCTATTTTTTCCCTTTTTGGGACACCTCTAGGGCCCACAAATCACAATGCTGAGATCTGCTATGGCCAATAAAGGAAGGGTTTGGAAAAAGGACAGGGGTTCAGGGAAGATGCCACTTCTGGTAACTTACCACTGAAAATCAGGCTCCAGACACCTGCAAACGTGCCAGCCCTTCCAGGGGCTTCCCAGAAGACCTCACAGCAGCCACCTGCATCTCCAAAGACCTTGCCTATCACGTAGGGCTTTGGCCATTGGGATGCTGAGGGGGAAGCCAAAGAATCAGTTTTTCATACTGCCCTAAAAACTGGCTTCATTCACAAGCTGTGTACTGAGAACACAGCTTGCAGGGATGGGTTCAGGGAAGGTCCTCAGGCTGACTGAGAAACACAAAAGTGGCTTCGCTGTGCCACAAACAAGGCCAAACAGTCCTGGACAGAGGTGGCCAAACCCCGTGGGCTCCCCAAGTCCTCTCTGCAGACTTGTGCCAAAGCAAACAGACCGCTTGTCTCAAAGCGGCAAAACTGCCTGTGTGGAGGAAAATGCAGCATCAAGCCCTGGCCAGCCCAGGCGCCCTGCTCAGCTCACTCTTTCAGGCAGGCTGCAGGCAACCCCGAGGAGGGGCACAGCTTCTCCTCCAGGACTGGGGAGCTGGGGACAAAGCTGCTCCGCGAACAGCCCCAGACTGGCTGCAGGCAAGCAGGGCCCCTTGTACCTTGTGGCTCAATGGCCCCTGTCAGCGTGTAAACAGCCCCACAGGTACCAGTGCCACATTGCTGCAAGAAATCTGTAATGTTATGGAAACTCTGTAACACCTGTCCTAGTATTTGCTAATGAGCTAAATCATGCGCTGACAAAGAGCTGTTGGGTGTGCTGCGCTCAGTGGGTCATGTCCCGCCACTCGGTGCGAGGCCTGGCTGTGTCACATCTCCAGGCTGCCCTCAGTGTGCCAGTTGGTGATGGCTCACCCATCCTCCAGCACTACCATGCCCTTCAGCACGAGCCCTGCCTAGAAGGATATGCCTTGCTTTGCTGCTCCTTGGTGACAGCTCTGCTTGCTTCAGCACCTTCCCCGCCACAGACCCTTCTGTCTCATTTGCCATGTGAACTATTTCAAGACCAGCCTCTTTTCTGATCATATGTTCTCCCTTTATTCACTTGATTCTCCACTGGGGCAGTCACAAGGAATTAAGAAAACTTAATAAAATTTCTGAGTGTGCGTGTGCTCTTTAGGGCGGCTCCTCCCCAGGACCATCCTTCTCTCTTGCAGCTCTGTACTGTGTCCTCTTGCACTACCTGAGTCTTGCAGGCTCACTGTGAGGAGATATTTCTTGGCAATGCTGTACCTTCTGTGTGCAAAACATCTAATGTTTTCCTAGTTGTAATAAAACTCACTAGTTACTGTTCTTTTCCATTATTTTCATAGTTGTCCATCGACTTTTCTCTGACGCGCAGCTGGCTTGGCTACTAATGTCCTTCTTCTGTTCCCCTCCTTGCTTTGCACAAGCTCAAATACGAAAGCTGTAGGTCGGACACCATCTATGCAGGAAGTGATAGACTTATGCCAGGGTTGGCTTCGTTTCATCTTGTCTGGTCTAGACAGCTTATATAAGAAAGAACCAAACAGCTGCCTGGTCAGGAGTCTTCCCTGCTCAGCTGTGACTCTGCCAAGTCTTGCACTGACTCTTAATCCTTGTCGGTATGTCTAGTCTGCTGCAGGCAGGCTGAGCTACATCCCATTAAAATGTCCTGTCCACACACACCTTTCTGCATTTCATATGTGGTCTCGAACTCACTTTGGAGATGGAAAATTAATTTATCTATTGCCAGAACAAACAGGTCCTTATGCCACAGCAAATGTTCCCACCAGCACCCCATGTTGCTCTGCTGTCTCCCTGTCTCCCTACGATGTGCTTTCCTTCCCTTTCCTTTTCTGGTGGTTGTTCTTCTAAGTCCCAGCTTCAGTCACTAAATTGGGGTCATCTGCAGCTCCAGCACGTGTGGAGGTCACAAAGCAGCACCGTACTCCTTGTGATTCAGTTACAGCTGACCGTTGCACCCCAATCCAACAGAAGCTCCTGCTCCAGTTACCCAGGCTGCAAAAAACTCAGATGCAGACGAGCACCCAAGTTCTTCACTGCCCCTACACGAGGTGCCACTGCACCCAGCTGCCAGTGCTCCCAGAGCACTGCAGCCAGCTGCATCCCCTGCGGCTGAGCCAGTGACATGGACACTGGCTGCAGAGTGCAGCCAGAGGCCCTGGGCCTGGCCATGCTGTGGGGGCTAGGACTTTATCCTGGCAGGACCCCCTGGCCTTCCTGCTCTTGAGCTAGTATGTTCTGTGTCTTGGAGGCTCTTCACTCTCCTTCGGAATAAAGGCTCTGCCCAGAAGGGTACTGTTTCTCTGTCCTTTTTCACCATACCATGGGGACATAAGAGCAGATGCCTCCTGTTTGTGGTGCTCTGCAGCCTCTGGCTTTCTGCCTCTGCCACCATCACCTTCTGAAAATCCAGTACTGAGAGAAGCAAAGGAGCAAGAAGGGTTTCTCTGGCACCGGGCAGAGGAGTGATGAATGTTATTGCAGGAACGCCAGCCTTCCCAGCATCATTTGCCTCACAGCACCCTCCAAAGCTGATGGACCTAGCCATATTTCCAGTTCTACTTGTAAAAGCCACTGGTAATTTTATCCTCATAGTTTTGAATGCTGCAGTTTGCTCTCTCTTGAGTTTTGCTATCTTGACATCCCCACAGACACCTCTTGAACACCAGCTGTGTTTCACAGCAAAACACACTGTATAACTCAGCTAGAAATACGTGACCGACAGCTATCACCTGCCATGACAGAATTTCTTCTCTCTGCTCATTGGTATGATGGCACACGCGGAGATTTTATGACATACTTTCAAAACTCTGACATTTCTCACAAGTTGTGCGTATCTTTGGAGGCCCCTCATGCTGTGTCTGGTCCCTCAGGAAAGCTGCTCTGCCAGCCACCCAAAATGTGCCCCATTCCTGTCTCCACTCCAGCAGCTGTGATGCAGTACACAAAAAACAGCTGTCACAAAGTGAAGCTCCTCTTGATCCACTTGCAGTGTTTACCTTTCATTCTTACAAACATGCTTTTGCCATACTGCAAATCAGCAAGTTATTGTTACAAGCTTCTTTCTCTTCTCCAAGTACCTGTTAAGATGTTCCCTGTCCCCAGGCATACATGGTAAAGTGAACCTAGCAGAGCAGTGAAGGACATCGGCAACATTCACTGAGACCACACAATGGATCACAGTCTATACTACAGTCAGCACTGTAAAACCGACAACACTTTTGCCAAACCAGAGGAAAGGCAAGCCCCTCCACAGGCTGTTCAGCTTTGGAGAGACTCAACAGGAGCTCACAGGGACAAGTCCCACGCCTGGCACACAGTCCACACTGCCTGCTCCCCACCATTCTGTGGTCTCCTCATCTTACGTGAGCTCTGAGATTGTGTGGCCTCTCTGGCAAGTGCCCCCCTCCCTGCACAGGCAGCACCGGTCGGACAGGGAGGTTTGGCTTTTGCCCCCAAATTGTCTCATCCTCTTCCCATGTGCACTCTTCCCATCTTCCTTGTTCTCAGTGGAAAAGTCTGTCAGATGAAAAGCTATTTTTCAGGATTAATCAAGGATAAATCGCCTTTTCTCTCCCTTGCTATGGCAATGACTGGATTAAGACCTTAGTCACATGTAAACAGCAGAGTGGAGGGAAGCCCTTGTCAAGGCCCAGTGCTTGAACCACGTAACCAGCAAAGAATCAAATCTCTGCGAGTAGGGGAAGTAGAGCAAAATATTTAGATTCTGTGGAATATTGGCCAATTACAATATTTTTCTTGAAATAAAACATTTATAACAACACTGAAATAAATATTTGAGAATGTAATATACCAAAGCCTTGAGTCACTCCTGATGCAAAAGTTTTCTCTCATTTTTCAGGCGGCTTCCCCATGTAGGGTTTGGAGTCAGGATGGATTCTGGTGGCACCGAGGTACACTGGCAGGTCTGGTGGCACATGTCCCTGCTGCCTGGAAATGGCAGAGCTCCTCCTGGCAAGGGTCACCTCCCAGTTCGAGCCAAGTGCCCAGGTGTGCTTAAAAGTCTGTGGTAGGGTTTGTGAGGAGATGTACTGCCTTGAATTCAAAAAGACACTGGCAGCAGCTTGGGGAAGGGCCTGCTGGCAGCTCTCCCCAGGAGGTGGGAAGAGGGGACACTTCTTGACATTCCTCCTTCCTACTGTCCTTTTGTATGGAGTACTCTGCAGAGGGATGTGGACACAAATTAAAGTTCTTAGAAGGTCTTTTCTGAGATTCATATGAACTGAGATGCTAATTTGAGCCACACACACTTACTGCAGACACTGTCAGGGAACTTGTTCAGTGGCACCAGGGGCTGCATCCCATCCCCTGGCTGCAGAGGCAAGGCAAACCTACCCACACAGCCACAGCAGATTTACTGTCCTGCTCCTGACTGCATCCGATCTGATGCACATCTCAGCCCCGAACAGCCCCAACCACGTGTTGCTCTGCCCTCTATTTTGCCCTGACCAACTCACCCCAGTTCTTGTCCCCTCCCACTGCTCCCCTCCAGGCTCAAGTTTTTCTGATTTTGCACTCTTATTCAGTAATTACAGCCTTGCTAAGTGATGCACTGCCCTTAGACACTCTCTATCCAGGGCAGGTCTGACCTCCCACCCCTTTGTCTCTTTTTTTCTTGCCCTTTGCTTAGCCCCAGGTGAGGGCTGGCCCCTCTTCAGCCTCTCCATCCTCTGAAGTACCTGGCGATCACTCCTGCATTTAATCTCAAGACAGGGCCAGCCAACTGCCTGCAACTTTGCACTGCTGTCATCAATGCTGGTATTTTCCTATGTTTCAAGTGCTGCCACGGCTGCTGCGGCATCTATAAGCTGACTTTTAGCACATATTGGAGACAGTCTGTTGTCTCTGGCTTTCACATACCCACTATCCCACATGCCTGTAGGAAATGTGCCACTACCACACTCCTTGTGAGCCTACGGATACTTTGCTCTCCCTTGTCAGGTCAGTTTGGTGGGGGTGGCGAGAGAAATAGTTTGGGAGAGGCACACAGGCAAAGCCACCTTTACAGAGCAAAGGTCTTTGTCTTTTTAAAACATTTAGGCTCATTTGAGGAAAGAACATGGACTAACCAGATCATTAGCACAGGACAAAGCCAGACCCTCTAAAGAAGGGGAGCTCAGGATGTACTGAACAAGCATGGTGATATCTCCACACACCCTCCAAACTGGACACTGATGGGATTACAGTATGGCTGAAGACTGGTCAAACCACCAGTGAGATGAACCACCTGTGTTGACCAAACCTTTCCTGAGTTGCCTTCTCTTAATGAAAATAACCATGTCTGGATGAAAGATCTGTGTGACAAGAACAAACAACTTCAGGTTTAAGTTCCTGAAAAAAAGGTGCCACCATCACCTTGTTAAGAAGCCTGCACTCCTCCTCCTGTTGGCAGAAGCCACTAAAACTGTTATGCAATCATAGCTTAGAAAGAAGGAAGTGCCCAGGCTTGGGTTCTTTTCAGCATCCCTGTGGAAAAACATCAAACCTGTAAATCTCTGACAAATTATCAATTCATGCCATTTGTAACTCTTCAAAATTTATCAGCTAAATTCTTTTAAGATGCCACCATCGCTCCTCTTCAACTAGCTTCTTGTGGGCTCTTCTGCATGTCATTCTCACAAAGACACAAAGTATTTTCTGCTTTAGGCCCAAGGTGGTGAAGTAATGCTATACTGACATTTTACTTTTTTTTCATGTCTGCTAATTCCCTTCAGTCAGTTCATTAATCAAAGCTGGACTCAGGATGGGGGGAGCCTGACTGGTAGTGGAGGATCCTCACAATCTACCATTCCACTGACAAATTCCTGGTTCTCACTTCAAGATGGCTCCCTGCTCTCATCTATTCTTACCCTTTCCATTCTCCTGCAAACTCTTTTACAAAGTCACTTCTGACAGCCAGTGTTAGACTAAATAACGAATTTAAATCCATGGTGTGACTTTCCCTGGAGACAAAGAAGCAAGAGGCTGACACCTGGCACTACGGAAAAGGTCTCTGGACTTTATGACAGCGCCTCCCATATATGTTTCAGGTACTCACATTTGAACATCTTGGTCTGCATGTCTTGTAAGGACTGACTTGCTGCTCATTAAATGACTGTTCCCAAGAGAAGAAAAGCAGGATTTAGGCCTCTCAACATATGAGAAAAGGATACTTCCATGAAGAGAGGTCTCAATTCATGACTCCTTTGCATTTAGTCAGCAAATTGCTCTGCTACTTGACATGAATGATGGAGAAGCTGGACAGACGTGACTATGAACACAAGAAACAGGTCTACCCCAGGTCACATAAGGCAGAATTCCTTACTAGGAAAAGCCAAGGGGAAAACATTTCCTTTTTCTAAATTCTTGACTTCATGGCTTGTATTCTTGTATTGCACTGAGTTGACCTTGGGACTTCACTCATCCCCAAGAAATGCCAGATGTTTTGATGAATAATGCAGCTCTTCTCTGTGAGTGAGACAGGCATACTTCATTTAAAAATACCTTATGCTGTTTTAAGGGAGTAGCGCATTTCATGGCAGAAAGTTTCCATTCTGCACAGGGAGATAACCACAGCAAATCACACGGCAGACCCAGCATGTAGCACAACACGAATGAAAGAACTAAAAAGCTGCGAGCCAACACCAAGATTTCACGGCCCATTAAGGGAAGGTAATTTGAAATTCCTTCTATAAATTCAGGGCAATGGAAAAGAAATCCATGCCACTTAGGTGACTGAGGCTGGTAACTGCACCCAAACTTCTTAAGAGAAGTGTCTCAAAAGTGAACACTCAATAACAGCACAGATCAAGAATTTCAGCAACTTCCATCGCAAGCCTTGGACCTTGTACCCAGAGACAGTGTTGAATGCTATATTTTGCTTGCAGAAAAAGGAAGGATAAAGTAAGGACCGGTAAGTCCTTAAGGTTATTAGTGATGTTTTCAGATATATTTTCCACTGCCTGCAGTGATTATTTCACTCTGACAGTGAAAACATCATTTATACAATGCAAAGGTTTACGTTTCTTCATGTGCATAAACACAGAATAAAGCCACGAAGAGGTAACTCAGGAAACCTAATAGGAGTGTGAAAAAGACACTTTGCTACACTCATGGCACGTGTCTGGTGCAGAATACAGTAATTACACCTACGGCAATTCACCCATTAAGTACTGGCTTGGCAGTATAGTTTCTCAAAAATTAGGGGAGACAAAGAATAACTGTTGATTCAAGACCCACATAGGGGTTGGAAGCAGTTATCTCCAATTTTCAGAACAAGGACCACATAAATAAACTGTTCAATGACCTCAGGCTATGGCCCAGTGGAAAAATGCTTAACAAAATACAATGCCAGACTAAGGATCCAGCAAATACTCTGGCGGACTGCATGGGAACTCTCGCTCCCCAACCTAGAAATACGAAATCTGACCAGTGTGGAATCAAAAGACTCATTTTCCAAGGGATCTGGGGGATTATTTCAGAGCAAGAAACTCAGACACAGGTTAAAGAAGAGCAGTACAGTTTGCCTCGAGCTCCATGTGGACAGGCTGGACAAACCACCAATCCACAAGTCATTTATCAGGAAAGTTACATGCACCAGAGCAAACTGACACTTTCAACTGCAACAAGCATGCCTCAAGGGTGAGAGAGTATTGCCTGTGGCACTTAAGAAGCCAGACTTGTTCTGCTCGTACACATAAGATGGCTGCAGAGACACTGGTGCTAAACAGGAACTCGAGGAAAGGGTGCCGGTAGCAGGTGGGAAAAAAAGGAAAGTCACCGTCATAATCAGTATAACAGAGAGATACAGAAATATTTAAACAAAGCTTGGAGAGGGAGTTTCCAAGATAAAATATCTGCCCCAAAAGAGGATAAATGTGAATGTGCAGTGGGAATACTTCCATCTCAAAAGCATTGAAGAACTCAGCAGTTTGCAGCAGTGGCACATGGGCAAAAAGAGCGTATCATCTCTCCATCTACTGACAGACAGGTTCCCACCAAACAAGAGCTCTGCTGTGGCCAAGGTAGAGCTGTGGTGTGATCCAAATGCTGTTTTGCAAAAGGCAAATTCATTTCATTACTCCTTGGGATAACATCTGGCAGCACAGAGGGACAGTGAAAAATGATATAATCCTTTCAAGACTTGAGCAAGAGGGACCAAAGAGCAGAAGTCAGAAACAGGTCTGAAACCTACTTCAGAACAGCATGGAAAGTGTAAGAATTAAATTTTCATTTCACCTCCATCAAAGAAAATGAAAAAGACATGGAATGCAACACCACCAAATGGTGGGATAGAAAAGAGTAATTTGCTGCCACGGACTGGCCAAATAAAATGGGACTGCAATGCAGTGGTCTTCTCCCCAGGGCCAGACAGAAAGGACTGCTGCCCAGCCTTAGGAGCAGGTCAGGCCTCTCAGGAGCAGCAGGAAGGTATCACAGCTGCTCTGTTCCAGAGTGTTGCAGGACACTGTTGATGTTGTCAACCTCTCTGGTGTTCAGAAAGGAACACTGGTTCCTCCTGTTAGGAAAAGAGGAGATACCCAGAGTACCAAAGAGGGCTGATGAGACACACGAGTCCAGGTTCATGTTCCTGAGGAACATGTATCTGGATAGTTACGTTGCCTTTACACTGATGGGATTTGTATTGGACATCTACTTGTGATATTGACTAAAATATGATGAAACAAAAGCCGAGCACAACAGATGAAACTACAATATATAAAAGACAAGTAGATACATTATATTCTGTCATAAACTTAATGACACCTAAACATAGTTGTTGCCAGTAATTTTCCTAATTCTTTCATGAAGCTTTGATGTTCTCGTCTACATAGCTTTCCAGAGATATGGCCTTCAAGAGTCACTCCACACATGTATGCAGTGAATTTCTGATGACTAGAGATGGACACAGAGCAATCCCTGTGTGCAGGGATGACATGACTTGATGGCTTGAAGGAATCTTTATACCCAAACAGGTTCAACAAAACTAAATCATGTGCTGGGAAGTGAAGTTCTCAGGTCAAAGCTGCAGACCTGTCAGCTCCAGCTTGCATATTACTGGGGACCCAATTCATACGCACACACGGACAGCGAGGTATTGCAAACAAAATGAGAGGTAAATCAAACACAAAGCTCGGATTTTAGCCATTCACCAATAACGATCATTACATTTATATTTCACTGCATAGCTTGGATATATATCAGTTTCTGCACAGACTGAATTAATTCCTTCGGATTTCTGATCTTTAGTTCAGATTCCTATTATCCGAGACACAGGAGATGTTTTAAAACACAGGATGTTTTAAGGTCCATTTCAGGAGAATTTGGTGGTTCTCCTCTGGGCAACTCCAGCGCTTGTCAGAGCACTCCTGGCCTTCTGAGTTCCAGGGCCCAGCCCCTGGCATAGAGGGTGCCGAGGTTCGTGCAGGGCATGAGGACAGCCCAAGTTCGCTCAATCCCTTTGGATTTCAAGCTGAATCCAAGGCACGGGACTGAAGCAAGAGCATTTGTGATCTCCTACACCCTCTATTAATGCATTCGATAAGGACGGGGACATTCGGCTGCTTTTCCGCCACGACTGCGCAGCGCCTCCCGGAGCGCGGGCGCCGCCAGCCGCGGGGCTGACCGCCGCTGGAGCCCGCGCTCTCCTCCCAGGCCGCCGCCCCCCGTTTTGGACGGGTTCCAGAGCGGGCTCCCTCCGGCCACCCACCCCCGACGAAGCCGCCGCCGGGGACCGGGAGGCTTCTCCCGCTCCGCCCCGGCGCCGCTGTACCCCCTGAGCCCCGCCAGCCGCAGCCGCCTCCCCCGCTCGAGAGACGCCGGGACAGGTCGCTATGCGCGCCCCCCTCCCCGCTGGCGGTCGAGCCCCACCGGACCGGCGGGGTTTCCTCAGGAGGCGAGGGCTGGGCGCTGCTCCCGCTACCGGAGGGTCTACCCGCTCCCCC
>VXBO01005769.1:33947-62655 GCA_013400135.1 Rhinoptilus africanus | reverse complement strand
AGCGTGTCCAGAGAAGGGCTACGAAGCTGGTGAGGGGTCTGGAGGACAAACCTTACGAGGAACGACTGAGGGAACTGGGGTTGTTTAGCCTGGAGAAGAGGAGGCTGAGGGGAGACCTCATCACGCTCTACAACTCCCTGAAATTTGGCGCTGGGGGCTGAGCTCTTCTCCCTGGGGACAAGTGATAGGACAAGAGGAAACGGGTTCAAGTTATGTCAGGGCAGGTTTAGATTAGATATCAGGAAATATTTTTACACTGAAAGGGTTATTAAACATTGGAATAGGCTGCCCAGGGAGGTGGTAGATTCCCCATCCCTGGAGGTGTTTAAGAAAAGGGTAGATGAGGTGCTGAGGGACATGGTTTAGAAGGGGTTTTTGTCAGGGTAGGTTAATGGTTGGACTTGATGATTTTAAAGGTCCCTTCCAGCCTCACCGATTCTGTGATTCTGTCTGTATTTTAACTTAACTGCTATTTGAGATTTGAATACTGATTGTGTTTTTATTGCTTTGTAGGGATGCAGATGCTACGAGAATAGACATTTATACTGGTAAGTCACTCCTGCTGCTTCCTTGCATATCAGTAGTTAACTTGGATTTAGGCTGTAAATGTGTGTTGTACCTGATAGAGTAAGAGTGGGAGTGTTTATGCCTGATACAGTGTTCAGTTTTGGGCCCCTCACTACAGGAAAGACATTGAGGTGCTAGAGTGTGTCCAGAGAAGGGCAACGGAGCTGGTGAGGGGTCTGGAGCACAAGTCTGTGAGGAGCGGCTGAGGGAGCTGGGGGTGTTCAGCCTGGAGAAAAGTAGGCTGAGGGGAGACCTTCTCGCTCTCTGCAGCTCCCTGAAAGGAGGGTGCAGCCAGGGGGGATTGGTCTCTTCTCCCAAGGAACAAGCCATGGGACAAGAGGAAACAGCCTCAAGTTGCACCAGGGGAGGTTTAGACTGGATATTAGGAAAAATGTCTTCATTGAAAGAGTGTCCTTGTTTCAGCTGGGATGGTGTTAATTTTCTTTGTAGTGGCTGCCTTGTTTCAGGTTTGGTGTGAAAGGAATGTCAGTAATGCATATTGTTACAGTTGTTGCTAGGTGATACTTATAGTATTCAAGGACTTTTGTCAGCTTCCCATAGAAGCTGAGAAGGAGCAGACAGAACAATGGAATGACCAATGGAATATTCCATACCATAGATGTTATGTATATAAATGGGGGTTGTTAGTATATAAATGGGGGTTGGTTAAGGTGTTAGTATATAAATGGGGGTTGGCTGGAGGGGTAGGAATCATGATCACTGCTCAGGATGGTGCCAAATTCACCAATTTACCAGGTGGTGAGACTGACTTGTGTCATTATTATTGCTATTTTCCTTTTCTGATATTGTCCTATTAAACTGTCTTTATCTCAGCTCACGAGGGTTTTTTCCCTTTCCTTTCCCCTCCTTTTCCCCCCTCTTCCCCTTCTGAGGGGGAGAGAGAGAACTATGCCAGCAGCTGTGTGGTACTGGCTGCTGGTTGGGGTTAAACCATGGCAAAGGGTTATCAAGCACTGGAACAGGCTGCTCAGGGAAGTGGTGGAGTCACCATCTACATGTATTTAAAAGACACATACATGTGGTGCTCGTGATGATGTACATGTGATGGACTTGGCAGTATTAGGTTTATGGTTGGACTCAATGATCTTAAGGGCCTTTTCCAACTTATGATTCTGCTTTTTGTTCTGTGCCCCAGTGCCTGTTGTCTTTCAAAAAGACAAATACAAGTATCACAAATATTACAAATAACTTGGGCAAGCAGTTAAATCAGCCTTGAGCTGAGGTTGGGTAAAGTGAGCAGCTGTTAATACTTGCAACGAGCAAGGGGAAGCAAGCAGTCGACTCAATATCAAGCTTCCAACTTTATTCGGATAGCTCAGGTTTTTATACACTTACAGTTAATTATGCCTACTAGTCAACTTATCATTGGCTAAGCTCTAAAAGTTACAATTTACATACTCCTCCTACTTGTAGTTTCTAAGCTCAGGGTTCTTCCTCATTCCACGCTCTCACTTTCTCAAAGTTGTTTGTCTCTTTTCGTCAAGGTCGGCATAACTTGCAATTCTTCTGCGGCCTACTACTGCTAACTACCACTACTTATGCTAACATGAGGATTGCTTGTACAACCAACTCCAAACTCATCTCCATGTCCCTTCTCATGCAGCCAGTCTGCAACAAATACTGAATGCTTAAGAAACTTGCTTTTACAGTGTACTCTTGTAGCGTATATTTACATACAGTTTAAAGTGCAGGAGAAGTTCTTAGTCATTCTGTAACAAAAATTTGGTGTTCTTTCTTACAGCTTTGCTATATTTGGGTTGTGAAAGCCTTGTTTGTTATGTTACTTTTGTCGTGAACACTGATTCCATTTTACGGAATTTTTAACTTTTGCTTCTGGGAGTAGTGAATAATTCTTCTCTTGTAGAGCGACGAGAAGACCTACGAGGTGGATTCATGCTGTGTTTTTTGGACGATGGAACAGGAATGGATTCAAGTAAGTGACAGGAAGTTACGCTTGTATTTTCAAGCTGAGGTTCCATGTTATGGCTTAAGCTGAATTTACAACTTGGTTGTGTTGAAAGGGTCATATTCCATGCCATATTCCTGGCTCTGCACTGGCTCTTTTGCACCATATCATATGTCAAACTGTTCACCTCTTCAGTTGCAGAAAACTAATCTGGCCTAGAGAAAATTGTTTTGCTGCATTATAGAGTTGAGTCAGCCTGGCCTGTGGTTTTCCAGGACACCAAAGTTGGCCTTGGGGCTGGAGGGAGAACAGTGTAGCCAGAAAAGGGAGCAAGCACGAGGTTTGATGGGCATATGTCTTTTCCCCATTAGAGGCTGCCAAGCAGTTAGTGTATCTCATCTCTAAAGAGAAAATGTGCCGTGACAGAAATGGAAAACAGCTTTGAAAGGATTTTGCCATTGTTTCATTATTGGCATTGTGATTGAGATCAATACCTGACAATATAAAATCCTAGGAGTATGAGAAGAATATAAAAAATGTACTTCTTGTAAGAACTGGTGTAAATCCATGTTGTATCTAGCAGAGAAAAAAAGCCTTCTTGGTTGCTTTAGCATCAGTGAATGGCACTGTCAACCCACACTACCTTCTTTGTGTTTTGAAGGCGAGTAAGTCCTCCTGTGAGGAGCTCTCTGCTGGGTGGAAAAGCTGGGCTAGATTGGAAGATTTTGGAGAAGGCAAGGGAGACGGGTGAATAGGCATTGACTAACACTTTTGTCCTTATCCCTTAGTATTTTAAGATCCTCTTGTGATACAAAGCACTTAGTTCCTTTTATTAATGGTTATAAAAGCATGTTAACATCTTTGATACTCAGATTTGACCTGCATGAAGGAGTTTAGTTTGAACTCTGGTTGTCTTCTGTGTATTGTCTGGAATACAATTAAGCATGCTGAACAGGTCTTCTGAGAGTACTTTTCTGTCTCCAATGGAATTGAAGGAAACAATTAAGCCTCATCCATAAAGCAAGTTCAGAGACTTACCTGTGGCCTTCTCACAAGCCTTTGGATCAGGGAGAAGATCTTCTCCATGTCTTGAAAACTACACTATTTCTTTCTGGATCGAGAGCAGAAGGTGACAGATGTCTGTTCTAATGCTGCAGAGCCCAAATAGCAGCTTTTCGCTGTTGTTGCTCCAGTATTGCTGATTTTGTGATAAAGTGGGATTTAAGTATTGGCTAAGTATTAAGTTGCTGCTTTTGACTGATTTTTCTGCAAAATCTTGAAGGATTTTGTCCTGACTTTAGTAGTCTGAAATACTCTGTTTAGGACATTGGCAGATACTGTGGGTGGTTGTGTTATTTCACTGTGGGTTGTAGTGGTATTTCATGGTGCTATAGATTGTATACAGTGAATACCATATACTTTATGTCCTTTGACTGTCTTGATGTTTGCATCAAAGTACTGTATCTGAAATTATTATTTTTTTAAATAGACGGTGAAGTTCTCTTTACCCCTTTCCAGGACATTGCTTTTCAGAATGTAAAATTGGTATGCAACTTTCCTTTCACAGAAGCCCTTCTTAATTTTCAGTGGTCTGATGCATCTTGTTTTGATGCAGAGTCAAGCTCTAGCGATCACATCTTCGTGGTTTCAACGCTGGGTTGTCATAGTAAGCTTGATAGGCATTTGAAAGTCACTTGACCAAGGGCAGCCAGGTAGAAACCCCACTTGCTGCCCTGTTTGTCTGTCATCATGGACAAAAGCGTCTGGGGAGTGTCTGCTATTCCGACTCCCTACACGGTCCTCCCTCTGTTTCTGTCCCTAGCTGTAAGGGTCTGAATTTTAATTTCTCATAATGCAGGATCTACTGGTTTTAAAGACATCTGGAAGATCTCTTATCTGAAATCTGATTTTAGGAGATGTCAGCAGAAAACCTTTTATTGGAATTTTCTCCCTTCTTATTTTGAAAATAGCATCAACATCCATACAGACCTTCCTTCAACAGAAATCATAGAGTTTGGGAGTGTTTTATTTTTCCATGTGATAATTTTAATTAGGGATTATTTCCATTGTACATAAAGCTGACACGTTAAAAGGAATAACTATGTGGCTTGCCATAGTGGTGTCGGAGCCCACACTAGCATGTGATCTTCCTGAGTACACTGAAAAGACAGCCCAGAAGGCTGGAGGAGGCATTGCCTGGGAGAATGAGTAAATGAGCCCAGGTATCTCTGGGCACTTTCACACAGAGGGAGGAACAGGATGTCTGAAGTGAACCATTCCATTGACACTGTTCTCTGTGTTGCTCTGTCCTGTTGCTGTTCAGTCTCATTGATCCTGTTCTGTCCTGGACAGTTCTAGATTTGGCTGACAAACTGCAAAGACAGAGAAGGGTACAGTGAGGCAAAAGGCCAAATTTGAGTGCTCTGTCTGATGGTTCCAGATTGTCAAACCTAATGGCAGTTCCTCAACTAAAATTACAGGAAGGTGTAAGTGATTAGCATTTCTTAAAATGAGGAGTGTTTGTCAAGTGACTCTTACTACAGTTCCATTCAGAACTTGCTGCATTGGCTCTCTTAATGATCACACTGTGTCACACTGAAGATCAAAATATGTCAAGCTGCAAACATCTTACGCTGTAGAGTCATGAGTTATCAAAAGATCTGAGGATTTGGTGATGCCACAGTACAGATCTCTTCTAAAAAAGCATCACATCCCACCGGGAGTGATAGTACTAATACTATCTATACTATAACTAGTACTAATAGTACTAGTTCGAAAGTCTGGCTTTTTCATAGGGGACTAAATAGGAGTCAATTAGAAAAACAAACAATAGATCTCATGCAGTATATCTTGGGTCGGGATTTCACATATTATCAGTGACATCGCTACTTAGCTACTTAGGCTTGATAATTTTACCTACTGCTTGGACTCTGGACTCTGAAGGTGCTGCATGAATCAAAATGTCGGTTGAATGATTCAATGTGTCAACTTGTAGACTGAAAAAGTATAACTACTAATGTAGAAAGGGATCTGTAATTGTATTCTTAAAGGACTGAAGAAAATAAGTCTTTAAACTTGCATTTTAGAATCATAGGACAGCCGAGATTGGAAAGATCCAGTCTTTTGTGGGAAAGGGAGCTTAGATGAGATGATTTAACACCCTGTCCTGTTGTGTCTTGAAAACCTCCAGCGATGGGGATTCCGCCATATCCCTGGGGAGATTGTTCCAGTGATTGATTGCTCCCACTCTAAAAATTTTTCGTCTATTGAGATGAAACTTCTTGCAGTGCAACTTGTACCCGTTGACCTTTGTTCTTCCATGTGGCTCCTTGTAAAGGGAGAGCCTTCATCCTCTTTGTAGCCACTCTTTAAGTAGTAGGATACTGTGAGATTCCCCCTGAGCCCTCTCTCTTCTTGAGAAAGAAGAGACTTAGCTCCTTTAGTCTCTTCTCACAGGGCAGGTTCTCCAGCCCTTTGATCACGTTCTCCTGTCTGTCTGTGTCTTTCTTGAGTTGAGGAGACCAGAACTGGACACAGTACTCCAGCTTTGGCCTGATGAGCATGGAGCAGTAGTAATATGCCCCTGTAGTAATGCCGCTGTGGATGTAGCCCAGGATCCCATTAGCCTTCATTCCTGCAGCAGCGCAGTGTTGACTCCTGTTCAGTTTGTTGTCTAAGACGACCCCCAAGACCCTTTCAGCAAGACTGCTCCCCAGCCACACAGATCCCAGCCTGTGCTGGGCTTTTTGGTTATTTCATCCCTGGTGTGAGACCTTGCCTTTCCCTTGAACTTCATACAGTTCTTGCTTGCCCACTCTTCCAGCCTGTCCAGGTCTCTCTCTAAGGTGGCTCTCCTTGCTTACCACCATCAGGAAACTGGTGAGGGTGCTTTCGATCCCATCATCCAGATCCCGTATGAAGATGTTGAACAGTGTGTGGCACAGCATCGATCCCTGGGGGACTTGTGACAGGCTGCCAGGTGGAGTAAAAACCATTGATGATCACCGTCTGAGCATGACCTGTGGGCCAGTTCCCTGCCCATCTTGCACACCACCTATCTGGTCTGTGTCTTGCCAGGTTGTCCAGGAGAAGGCTGCGAGAAACAGTGTCCAATGCTTTGCTGAAGCCCAGCTAAACAACATCCACTTCTCTCCCTATGTGGGCAGGAAGTGCTGCCTTGTTGTAGAAGGTGACCAGATCAGTCAGGCGTGACTTGCCTTTGGTAAATCTGTGCTTATCCCATCACCTGCTTCGTTTGGCTTGTAGTACTTCTTAAGAGGACTCATTACATTGCTTTCTCAGGGACTGAAGTAAATATATCAGTTCTTGCTCCTTTAAACTGTATTTTTGAAATTTGGAAGCTCAAAAGAGCTTTTGTTTTACTGGATGCAGCTTATTAAGTACCAATGTCTTAGTTACTTTATTAGATCTCATATTTTTAATACTATTTATTCAAGGCTCACAACGGTGAGGTATGATGTTTAAATGTAACTGGGATTCTTGCACTTATTTTAAAGTGTGTGTATGCACTTTCGTGTGTAGGCAGTGATGCTTGGGGAATGCTCGATTTTTCTCTCAGGGAAAATGTCACTTTAACCTTGTAACACACTGAAGTTTCCTCTCAAGTTAACAGATTTTTGAAGTAAATCGCAGGTACGTGTATCAAACTTATTAGTCAAATCACTAGCTGTGTTCAGCCATTTCCTTCAAGTGGCTGGATGTCTTGTGTTTGTTACAGTGATGAGAGACATTGGAGCTTCTCTGCTGTCCGAGGGAAAGTTGACTGGAAGTAATCTTGGTTTAGGCTGCTTTTTCCCCCAGGTAATAAATCAGATACTTTGGCCCTGGAATATTTTTTGAGGATGCTGTCAAGTCTGCTGCAAGTACTCTACCTCATGCAAATACAGCAGATGAGTTTATAGAGAAGACAAGAAGGATATCTTTCTGTGCTCAAATCGGGACCTTCGTTAGTGTATTCTCAACTGGAGAACTTGGAAATATGAGAGGACTCTCCTCAAAGGGTGAAGCCATGTCTGACTTCAGTGTCTGCCCTGTGACCTGGAGCAGGGTGGCAGGGAGGTATGGCTTGTGACCCTAAGTGGGGCAGCAGTTACCTGCAGGGATGTCTACAGTGCACTGTGTGTCAGCTTTTGCGTGTGCTGTTAACAGCCTGCCTGTCCTTCAGGAGGATGCTCTCTTGCTGTCCTGGAGGACAAACAGCTCTGTCACCCTGGTCTGGTTCTTCATACCAGGTGTCTGATGCTTCTTATTAGGAAACCTTTTTTCTATGCCCTTGATGCCTTTTCTTGGGCTCTGAAGATCAATCTGCCATCTTGACCAAATTCCTTCAGATGTTTTTTAGCTCCTCTGTTTGGCATAGGATCACATCACTCTCCTTTTTGTTGCTAAGGAGTTTGGGGTTTTTTAAGTCTAGTAACTCTGAGACATGACAAAACAAAAACAGTGTGACTAAAATAGCCTTGAGTGAAACTCCCTCCAGAGCCTTAACTCAAAAAAGCTGGAAAAAAATTTCGTTTGTACTTGATTCCTGGGAGGAGGTAAGGAATAAGTCTCTCCCAAAGACAGCAAGCCTGGTGCAGAGGGATGCTCCCTCGATCCCCAGTAGTCTCCTCTGCTCTGTATCATCTTCATCCCTCTGCCCAGGCAGAAGAATCTTTATAGGGTGGTTTTGGACATCCAGCATTGAGTGATAAACCATATGGTCACCTTTTCTGAGAGAGGAAATGCTTTGGACAATTACTCTTTACCCTTTTTAGGCTTCTCAAAGTTTTCTTAAAAATAGTTGTTGATACAGCTTTTTGTATAGCAAAAGGGTTCCAGTGGTCGTCTTTTCTGACCAGGCTTTAAAACTAACACACTAATAGCAATAATATCATCATCAAGATCCTTAGGCAAATCTCAAATATGAGATAATCTAATGTTTTCTCTTTTTGTCTAGAAAATACTAGAGTAGGCTGAAGAAAAGGAAGAGGTACTCTCATCCAGTCAAAAGTTGGTTTTGAAATACTTGTGGACCTCTGTTATCAGCATACTGAATTGAGGCAGCAAGGTGCTTGCACATTTGTTCTGTATTTTTGCCTTGTAATTTGTGGCTTTAAATCTGAATGTCGTTTCAATGGAAAACATTCTGACTCCCAGCTTGATGATTTTGTGTTACACCAATGATGTTAGTACTAAACATCTTACAGCAAAAACTCGCTGGCAGTACTAGTGGAGCTAGGTAGGTCTCCTGTATGCTTAAATCCAGCTTGTCCACAAACTCAACCTCTGCGTAGCTGGCTGGCGGGGTGAGTGGTGTCCCGTGCTTCCTCACAGCTTGTGTATGCATTTGAGGGCTGTAATTGTTGTTAGCCTTCCTGTTCAGGCACTTTGTGTTCCTGGTCTCTGGAATTGCATTTCATTTCTCTCAGTATACTCTATGGTGAAATGGTTGCGGTCTCTTGGGGTAAGGGAGAGGAGTTGTTCTGTCCTATGGATGATGTTAAAAGGCTTTAACCCTTGAACAATAGAAAGGCTTGAACTAAAAATAACAGGCCCTCTCAGCTGTAAAGCCATCACATCCTTTCATTTTGTCCTGTGCTAATAAAATACTCCATTAATTGCTGCAGTACTTGCTACTACTGCCTTTTCACCCACAGCTGACCTGCTGTTGGTAGTCCAGAATCTGCGATTAAAATTAGCTTTTGTCTTACTAGTGCATTAATTAATCATAGTGTTCAGTTCAACACCATGAAGGAAAAGTAATGTTTATCCCAAATTCAAGACCTTTTTTATAGTACTGACTTATGCTCTGGTGCCAGTGGTTTCGGGTCTGTGGTGTCAGCAGTACACACAGTAAAGCAGAGCTGCAGTGTCACACAGTATATTATGGTTTATGAGTGTGTTGATAATTATGGTGGAGACAACAGATCATCTCGTAGACAGTTTTTTGTAAAAAGAAACGTCTTTGTGTGGTTTGGATGAGGCTCTAGACTAGTCTGAAACTTAAAACTCTTTTTGCCGGTGTAATGGTGTCTGTACAAAAGTTTTGATAATGTAAATACCATCAAGCAATGTGTATCTTACAGGGCTGTACGGTAGAGCTTCAGAATATTTTGGCTTGGGCTTCTGTCCTCTTCCAAACTATAGTGTTTCTGTGCTATTTAAAGTGGTAAATAAGTTTATCTAAAAGATGTGTGTGTCTGTATATTAAAATCAGCTTTTTTTTGTTCCCTGTCTCTTGTTCCAGATGAAGCTGCCAGTGTTATTCAATTTGGTAAATCGGCCAAGCGATCTCCTGAGTCAACTCAAATTGGGCAGTATGGGAATGGCTTGAAATCGTAGGTATAACAAAAGCCAGCCTCCTGAGATTATGGAGGTTAGAGTTGAGATAGGAAATGTATTTTTTCCTTGGAGATGTATATCTCTTTTTCCAGGAAAAAAAAAAAAGGGCAATTGAAATCTGAATATAGATACCGTGGTTTGGTAGATAGGAGCTCTATGAAGATCCACTGTTGTTCTTCAGTGGCAGAAAAGTCTGCCAAAGCTGATGAGAGTGTTTTGCCATTTTATTTTCATGATGCAGAGTGTACAGATCAGAGCTGGGGAAAAGAAAGAAAGAGCAGGAAACAAAACCCTGGTATGCCTGTGACAGGTAGATAGTAAAATTGGAGCAATTTAGCGCTGTGGCCTCTTGCTAGGAAAGTTGTCTGGTCAGATGGACTTAAACCTTTTCTTTTTTTCTTAACATGCATGGAGAAAAATGGGAATGATGAGGAAGAGTGGGATTAAGTAGCAGAGGAACAGAGGCAGTAAGGAAATCTTGAAGGTTGAAGGGGATTTGCTAGGAAAGGGAATGGTGTTTGCCATGGTGAACTGGTATCTTTGGGAAAGTTAGGGAGATTTTATGGCTTACTATGATAGACCTTCTGCTTTGTGCTGTTCCATGTGGCTTAGTTATTTACATGCATCCTACTAGGGAAACCTATGGGACTTGGTAATCTGAAGGGACAGGAAAAAGGGGATGTAAGGGATCTTGGGATACTATTGATCGAGTTGCAGTGTAGGACAGATCCCAGATTCTGCCTGTACACTTGCAGGACAGATTTCTGTCTTGTTCTTAACCTTGAGCAAGAGGCATACTATATTACAGCTGAGAAATGTAGACTGAAACCTGAACGTGCAAAAGGTGAGCTTTGGTATCACATTAAGCCAGTCTAGAGAGCTGAACTAACAGAACACTAATCCTTCTTTTGATGCAATGTTAATTATGCTCCCTTAAAGTTTTTTGGACAAGTTGGGTAATAGGGTAAAAGACAAGGTGGATAGGAGAGTGGGGAGGAAGATGGGACTGTCCCTCTTTGTAAGAACTAGCTGCTAAGTTGCACTAACTGAAGTGTCAGTGAGTTTTTTGAGTTAGACATTAGGAAATAAATTGTCTATCTCCAGGGGTTCCATGCGGATTGGGAAGGATTTTATCCTGTTCACGAAGAAAGACAACACCATGACTTGCCTCCTCTTGTCACGGACGTTCCATGAGGAAGAAGGCATTGATGAGGTTTGCATGTAGTTTGTTGTAATGAACTAATGAAGTGAATGCTTTCTCACCTGGACTTCCCCAGCTGTCACAGAAGAGGCTCTGTCAGTGTTGGGTACCACTGTGGTTTATGATTTTCTCAGTGTATGATTTTTCTCGTGGTGGTACACTTGTAGGGGTTCTGCAAAGCTGTCAAAGATTGTTTTCCTTTTGATTTTAATTTTGTTTGAGAGGTCTCTCTAAACTACAGCAAGTTTGAAGGACTTGTTTCAGTCACTTAAAGTTGCATATCCTGAATTCAGGATGTGCCCAAACATCTTGCATTTTCCTTTTCCCACAAAATTTGAGTCTGAGATGTATTTAAATTTGTTGCTCTGATTCGATTATCTGTAGAGAATTAAAGGTGTGATTGAAGCTGTTGCCCACATGTCATAAACTCCAGAAATGTCTCTTTCTGATCTTTTTTTTTTTTTAAATAAAAAAAGTGTGCTTCTACCTATTGATAACTTATGTTCATAGATAACTCTGGCATTGCTGTTCAGTATTCACACTCTAAATATGGAAGTATTTTTGTGCTCAAGCGCAAGTATTTTCCAGGCAAGGCTGATAATGAAAAGCTTTAAATTTGCACTGGGATAGTATCTAGGAAAGCATTTTCCATTGCGATAGTGGAGGGAGCTCTACAAAGAAGCTGTTGAGGAGGCAGTGCTTGCTAATGGCCAGCTGATGGCTGAAGCAAGTTAGGAATAGTGGTGTAGTTCCCACAGCAGCTCTGGAGCCAGAAATTCTGCCTTGATCGCAGTTCTAGAGTGAGGATGGGATTTGCTGTCCTTGACAGGCAGCTGCGGTCTATAATTCTGTCTGTGTTTTTGTTCTAAATGACAGAAAATGCCAATAACCATGCTAGAGTCCTATAAAAATAATAAAGAGCGAGGTCAGGATAAATGTAAGCGAAGCATATTTGAGTTCAGAAGAAGTTAAGCACAGAGGCTGACATTTTTAAAGAAGCAAGGTTTGGGTGGGTTTTCAGTATTAGAAAGTTTTTACAAGAGGAGGGGGAAAAAAGATGTTGAGTGTGTGAGTAGCCAGTACAGTTACTTGGGAATGGTTCAGTCTAAGACTAGATGTTGTAGGAAGGCAACTCAGAGGCTGGCAAAGGGGTATCCTCTAGCTTTTGACAGACACACAAACTGCTGAAAAGCTGGGAAGGACTCTTGCAGTGACTTAGAGGGCTGTTGAAAGGGGGTAGGTTGCTTGGCTACGATCCACAGAAGGGGCTGACTGGAGTGGGTGAGTCTGAGTCGCTCTTCATACAATGCAATTTGCAGGTCATTGTTCCCCTGCCCACCTGGAATGCACAAAGCCGGGAGCCTGTGACTGACAACATGGAGAAGTTTGCTATTGAAACAGAGCTAATTTACAAATATTCCCCTTTCAAATCAGAACAGGAAGTGATGGAGCAGTTTAATAAGATCCGTGGGGAAAAAGGTATGTATGGACGGTGCTGGTCATGGGCAAGGTATTTGGTGTTTGGCTGGGATTCACCTGATCAACTTGTTACTTGCTCAGGCACCCTGGTGATCATCTTTAACCTCAAACTAATGGATAATGGAGAGCCAGAGTTGGATGTGACTTCTGATCCTCGAGACATTCAGATGGCAGAAACACCCCCTGAGGGAACGTAAGTGTGATGAGTGTTACAGGCTCTTGGACATCAAATTATGTGTAGACTTTGGCTATATACTGTGTGCATGTATTTTTTAAAAGTTTCTCTTCTATGGTGAATTGGAGAATTTAGAAGATCTTCAGTTTGTTTCTTAGCAGTTTGGAGTTTATGTGTGTAAATGGCCCGCAGGCGTTATGGTTCTGTGTTTGGCATGAATGCTTGTGTTGGCTTGTCTCAGCTTAGTCAAAGTTGCAGACTCGATGTCCTTCTTTAGGCACCCTAAAACAAAGGATGCCTAAGCTATATTTCTACACTCACCAAAGATGTTTTCATCAAAATGGCAGCTGGTTGTGAGTCTGTGCTGCTCTCAAACTGATGAGTTTTGTGATTAAATGAACCCTGGCAAAATGTGAGGCACTGTGCAGGTCAGTCTCCAAGAGCGACCGGTGCAGGCAGGTGCAGGAGGTGCGTATCACCACATCATTCTGGGAGGAGGGGCCAGCTCCTGGGCTTCCTCGAAGAGGAAGGAGGATGTGCTCAGAGGGCAGCTGGAGGAGCAGAGGGCCCTGTTCAGGGAGAGTTGAGTGTTTGCCGAGTTGTTCACTTGTAGCCTAAAAAGGAAAAACTGAGCTGAACTGAGCCAAATGCTTGATTAAATCCTGGAGCTCCATGGGAGCAAACTTTACTTTTTTTATGAGATTATATGCTTCTTTCCTCAAGTGCTTGAATTTCCTGTAGTAATTGTTTCAAACTGTAAACCTAATTATTTCTGTAGGTATTAGCTTGATGTTATCAAGTACACAGGTGCAGCAAACTCCTTGGGGACCTCCAGGCATGTAATATGCTTCTCAATTTCTTTGATGCCTGCTGGTGAGCTTTCATGATTAGCCCTTGTCATGGTTTAACCCCAAGAGGCAACTGAGACCACACAGCTGTTCACTCAGTCCCTGCCCCCGCAGTGGGATAGGGGAAGAGAACTGGGAAAAAAGGAAACCTAGGGTTGAGATAAAGACAGATTAATAGAATGATGGAAGAGAAGATACAGTAATGATAAAAGAGTATATGAAATAAGTGATGCAATACAATTGCTCACCACTCAGCGATTGGTTGCCCATCCCATCCCAAGCAGCCATTGCAGATTCCTGCCCCTGAGCTGACCCCCATTTATATACTGAGCATGACATCCATGGTATGGAATATTCCTTTGGCTGGCTTGTCCTTTCTGTGCTCCCTCTCTGCTTCTATGAGAAGCAGAAAAAGTCCTTGACTTAATATAAGCATTACCTAGCAACAATTAAATATGTGTTATCAACATTACAATTACACTAAATCCAGAACACAACAGCTACTGGGAAAACTGACTCTATCCCAGCTGAAACAAGGACAGCACTGATCATTGGAAGGAGCTTCTTCCTCATGACCTTGTGATACCATTTCTTGTGTGATCAATGCAGTTTATTGGAGCAAACTCCTGACTAACCAAAGGGTAAGAGGAGGCATTAGCATCGCAGTTTAGGCTGGGCTGTCATTAAATGCACAACAGTGTTCCTCTCCCTTCCCAGACGGGGAAAGGAGAGAGAATAAGGGAGAGAGACTTATGGGTTAAAAATCCTCAAATATTGTTAATGAAATATTAACAATAAAAAGAAAAAATAATACTAACAAGAAAATAATGAAATATATACAAAACCTATATGGAGCTCCCAGAATGGTGATCACCTTGCTGGCAGGCACTGGGAAAGTCCCAGACTGGACTCAGTAGCAGATGGGAGCTGGATTCGGGAACACGTGGATCTGGATCAAAGGCAGACAGAGTCCTCCTCAGATACCGGCCACTGAAGAAAGAGACTGACCTTTTGATCCCTCAGCTTTTATACTGAGCATGATGCAGATGGGATGGAATACCCTGTTGGTCAGTTTTGGGTCATCTGTCCTGTCACTCCTCCCCACAGGTGTGACCCTTCTACCTCTGTGTCTGGGAAGATCATGGGACAGATTCTCCTAGAAGCTATGCAAAGGCACATGGAGGACAGGGAGGTGATTAGGGACAGCCAGCATGGCTTCACCAGGGGCAGGTCCTGTCTGACCAACCTGGTGGCTTTCTACAATGAAGTGGACAAGGGAAGAGGAACAAATATCATCTACCTGGACTTCTGCAAGGCCTTTGACACAGTCCCCCACAACATCCTTCTCTCTAAGTTGGAGAGATAAGGATTTGATAGGTGGACTGTTCGGTGGATAAGGAACTGGCTGTATGGTTGCATTCAGAGGGTGGTGGTCAATGGCTCGATGTCCAGATGGAAAGGGGTGACAAGTGGTGTCCCTCAGGGATCCATACTTGGACCAGTGCTGTTCAACATGTTCATCAATGACATAGACAGTGGGATCAAGTGCACCCTCAGCAAGTTTGCCAGTGACACCAAGCCGAGTGGTGCGGTCGACAGGCCAGAGGGACCTAGATGAGTTAGAGAGGTGGGCCCGAGCAAACCTTATGAAGATCAACAAGTCCAAGTGTAAGGTCCTGCACTTGGGTTGGGACAATCCTCGTTATCAATACAGGCTGGGTGATGATGTGATAGAGAGCAGCCCTGCGGAAAAGGACTTGGGGGTACTTGTGGATGAAAAGCTGGACATGAGCCAACAATGTGCACTTGCAGCCCAGAAGGCCAGTCGCATCCTGGGCTGCACCAAAAGAACCGTGGCCAGCAGATCCAGAGAGGTGATTCTCCCTCTGTACTCTGCTCTCGTGAGACCCCACCTGCAGTACTGTGTCCAGCTCTGGAGCCTTCAGCACAAGAAGGACCTGTTGGAGCGGGTCCAGAGGAGGGCCACGAAGATGATTCGAGGGCTGGAGCACTTCTATGCAGACAGGCTGAGAGAGCTGGGGGGGTTCAGCCTGGAGAAGAGAAGGCTCCGGGGAGACCTTATGGCAGCCTTCCAGTCCCTGAAGGGGGCCTACAGGAAAGCTGGGGAGGGGCTGTTTGCAAGGGCATGGAGCGATAGGGCGAGGGGCAGTGGTTTAAACTAGAGCAGGGTGGGTTTAGATTAGACATTAGGAAGAAGATTTTTACCCTGAGGGTGGTGAGACACTGGCCCAGGTTGCCCAGAGAGGGGGTGGAGGGCACATCCATGGAGACATTCAAGGCCAGGCTGGATGAGGCTCTGAGCAACCTGATCGAGTTGAAGATGTCCCTGCTCACTGCAGGGGTTGGACTAGGTAGCCTTTAGAGATCCCTTCCAACCCAACACATTCTATGATTCTGCTTCCGACCCCCCTAACTTTGTGCGTAGCAAAGTTAACTGACCTTGGTTGTTATAGCAATAAGTATAAGCAAGAGCATCTCTGCATACCATTCTATACCATTTACTATAAACATCAGACCGTATCACTCTGGGAGCAGACACTGTCTGAAAAACATACATTTAATTTCAGAGAATGCAGTTAGTTACAAGAGACTTAACTGAAAAGTAAAATTACTGAAAATAAAGTTGGTTTTGTTCTATCTCAAAGCGGGACATTCCATATTCCATACCATTTACATCGTGTTCAGGTCACTACTGCTTGTTGTCTTCAAATATATGTACAGATTACTAATTTATGATTTATCTTGCTACACAAAAGTTCATTAAGTTCATTTAATCCATGATTGCAGTTTTCCATCTATCATGACAGTTTCTAAGGGCAGGACAAATGCTATGAAATTTATTGTGGTTAGTGCCTATGGGTAGCATGTCTACCTCAAAGAGGTTACTGGATACCACCTGATAAAGCTGTCTCCAGTTTCATCACCACTATGTTATCCTGAAAAACACTTAATGAACACTGTTAGTATTATGTAGCAATTAACATCATACGACTCAAAATTGAGGATTCTCTCCCAGGGTTAAATTTCCTTGAGGTACACATTAGACTTCTCCATTCCTCATCATCATCCACCAAGTAAATCCAGGTCCTTGAGTAAAAACAGTCCCATGAATGGGTTTGCCTTTGCCTGAAGCGGGAAAAACCATAACAGTTTTCCCGAGCATATTCCTTTTATGCACCAGAGGGACTTTGTCCCCTTCTGCAGTTATTTAAAAGGTCTGATTGAGCAGGACCAGCTTGATTGATGGATCCCCTGGTGTTAACTGACCAGGTGGCTTGTGTTAATACTTATCTCAATTTTTAAAGGTTCCACCCCCCATTGCTTTCAGGGTAGTTTTTAATAGTCCATTGTATCGCACGATTTCCCTGGAAGCTGGGAAAGGAAGCTGCACGATAGGGGATATGATATACCCGCTCAATGCCATGTTCCTTGGCCCAATTACTTATAAGATTGTTTTTAAAATGAGTCCCATTGTCCAACTCATTTATTTCTGGAGTGCCTTGTGGACACAGGACTTGCTTTTCAAGGCCCAGGGTGGTGTTCTGGGCAATGGCATGGGGTACAGCGTAGGGTTCCAACCATCAGGTGCTTGCTTCCACCATTGTAAGCAGACAGTGCTTACCCCAGCAGGTTTGAGGGAGTGTGATAAAGTCAGTTTGCCAGGCCGGCCCATGCTTGTATTTTGGCCATTGTCCTCCATACAGGCTGCCCAGGAAGGTGGTGGAGTCTTCGTCTCTGAAGACATTCAGAACCCGCCTGGACGCGTTCTGTGCCACCTGCTCTAAGGTGACCCTGCTCTGGCAGGGGGGTTGGACTAGATGATCTACTAAGGTCTCTTCCAACCCTATGATTCTGTGATACCACAAAGGTTTCGGCTGTTTGGCTTGCTTGATTGCAGCATATGTTTCACAATCCTGGATAACCTGTGCAGTAGTGTCCATAGTTAAGTCCGTGTCTCAGTCACGAGCACATCTATATGTTCCATACCTTCCTTGATGACCTGAAGTGTCATGAGCCCACTGAGCTAAAAGTAGTTCACTCTCAGCAGTCCCACCACAGAAGGGTCGTCTGAAAGACCAGGTAAAGTAGACAGCTGTGTAACATCCTCAGTCTCTACGGCTGCTATACCAAAAGCCCACCCATACCCTNGCGATAGGGCGAGGGGCAGTGGTTTAAACTAGAGCAGGGTGGGTTTAGATTAGACATTAGGAAGAAGATTTTTACCCTGAGGGTGGTGAGACACTGGCCCAGGTTGCCCAGAGAGGGGGTGGAGGGCACATCCATGGAGACATTCAAGGCCAGGCTGGATGAGGCTCTGAGCAACCTGATCGAGTTGAAGATGTCCCTGCTCACTGCAGGGGTTGGACTAGGTAGCCTTTAGAGATCCCTTCCAACCCAACACATTCTATGATTCTGCTTCCGACCCCCCTAACTTTGTGCGTAGCAAAGTTAACTGACCTTGGTTGTTATAGCAATAAGTATAAGCAAGAGCATCTCTGCATACCATTCTATACCATTTACTATAAACATCAGACCGTATCACTCTGGGAGCAGACACTGTCTGAAAAACATACATTTAATTTCAGAGAATGCAGTTAGTTACAAGAGACTTAACTGAAAAGTAAAATTACTGAAAATAAAGTTGGTTTTGTTCTATCTCAAAGCGGGACATTCCATATTCCATACCATTTACATCGTGTTCAGGTCACTACTGCTTGTTGTCTTCAAATATATGTACAGATTACTAATTTATGATTTATCTTGCTACACAAAAGTTCATTAAGTTCATTTAATCCATGATTGCAGTTTTCCATCTATCATGACAGTTTCTAAGGGCAGGACAAATGCTATGAAATTTATTGTGGTTAGTGCCTATGGGTAGCATGTCTACCTCAAAGAGGTTACTGGATACCACCTGATAAAGCTGTCTCCAGTTTCATCACCACTATGTTATCCTGAAAAACACTTAATGAACACTGTTAGTATTATGTAGCAATTAACATCATACGACTCAAAATTGAGGATTCTCTCCCAGGGTTAAATTTCCTTGAGGTACACATTAGACTTCTCCATTCCTCATCATCATCCACCAAGTAAATCCAGGTCCTTGAGTAAAAACAGTCCCATGAATGGGTTTGCCTTTGCCTGAAGCGGGAAAAACCATAACAGTTTTCCCGAGCATATTCCTTTTATGCACCAGAGGGACTTTGTCCCCTTCTGCAGTTATTTAAAAGGTCTGATTGAGCAGGACCAGCTTGATTGATGGATCCCCTGGTGTTAACTGACCAGGTGGCTTGTGTTAATACTTATCTCAATTTTTAAAGGTTCCACCCCCCATTGCTTTCAGGGTAGTTTTTAATAGTCCATTGTATCGCACGATTTCCCTGGAAGCTGGGAAAGGAAGCTGCACGATAGGGGATATGATATACCCGCTCAATGCCATGTTCCTTGGCCCAATTACTTATAAGATTGTTTTTAAAATGAGTCCCATTGTCCAACTCATTTATTTCTGGAGTGCCTTGTGGACACAGGACTTGCTTTTCAAGGCCCAGGGTGGTGTTCTGGGCAATGGCATGGGGTACAGCGTAGGGTTCCAACCATCAGGTGCTTGCTTCCACCATTGTAAGCAGACAGTGCTTACCCCAGCAGGTTTGAGGGAGTGTGATAAAGTCAGTTTGCCAGGCCGGCCCATGCTTGTATTTTGGCCATTGTCCTCCATACAGGCTGCCCAGGAAGGTGGTGGAGTCTTCGTCTCTGAAGACATTCAGAACCCGCCTGGACGCGTTCTGTGCCACCTGCTCTAAGGTGACCCTGCTCTGGCAGGGGGGTTGGACTAGATGATCTACTAAGGTCTCTTCCAACCCTATGATTCTGTGATACCACAAAGGTTTCGGCTGTTTGGCTTGCTTGATTGCAGCATATGTTTCACAATCCTGGATAACCTGTGCAGTAGTGTCCATAGTTAAGTCCGTGTCTCAGTCACGAGCACATCTATATGTTCCATACCTTCCTTGATGACCTGAAGTGTCATGAGCCCACTGAGCTAAAAGTAGTTCACTCTCAGCAGTCCCACCACAGAAGGGTCGTCTGAAAGACCAGGTAAAGTAGACAGCTGTGTAACATCCTCAGTCTCTACGGCTGCTATACCAAAAGCCCACCCATACCCTTTTGGGTCCTTAAAATACCCTCTCCTGAGGCAGTCTATGCCAAGGATGCCCGGAGCGTCTGAGCTAGTCATAATGTGATGCTTCTCCCATTTACTCCCAGTTAGGCTCACTTTGGCCTCCAGTACAGAAAGTTCTTGAGATCCCCCCGTTACTCCAGAAATAACGACAGATTCTGCCCTTTTATGATTTGATGGCAATAGGGTGCACTGTGCACTGGTGTCCATCAGGGCTTTATGCTTTGTGGCTCTAATGTGCCAGGCCATCAAATCCACGCAGTCCAATAAACCTGGTTGTCCCTCTCCTCCTGACTGGAGATGGGGCCCTTCTCATGTTGAGCATAGTACCCATGATTAGCAATAGGCTCACGCAACTTGTGTAGCTATTAATAAATGGGTTCATACTCAAACTGGAGAACCGCTCACTGTAGTGCTTCATCGATGTCTCTGGCCAGGTTTGCCAACTGCCCGACTTCTCTACCATCTAAGTCTATAGTATCCATTATCCCAGGATCAGAGCAACCAGGTGATGTATCTCATCTTCATGACAGCTAAAGTCCTTTCTCATATTTCACAAGTCCTTCATAGTTAAGGATTGAATGATNTGCACGATAGGGGATATGATATACCCGCTCAATGCCATGTTCCTTGGCCCAATTACTTATAAGATTGTTTTTAAAATGAGTCCCATTGTCCAACTCATTTATTTCTGGAGTGCCTTGTGGACACAGGACTTGCTTTTCAAGGCCCAGGGTGGTGTTCTGGGCAATGGCATGGGGTACAGCGTAGGGTTCCAACCATCAGGTGCTTGCTTCCACCATTGTAAGCAGACAGTGCTTACCCCAGCAGGTTTGAGGGAGTGTGATAAAGTCAGTTTGCCAGGCCGGCCCATGCTTGTATTTTGGCCATTGTCCTCCATACAGGCTGCCCAGGAAGGTGGTGGAGTCTTCGTCTCTGAAGACATTCAGAACCCGCCTGGACGCGTTCTGTGCCACCTGCTCTAAGGTGACCCTGCTCTGGCAGGGGGGTTGGACTAGATGATCTACTAAGGTCTCTTCCAACCCTATGATTCTGTGATACCACAAAGGTTTCGGCTGTTTGGCTTGCTTGATTGCAGCATATGTTTCACAATCCTGGATAACCTGTGCAGTAGTGTCCATAGTTAAGTCCGTGTCTCAGTCACGAGCACATCTATATGTTCCATACCTTCCTTGATGACCTGAAGTGTCATGAGCCCACTGAGCTAAAAGTAGTTCACTCTCAGCAGTCCCACCACAGAAGGGTCGTCTGAAAGACCAGGTAAAGTAGACAGCTGTGTAACATCCTCAGTCTCTACGGCTGCTATACCAAAAGCCCACCCATACCCTTTTGGGTCCTTAAAATACCCTCTCCTGAGGCAGTCTATGCCAAGGATGCCCGGAGCGTCTGAGCTAGTCATAATGTGATGCTTCTCCCATTTACTCCCAGTTAGGCTCACTTTGGCCTCCAGTACAGAAAGTTCTTGAGATCCCCCCGTTACTCCAGAAATAACGACAGATTCTGCCCTTTTATGATTTGATGGCAATAGGGTGCACTGTGCACTGGTGTCCATCAGGGCTTTATGCTTTGTGGCTCTAATGTGCCAGGCCATCAAATCCACGCAGTCCAATAAACCTGGTTGTCCCTCTCCTCCTGACTGGAGATGGGGCCCTTCTCATGTTGAGCATAGTACCCATGATTAGCAATAGGCTCACGCAACTTGTGTAGCTATTAATAAATGGGTTCATACTCAAACTGGAGAACCGCTCACTGTAGTGCTTCATCGATGTCTCTGGCCAGGTTTGCCAACTGCCCGACTTCTCTACCATCTAAGTCTATAGTATCCATTATCCCAGGATCAGAGCAACCAGGTGATGTATCTCATCTTCATGACAGCTAAAGTCCTTTCTCATATTTCACAAGTCCTTCATAGTTAAGGATTGAATGATTACCTCTGTGTCTGATTCCTCCTGCGTTGACGCTGCCCGAGAAGGACCCTTTCCCTGATCTCCGTGATATGACAAGAGTCACCTTGTGACTCTTCCAGATCACTGGAAGGAGCTTCTTCCTCCTGACCTTGTGATACCATTTCTGTTTGTGATCAGAGCATACTCCTGACTAACCAAAGGGTAAGAGAATGCACTAGCAAGTGAGGCACACAGTGTTAAATGGTGCAGTGTATAAGTTTGACCTTTATTATCCAGCTGTATTTAAAACATCCTTTTCAAGCTACAGTAATATGCGCATCAGTGTTTTGTAACAGTATTTAAAGCATACAGCTCAATAGGAAATCTCCATAGAAGACATAGGCAGAAAGAATTTAAAAGAAAAGCCTTCCTTAATGTAGCTGCATGGTAATAAAATAGAAAGGCCATTTCTTTTACCTAGCTTTCTTGCTGAAGATTGTCTCTTTGGCGTATTTTGAACTAAATGTCTATGAGCTGAGTTGGTAGCAGTTACATTTGCATGAGGTATGAATCCTGCCATGGGTGCTTAAAACGTATCAGGGGTAATGCAGAGCAGCGTGGGGAGGTGTTTATGTTTACTGGGAAATTAGACTCTTACAAGCTCTGTCTGTGGAGAAACTTGTTCATTTGGTTTAAATAGAGGAGAAGGCTTTGTGGCAGTAGTATGTCATGGCTCTTCTTAAGTGGAGGGAAATGAAGGAGCAAAAACTGCAAAGGAAAGAGGAAGCAGAATGTGGACTCAAAGAGACTCCAAGATGAACACTCCAAGAGACACTGGTTACTCAGGGAGTGAATCGATGGAGTCATCTTTGGGCTCCAGGGACCAGACTGGGAGAACGTCTGCTGGTGGTTCTACAAGGAAATGCTGAACAAACTGCTCAGTCTCTGTAAGCATCCCTCTCTTGCAGAAAGCCTGAGCGCCGCTCCTTCCGTGCCTATGCTGCTGTGCTTTATATTGATCCCAGAATGAGGATCTTCATAAATGGACACAAAGTACAAACCAAACGACTTTCGTGCTGCCTGTACAAGCCAAGGTAAGTGTTGGACCCAAAGTCTGCAGATGTGTGGGACCTTTTGAAGTTTCCTTACAGAAAAGGTTTAGCATTTTTCTCTCCAGGTGTATCCTGGAGTAGGACAAGGAAATACATATGGTGGGGGTTAGAATTATTATGAAAAGGAACTAGAGTGAGCACTTTGAAGCAGTTGCTTTGAAAATTAACTTTTAAGTGTAGCTGATCTAGGTTTCAATAGAGATTGGGAAATACCTTTCCTTAACTTCCTTTTGAATTCCCTCAAAGAAAAAATTCGAAAGTGAGCAGAGATGTGCTGACAGTTGGTTTAACAGGACTGGGAAAGGTTTATAACCTGGGAGAAGAAAGGGCATTTAAGTCTGTGTTTAAGTCATGCTTTTTAAGTCTGAATTTAAGTCATGCTTGAGGTAGTAGTCATCTTCTGCCCCTGGGAGCGCACAGGCTGCATTCAAGGTACCTTAACATGGTTTGTCCTAATAAAATAGTAATAATTTTATAGGGTATTTACAGTTTTAATTTAGTATTTCAGATTGCAGTAGTGTTTCAGTAGTATGGGCCCACTATCAGCCCATCGGGTACTTTTATTAACTGCGGTCTGATGTCACACCACTGATTGCTACCCGAAGAGCGTGGCCAGTTTTCAGCTTACAACACAGTCTGTCTGTCAACTTGTACTTCCTCAGCTTCTTAAATGAAAACGTGTGAAATGGTATAAAAACTTGACTGAAGTCTAGGAAGGTTATAGTCACTGCTATTCTCTTGTTGACCAAGCCAGTCATTTCATTGCAGAAGGCAGTCAGAGCGTGCAGCTTGACTTGCCACTGTAAATCCTGGTTTGCGGGGTAAAGGATCTCTGAATTTCTGACTGCATTTTACCTACATGTGAGTGCCGTGTGCTGCTTCCTCTTGTGTCATGGTCCAATCAAAGCACTTTGGAGAGAAAGCAGAGGAGAAGGGCACAGGTTTTTATGTCGAGACCAGCTCTTCCAAGACTTAAAGGCAGGATGCCATTGCTATGGGGTGGTGCTAGCATTGTCATGATAATATAACATGGACCAGGTCACGCCAGATGTTCATTTGCCTTAATATCTTCTTTTTCAAGTGGTCAGTAGTCAACGCCTGGAGAGTGATATGAGAATTTTGTTCTATACCATAGGACTGTTTCCTGTTGAAAAGAGACTGTGTTTTTAGACAATTTAAACAGCAGCTCTTCTGGGTCCCTGTCACCAATTCTGTATCTGCTTTTCATTGATTTTGAGGAATAGTTGCAGCTCTAGAAGGGGAAATTCAAATTGTAACTGCTCAGGAATGGTAATATGTGGCCAAGGAATGATCTGGCATGGAGGGCAAGAAAGCCCAACCACTGAATGGGTTATGCTAGCTGATGGGATAAGAAATGCTGTTATTGTCTCGTAACAAGCTCAAGGGCCAGTTGTGGTAAATAGAGCTGGTGCTGGGGGATGAACCCAATGCTGGGCAAAGGGGCTGAATGCTCACAGGATCAGTGCTGGTGCAGATGTATCTAACAAATCTGCTTGTGCTACATCTCTGTAGACTCCTTGTAGATGTGCTTGGTAGGCCAATAAAAATTCCCTGACACTGTAAAGACGATTACATTTAAAATCCCCACTCCTACAGCAGAGTGGTAAAGACTCTGCAAACAAGGCCTTCCTTCCTGTAGAGGAGGAATCTCCTTGGACTTGGGGCAATTAAAAGCCTTGCCATGTCTTTCTGGAGAGTGTCCAGACTACTTCCTTCTGGTCTCAAACTCCTGACACCAGGTTTGGGCTCCAGAAGCTGCATGGCCATTGGGACGAGCCATCGAAGCCTTCACTGTGGGTTCTGAGAGCCAGCAGAGCCCTTAGGGTAGGTGCCCATGCTGTGCCCTGGACAGGTTGTGGAAACTCACTCTTTTACCTTCAGACACCTGAGCAGACCTTAGTCTGCCCCAGGTGACTCTTTCCCAAGGGAGAACCAGTACATCAGTCCATTCTGAGTTACTCTGTTTATAGCTATAGGTGACTTCTTTCTTTTTTCTCCCTGAAGCTACTGAAAAGTGTTGCTTAATCCCTGGATTTTCTCTTTAGAGTTGGAGCCAGAGTGTTCTGCAGATTAATACTACTCCCCTGCACTTGTACAGAGACTCCGATTTGTATGGGGGCGCACGGGCGAGGGTGTACCGCCGCTAAGGTGTTCCTTTAGAGCACAGTTGATGCGACAGTGATGCTCGGCTCTGTAGCAGGGATGCTTTTTGCAGAGCCTCAGTAGCCTAGGCCAGGTAACTATTGAACTTACCAGGGCCAGCAAAGGGATGGGTAACAGTCAGTGAAGGTGCTCCTGTCTTACAGCCTGAGTAGATGGTGTGCTATATGTGGTACGTACTTAAGGGGTCTTCGCTAGTCTTTGGGGAAGTGTCATGATACCTGAGACAGGTGTTAATTTTACTCATATCCTCCTGATAAAGGCCAGTGAACTACTGTAAGGGAGTGCTGTTCATCTGTCAGTATGGAGACACCTGTTCATCCATATTGTTGGTTTTATAATAAAGTCTGTTATAAACTAGCTTGGCATGCAAAGGGCAGGTCATTACCCGATGGTAAGCTGACAGGTGACTCCTGTTCGCAGTCTTTTTACATACTTCTTGGTGAACTTTGGGCCAAGTGTCTTTCTGTTTGATGCTTTCATCTCTGACATTGGACATTGGTAGGTACAACCAGATTGCCTTCATCTTTGAAGGAAAAGCTTGTACAGAGGCTGGTCAGCAGGTTAATGTGTTGGTATTAGAGAAGAAATAATGGAAATCCATCATAGGCTTCATGGTACTTAAGTGCCTTTACTGAAAATTGAGGTTTTGCAACCATTGCACCATTCTTCATCAGGAATAACAGTTTGCATCCTGAGCAGGGCACTTGTTTTTCTTTTGTCATCTGCCCTTTCTGGAAACTGTGTTTCTTTGGGTAGAAGTTTCTCCATACCTTTCTGGAGCCTGTAACGTCCTGGTGGCAGGGGCAGGCTGTTTTTCTGCAGATCCTTCACACCAGTGCTTGCAGGTGTGATACCACAGTACCAGCCTCCCTGGGAATGGCTTGTGCATCCTGAAGGATTGCTTCCATTGCTTCCCTCCCATGGTAACTGTTCAAGCTTGTGTAGCAGCATAGGCTGTGCAGACAGGAGCAGCCAGGCCTTGTGCGAGGATGTCCCTTGACGAGGGCACTCCAAGGCAGTCGTAAAGAATCTCTTGAAGCTGGGAGAGTGTCTTTTATTGTTGCGTCCTGCAGACATCTTGGCTGCCTGACCTGTTTCTGTATGTCTTTGCTAGATACACTGTTCCAGACCACTTGAATAGGTGCTTTCCTGGCTGTGACTGAAGTCATTTATTGTTGGACAAGGAAGGGAAACAGGAGGGCAGTCACAGTGATGGCCCACGGTGCCTGTCTGGGACACCCTGCGATTGCTGGCACTGCACCCTGTTGCAAAGAGGATGCTGGCTGTAAGATCCCCATCAGGTCCTGCTCTGCCTCACGAGCTGGGTGTGTTGAGATAATTCAGCTTTGCTCTGCTGCTCTCTTTTTTTTTTTTTTTGATGTGTTTATCCCCTCAGGAAAGTCAGGCAGGATGTGGATGAGGTAATTTAATTATGCCAACATGTTGAAAGCGGTCTGGTTTTCAGAATGTGTTCTCTCTGTCTCAGCCCCATGTAGCTTTAATTGCCCTTAAGTTGATTTGAGGAGATGGTGCCACCAAAAACTCGACTCTGCATCTCCTGGCATGGTTATTGCATGATTTCTGGAAGAATTAGCACCTGCTTGCTTTTTCCCCAGTGAGGAGATACTTACAAATAGCAGAAAATAAATATAGTAAATCCAGAAATGTATTTAAGTGGACCATGCTTCTGGTGTAAATTTTCTGGATTGGGGAACAAGGGTTGGTGAGTCAATTTCTGACATCAGTATTGACATCCATGTGTGCTCGCCCACAGAAACACACCTAAATTAATTTTTTCATCTGTGCAAGGTGACTTCTCATGGATCCTGATAGATTATCTGCCATTTGTGAGGATCTTGTCTCTCACTGGGATCTAAATATGGTTCCTCCTACCACTATTAATGAGTTAGTCAGTCAAGCCTTACATCCTAATGTGTTTTTGCCTCTCTGTAAAAACAGCATTTCTAGTGGCTTTTGCTTTAGCTAAATGCTGGAGAGGTTTATTTTTTCATAATGAGTTTTTTGGGATGGGATTTTCCTCTCAATGCATCCAAAACCTTGTGTTTTAAAGCAGTTTGAGTTCCTGCAGGCTGTGATCATCCTTCCTGGTGTCATCTCTCTCTTCTTCCCCAGTTATGTGCCTCTGCACGGAGGTGATACATACTCACGAGCTTCTGCCTCTTACACATGCCTGCCTCTCCACTCTGCAGTAGTCACTCAGATTGTGATCTGCATTCGGCATATTATGATAAAGGGAAGGTGAAACAAGCCACTGCAACTCAGGCCCAATTTACAAGGTTGTCAGTCAGATGTGTAGCATACAGAAATATCCTGAAATGTGAAGCTCCGTTCAGAGAGTTACTCTGCCACTTGAAGGATTTGAGCTAGCCCTCAGTGGAAATGGGCACTGTCAGACTGCACCTGTGGGTAGCTGTTTGCGGGAGAAAGGAAGGGTTATTTATCTGTAATGGGAGGGGGTTGAGTAGCTTTCCATATATATAATTGCTCCTCCTTTCTGCTTCTGAAGAAGTTATTCCTCTAAACCTTGTGGTTTCCTCCAAGGATAGGGATCTATTTTGCCCCCATCAGATAATGCAGAAGTGGGTATTGTGGTTGCAGCTACTACAAAAGCATCTCCGTTTTAAAAAGCTTTTTCCTAATTGCGTCCAAAAATGCCCAGTTCCTGCTATGTAAACCTCCTTTTCCATTTATTGAATCTATTGAGAAGAGTGGAGTAGCACATGGAGACCTTATTCTATCATACAGTGATGAAATCTTGGTTTGACCTTACTGCTGAGTTTGCTAATTAATAAGTTTTGATCATCACAGGATGTACAAATATACTTCAAACCGTTTCAAGACCCGTGCAGAGCAAGAGGTGAAGAAAGCAGAGCACATGGCAAGGATAGGTGAGTCTTCGGGGTATGCATCCATCCTGATTTTGCTGTAGCAAAGAAAAGGATGAAAGAGGCTGCCTTGTTGGATATGACCCGAAATTCCTTGCTTCCATGATCATTATGGTTGCTCAGGATGTTACTTAATATACAGCAAATACAGATGACCCAGGCTTACTTCCATGCAATGGAGGGAATGTACATTGTCCCTAAAACCACTTCCTCTGGGGAGTATATGTACAGAATAACTCTTGGAGTCACAGTTGTCTGCCCTTGCTCTGTACGAAGCCTGGCTAAACTGCTGTCCTGTTACAGAATTGCAGAATGGTAGGGGTTAGAAGGGACCTCTGGAGACCATCAGGTCCAACCCCCTGGCAGAGCAGGGTCACCTTAGAGCAGGGGGCACAGGAATGCGTCCAGGCGGGTTTGAAATGTCTTTAGAGGAGATTCCGCCACCTCCCTGGGCAGCCTGGGCCAGGGCTCTGCCACCCTCAAGGGAAAGAAGCTCCTCCTCATGTTTAGGTGGAACTTCCCATGGTCAAGTTTGTGCCCGTTCCCCCTTGTCCTGTCCCTGGGCACCACTGAGAAGAGCCTGGCCCCATCCTCCTGACACCCACCCTGTCAGTATTTATAAGTGTTGATAAGATCCCCCTCAGCCGTATCTTTCCAGGCTAAAGAGACCCAATCCCCTCAGCCTTTATTCACAAGACAGGTGTTCCAGCCCCCTAATCGTCTTTGTAGCCCTTTGCTGTCCCCTCTCCAGAAATTCCTTGTCCTTCTTGAACCAGGGAGCCCAGCACTGGACCCAGCACTCCAGATGTGCCCTCCCCAGGGCAGAGCAGAGGGGGAGGATGACCTCCCCCCACCC
>VXBO01005769.1:2407-33641 GCA_013400135.1 Rhinoptilus africanus | reverse complement strand
AGGCACCTCGCCTGTTCTCCAGGACCTTTCAAAGATGATGGAGAGCGGCTCAGTAATGACTTCCGCCAGCTCCTTCAGCACTCTTGGGTGCATCCCATCAGGACCCACAGACTTTTGGATATCCAGTTTATGTAATTGATCTCTAACTTGCCAGGTTTATTTCCAATGAGGCCTTGGCTTTCTTCTTTTCATCCCTGCATACTCTGATGGCATTCTTGTAATCTTCCCAAGTAGTCAGTCCCTTCTTCCACTTGCTGTAAACTTTCTTCTTCCACTTGAGCTTTTTCAGAAGCTCCCTGCTCGACCATGCATCCCTTGCCTGATTTCTTGCTCTTAGGGATGCACCGATCCTGAGCTTGGAGAATGTAGCATTTAAATGCCAACCAGCTCTCTTGAGCCCCCCTAGTTACCCCACAGTTCTGCTCTCACCTTGTGCATATCATTAGCTTTTGGTTCTGTTCTCTTTCTCCTTCCCTGTTGAGGCAGTTATTCAAAATAAAGATGTTTAATCTGTCACTCGACGTAAAAGTGATTGACCTGGATGTACAAGGGAATCCTGTTTCTTGTTTTATTTCTTTCCCTTCAAGACATACCTTTTGTCTGTCTAATCTTCCCTGGGAAGGGAAGTCCTGGGAGAAACACAGTTGGATGTTATTGGATATCTGGCATATTGAAATTACATAAGCATATAAATATAGCATATAACTTCATTAAATTTGCACAGATTTAACATACAAAGTGGTTTCCGTAAGCCCTGATGGGGAAATGCTGTAGTGAAGGAGGAGTCTTAGAAGCTGTAAAACATGTTGGCCTATATCTTCTGGTAGGTTTCATAAATCAACTTCATAAATCAATCAGAGGCATGTGTCCTCTCTCCCTGTGTAAGAGCTGCTCTAGACACGTGTGCTTACGTGTGCAGGTCAGATACTCAAGTGACAGTGTCTTGTCTGCCTGTGCAGAGTCATTAAGGGCAGCATGATCTTGGCCCTGCCCAAAGCAAAACAGCAAAATGAAATTGTGTAAATTGCTACGTTCCCTATTCCTCCTCTGTGAAATACAGCCTAATAAGTTAGGCTTGAAACTATGAAGTTTAAGCAGATTTTACCCTGTGCCTCCACCATCATAAATTAATTGTATTTTTTAGATTGAGACCTATAGCCAGAGCAGATGTTCAGCGCCCAGTTGCATTGCCTTCAAGAAGGTACAGATACCCTGATTTAGAGAGGCTTCTTTCTTGCAGCAGTCCATGAGGCCTTCATGATGAGCTTTAGTGTCTTGTCACTGAAGAATACTGCCATTCCGTGTCCCATTGCTAAGAACAGATACCATTGTCACAGAAACACAGATGCTGAGCAAAGGGCTTTGAATGTGGTGGTAAAAACTCACAGCAGACTTCAGACTGTTTTCTGCAAGATTTGATCACAGGAAGCCTCCGAGACTAGAACACTTATAGAATTAGCCTCAGCTTCAGTGGCACAGATCTCATTTCTTTGCTTCTAGGAAAATTAATTTAATCTGTAACAACCAAGTTCTCTTGTTCTGCTGTTGATAGAAAAGATTAATTTATCATTTCCAGCATACATTTTCTCTTGAGAATGCACACTGCTCTTAGGAGGGATCTTCACCAAGGAATGGTTTGCAGTTTTCTCTTTTGAAACTAGAGGTGCACTGTGGGAAATGGTGGGTCTTAGCTGAGCTAACTGCAGTTCTAGTATGCCGTGGCTGCCTACCAGGGATGCATTGAACTCACATTATACTGTAGAACTCACTGAGGGATTGATGAGTCTCTGGAAATAGCTTATGAGCTTCTTGAACCAAAACTTACGATAACTGAAAAATATTGGGGGGAGCGGAAGATGTATGGGCAGCTATGACTATTGGTGACATGGCTTTGACATATGCAAGAAGAACCACGACTCAGGAGTGAAGACATACGTATATTTAAGATGAGGGAAAGCCACTCTTCTTCTTTCCCTGGGAGCTGAATTCCTGCCTCATGTGATAAGCTGTAGCATCCAGATCCCTAAGTGAGCAGATAGACTCAGGAAAAAAGTACCATTCCTGCACAAGGTAGCTGTGAGAGCCCAACAGCTGCTTTCTGTGTATTTCTGAACCAAGACTGAACACCATAACCAGGCATCTCGGTATTGCCATTGCCTGCTTTCAAGAAATCCTCTTAAAAAGTTTGAAAAGCAAACAAACAGAAAAGGTGAGGAGTTACATAGGTGTCCAGTACTGAAAGTCATTAACAGCTGTTTTGCACTGGATATTAGTCCGGAGTATATTAGTATGTCCAGTGATGTGCTTGGCAGTACCTTGGGTATGCTGTGCCTGTTGTCCCCTGGGACGACATGGATGTGGATTCTAGCTGCCGTATGCTCGTCATGCTGCTTAGGGCATGCATTTTTGCCCATTAGGGCCTCAACCCTCAGACTTGTAACTGAATCCTTCCCTGTCAGCCCTGCCTTCTCGGTTGTCATTGCGCCGTTGGAGCAGGTTTGACCTGTGCCCTTATGGGTCACTGCTATGTTCTTCTCTCTAGACACAGTTGCATTTAGCCCACCAGCTTTCCTCCAGTGGGCTTTCCACTGGAGGAAAGCCAATGTCACTCCAGTCTTCAAAAAGGGCAAGAAGGAGGACCCAGGGAACTACAGGGTGGTCAGCCTCACCTCCATCCCTGGAAAGATGATGGAACAGCTCGTTCTGGGCATCATCTCAAGGCATATGGAGGAAAAGGCGGCCATCAGAAGTACTCAGCATGGATTCACCAAGGAAAAATCATGTCTGACTAATCTGATCGCCTTCTACGATGACATGACTGGATGGATGGATGAGGGGAGGGCAGTGGGTGTTGTCTACCTTGACTTCAGCGAGGCTTTCAACAATGTCTCCCACAGCATCCTCATGGGGAAGCTTAGGAAGNCTGCCCTGGGGAGGGCACATCTGGAGTGCTGGGTCCAGTGCTGGGCTCCCTGGTTCAAGAAGGACAAGGAATTTCTGGAGAGGGGACAGCAAAGGGCTACAAAGACGATTAGGGGGCTGGAACACCTGTCTTGTGAATAAAGGCTGAGGGGATTGGGTCTCTTTAGCCTGGAAAGATACGGCTGAGGGGGGATCTTATCAACACTTATAAATACTGACAGGGTGGGTGTCAGGAGGATGGGGCCAGGCTCTTCTCAGTGGTGCCCAGGGACAGGACAAGGGGGAACGGGCACAAACTTGACCATGGGAAGTTCCATCTAAAGATGAGGAGGAACTTTCCCTTGAGGGTGGCAGAGCCCTGGCCCAGGCTGCCCAGGGAGGTGGTGGAGTCTCCGTCTCTGGAGACATTCAAAACCCGCCTGGACGCATTCCTGTGCCCCCTGCTCTGGGTGGCCCTGGTCTGGCAGGGGGTGGAACTAGATCATCTACTGAGGTCCCTTCCAACCCTAGGATTCTATGATTCTACCTAACAAGCTTTGATTTAAATGGACCAAATGTTTTTAAGTGGTCTCCATACTCCTGTGTTTTCAAGCTTAACTTGATGATGAAGTTGGTCGCACAGTGCAGTTTTGCTGTGACTTGCTTGGTAGCCTGCTGTGAACCTCAGAGTGTGCTTCTGTGGGAATTAGTCTAACAAAACTCAAATGTAACACCACATAGAAAGGCAATGTGATTTTTATTGTAACGGTCGAAGTAAGTTGACTGTGCCCATTTGCATTCCTGTACCTGCTCACCGGAAAAAGTGCATTTCAGCAAGTAATGCTGACCATGGCAGGAAGGACAGTGTATACCAGTTGTCAAACACCAGCAACACCATCTGGATTCCTTCTGGCTGGCAACTGAGTGCTGCTTTTTGGAGAGATGCTTGGTGATCTCTTAAGAACCAATTGCTATCCTGTCATCTTCTTGCTTACCTCATCCTTTGCAAATCTTAGTCAAGGCCCCTCCTCCATTGTTGTGTTTCCTTGTTTTGAGTATCTCACAGACACGGTTTGTCTCCCTTTTGGGAGAGCTCGTAGGGTGTGCTGCAGCCATGTTGCTGCCCTCCTGTGACAGGGTGCCCACCTCCTGCTCGCCTTGGTACGAGCCACACCATCCCTCAGCATCTACCAGTTTTATTTCCAAATCATGTCTGTGCCTGTTCGCGCTCTTTAACCCATGCTTTATTATTTCTTCTAGCCATCTTGCACATAAACATTTCTGCTCATACTTCATTTATACCAGTCTATTTCTGTTAGAAATCTCTGCAGTTCACGAAGGCCGCGGTGTTGCTGCATCCTCTTTCAGAAACCTCTGTGCTCTAATGTGAGCACAGGGAGCATTGTGACAAAGTCACTGCTGCATCTCCTCACATGCCCCAGGCGGGTGCCTACAGGGGACAGCTGCAGCTCCGACTTTCCCTGCCTAACCAGGACATTACTTGCCAGTGCATGTTCAGCCCTGTGGACCTCATAGCCTGTGGGACAGAGGAAGATTAGTTCTTGTACATCTGTGAGCAGAACAGGCTTCTGACCTGAAAGGGAATGTGAGAGGGTTGTAGACAAAATGATTTTGGATGGAGAGCATGCAGAGGCAAGGCGCGTGGTGCTAATTTACCAAAGCACCTTGTGTCTCAATTTTAGGAAGGGATCTCCTCACTGAAAATTAAACTTGTTTGAATGAATCTTAAGCAGTATGAGGTTGATGTATACCTATTGCCAGGCAGTCTTGGTGGTAGTCTGGGAGAGAAGCAAAAAAGGGAGTTTCTTTTAAGTGGCAAACTTTGTGCATGCAAAGATCATGTGCAGTGGTAGGTTTTCAGAAGACTGCATCTGATTTTGTGTGTCATACAGATTTGTTTCATTCCAGGCAAAATTTAGCAATTATCAAAGACAAAAGCATTTCCGAGAGTATTCCTTTCCCTTCATCTCTGCAAGAAAATGACCTCTCTGTAACTCATTTTCAAGCCTGAACTCGGTCTTCATTTTCTGAGAGCCTTTCTCTGCCTTCGTGCTTCTGGGCAGAGCAGGCAGGGCCACTTGAATCCCTACACTTTCAAGTTCCTTGCTAACTATCTCATGAATCCTTCCTTTAAACACACTTTTGCAGAGTTTAGCCCTGCTATTATGCCAGTGTTGACTGTGACCTCTGAGCAAGCTACAGATGGCATGTCGGTGGTGCCCTTCCACATGTAAGGTTTTCTTCTGTACCTTTTTGTGTTACCCTTGTACATGTGAGTCCAGCAAAGACTCTGGAAATTCATCTTCTCAGGTGAATGCCTTATGCCACGCTGCCTGTACTGAGTGGTTGACATCATCCTTTTCCCTGTGTGTTTCAGCGGAGGAGAAGGCTCGTGAGGCGGAGAGTAAAGCACGTGCCCTTGAGCTGCGCCTGGGAGGGGATCTCACGCGGGAGTCCAGGGTGAGCCTTGTGCTTCGGCAGCACCTCGCAATTTAGGCACTGAGGATGGTTCAGAGTGCCAGGGCTGGCCCGGGGGCTGTGACGGGGCCAAGCTAGTCACCACCCAGTTGTGGCACCCGGTGTGTGGGTTAAGCCCGTGGTGACTTCAGTCGGTGGTGAGTTGCCAGCAGCGTTCTGTGGTCTCATTGCCACTGGACATGCTTCAACACCTGCTTGTGGTTTCCAGCACAGGGAGGAAGCTGACCTTCCCCTGCCCAAACCTCCAATATATCCTGAGTGGGAAGACAATCCCCAGCCCCCAGGCATTTTTTTTGATGTCAGCCTCTGCAGAAGAGGACAGGGGAAAGTGAGTTTTTTTGGACAGAAGTGTAATTGAGTGCTTTTTGGCTGTTCCGCTTCCCTGCCTGTACCCCTGAAGCATTTGGCCGGGGCTTTTGGAGGGGGGCTGTTTTCTCCCTCCCGGTGGGGCAGTGGCTCTGGACAGGGGGAAAGGCTGAGACCCAGCACACGGCTGGGTGGGCAGAGGGCTCGTGGAGACACCGCGTGGATCAGCAAGTGAGACCAGCTTAAAATCACTGCACTTCATATTGGCATCTAATGGAAACAACAGTCTGCAAGTACCCTGGCTGTTTCCCTGTGCCTCCATTGCCCTCTGGTTTCAGTTACCTTAACATTTAGTTAGATTTACATGTTATCTTCCAAGCAACTGTGCAGCTACCTAAACAAACCATCAGCAAGTGCTGCCCTAAATGTAAAGGCATGCTGATTTTCACCCTCCACCATGAATTCTTTACATATAAAACATTTCTGAGATCTTTTCAAAGGGGGAAGAAATCACAGAAGTGAGTTAATGTCATTAATTTCACAGCAGCAATTTTACCGTGCAATGCCTGTTTGCAGGTGACATTACGTCAAGTCCAAAACTCAGCAATAACCATGCGCCGGGAGGCTGATGTCAAGAAAAGGATCAAGGATGCAAAACAGCGGTGAGTGCAGTGTGGTTCAAAGGTCCGGTTTTCCCAGGCTGTTCACTCCACATGCTCCTGTGTCTCTCCTGCTTTGCTTGTGTGGTGGAGGGAGCAGTTCAGCTCAAAGCTTAGGTATCTGTCGGTATCCTGTATGCCGTGGCTGCCAAACGAAGGGGACGTAGATTGCTATTCTGGTTACTTCTGCTATTCCCTTCTTATTTGCTGAAAGACATCTTTGGATGTGGCTTGTTTTCTGTAGATGTTTACTGGGTTTTCATGTCAGCTTTTTTCACTGTTCTGCTTTTTCTTCTGCAAGTAAGATTCAGGGAGTCAAACAAATGTTAGCAACTTCCAGTGAAATAGCTTTTAGAGTCATAGAGATGTTTTCTAAAAACTTGCTGAGTTCTGTTATAGCCAGTGCTGTGAAATCCCAAGACATTGTTCTAACTTAGCTCTGGTTGCAACTAACTTTGCAATGTACTCACAGGAATATTTCACTTTCTGTACACAGGTGTGGTGGTTTTTGCAAATTTATCATATGCATTTCACAAATGAAGTGGTAACCAGAAACAAGGGCTCTTAAAACAAGTGCTGAGTGTGAGAAAGTTAGAGATTTGTCTGCACAAAGTCTCCATTCGCACTTAGTTGGTTTGCATGCTAGTTTGCATGGCTGCTTAGGTCAGAACTGTCTCAGACTTGTTGCCAGAGATAGTTCTAGTGTATCTTAAGGTGCTAAAAATAAAGAAATAAATACAGCTTTAATTTAAAAGTGCTAGAGCTGTGATCTCAAGAATGCAGAAACTCTTGGGAGAAGCAGTTTTCTTCAACTTCTGTGTACTTTTCCATGTGCAGCTTGTCTTTTCATTCTTGGTTTTGATGATACCAGTGTACAAAGTAAAATTTTGTTAATGGTCTTCTGGACTTTCTGACAATGGGCAAAATACTTTTTCCTTTTAAAAAGCTGAACAACAAACAAGGAACTTGGACAATACAAGTTTGTTTGAAAACAGCTTCTCTGTGCCCTTTATTGGCTAGTTGGAAATGACAGATTCCAAATTTTCTTAAGCACTTCTTTCTGTTTAAATCTACGAAGGCCACAAAATGTAAATCATCTGTTTTGGGAGAATGCCTCAATTCTAGATATTTCAAAGGTTATCTCTAGTCGGGTTTCAAATATGTGATGATGAGGAAAATAGATGTATGTGACAGCTAGCCAACAGCAGAGGAAAAGGTCTGTTGTTTGGATTTCTGTGCAGACTTGACCATACGTGCTTCCAGGCGAGAGCTGCGGGGTGCTCAGCCCATTCTCAGCAGGCGTATGACTTTCCCTTTGTCCCTGCATTTGTCACCGGTGACCAGAGACAGTTCAGAAGGTCAGGCTATTCTTGTACTCCATCCAGAAAACAGAAGAAATTCTTGGAAAATGTGTATAACAGGAAACCTGTACAAAACAATTTCTGGAGCCTCTCAGAAAATTCTTGAGTTATAGAGAATGTTCTAGGACAGTTTTCTGCTGTTTCTCTGGTGCTGGGTGCATCAGTGAAAGAAAGGCTTTCTGGTTTCCAAAGCCTGCATAAGGTCAGGTTATAAATCCAGCAGGTAGGACAGATACTAAAGTCCTAGTTATAAAACCTTAGATTTCTGGCCCACCACTTAATTTTCCATGGTTTGGATGATAATTTTACTTCCTGTCCTCTCTGATAAAAATGAGGAGATGCCCTTCCTAACTTTTGTAGGTGTAGGCACATTGTTATTTGAAATTCAAGGCTCTACATCCTTTTCCAGAAGTTCGAAAAAGAAAATTAATCCCTGAGATGAGTACTTTGCCACACCTACTCATGCTCTCAAATAGCAGTTGTCCACCTGGATGAGGTGAGACCAAAAGGGTAATGTTCTAGCCCAGCTTCTATGTTGGCAGTGTTCAAAACAGCTTTTGGCAAAGGTTTAGGTTTAAAATTACTGAAAGCTACTATAACAGGTCGTTTCCTAGTAACTTATTTTAGAGTCATGTGTTTCAGGGGAAGTTGTGTTACAGGGTACCTATACATCTGTGTGGGGAAGAGGATGGCTTTAAACAGAAAATGAACATGAAATTAATTTATTTCAGGATTTATTTTGGGATGCTTGACTGTTAAGACAGACTTATATCTTGTATCTGCAGTGCTCATGCAGACACAGCTCAGGTTCTTTTAATATCGGATGTTAGTAGACAGTTAATAGATCAGTTTAAAGAATTCCACTATCTTCAACTAATTGCTTAAGGAGAATTCAAATTCCTCATTGGGGTAAAGCACATAAGTGCCAAGAATTTGCTGTGGGAGGAAAATAAGGGAGGTCAAAAATGAGAGAGGTGGGTAGGACAGTGGTATAGACTATGTCTTGCAATAGTTAAAAGTTTGGACCTCACCTTTGATGATACCTTCAGCCTGAAACTAAGGATCCTTATTATGAAAAGTCCTCAGCGTGAATTTCATGGAATCTATGGAAACTACTTAATTTAGTTCATTAAAGAGCACTAGTTCTTTTTGTGAGACACAGGGATTTTGTTTGATTCATAACGCAAAGACATCTAAATCTCTAGAGGCTTTCTGCTTCCCAGGAGATACAACTCCTGATAATCAAAGATTCTGATTCAGAAATCCGTATGTGCTCACAAACACACTTGAGGGCAACTTTTGCTGAAGTCATCTGCTGCACAGATAAAGTAGAAATCATGCAAATTGCTATGCTGTCATTTCCAGAAAAAAATCTCTGCTTGGGCCATGTGTTGTATCTTCCAGCTTTTGAACTTAGAGTAATAGCATTGTACAACGTGTAATTACAAAAACTTTTCCAGAACCGGAATTTCAAGACTGTAGTTTTATATAAAAATCTTAATTTCCATGCTTTATCTGGCATAGAGATCTACGTCTGGAAAATACAAACCAAAATAGCATTGGAGAAGACCAGTCTGTACCTAACAGTACTTTCATAAAACTAGTTAACTGTAATGTTTTGAACAAGCATATCTGAAATAAAAACCAGAATCCATTCCTGAAGGAGAAAACATATACAAATGAACAACTAAATTATCTGAACAGATACTGCCCAGCCTAAATTGGTGTCTGTATTGCAAAGTTTCTGTATTTTGTTCATCTTTAGTTGTAATGCACATTCAGCAAATGCTTCTTGGTTTTTAGAAATGGCAGATGACAGGATAGGTGTTAGGAAACCCATAATGCTCAAAGGTGCTGGATTTCCTTACCCTCTGTTTAATGGCAGCAACTAATTAGTTTGATTTTTCAACATCTCTGAGACTGTTTCATTCTCTTACAGGGCACTGAAGGAACCCAAAGAACTGAATTTTATTTTTGGTGTGAATATTGAGCAGCGCGAATTGGATGGCATGTTCATTTATAACTGCAGTCGACTGATAAAGATGTATGAGAAAGTGGGCCCGCAGCTGGAGGGTGGCATGTGAGTTCCTGGATATTTTTCAGCAATCTTTTTGCTTAAGCCTGGCATGTTCCTACATATAACTTAGGCTGTACTATAACCTTGTTCTTTATGAGAATGAGGCTTACTCATTTTGTCAGCCTTTAGTTTGGATTCTGACAAATAAGTTACATTTAATATCGCCCAATATTGCCCTGGTTTCTCGATAGAGAGTTCTCTACACAGATTTTGGTCATACCTGCAGCAGTATGAGGCTTTTGTTCTCAGTGCTGGCATTTGGGGGTAGTGAATACTGACAGCAATATTGCCTCTTTCTAGGCACAGAGAGAATGGGTCCTGAAAGCAAGTATAAACATTTGAGCCGACCTTACTTTTTGCATGCCAGATTGAGCCTGGTTTAGAGAGCTGATAAATTAAAACCAGTCCTGCTGCAGGAGAGGGGTGTGCATGTGTAATCTGCTATTTTCAATATTGTTTCTCCGAACTACAACCTTGTAGTTTAATGATGTTTGTGACTGCGTGTCCCTCTTCCAGGGCATGTGGTGGAGTGGTAGGTGTGGTGGATGTGCCCTATTTGGTTCTGGAACCAACCCATAATAAACAAGACTTCGCTGATGCCAAAGAGTATCGACACCTGCTGAAGGCCATGGGAGAGCATTTGGCTCAGTATTGGAAGGATGTTGCTATAGGTAATGAAGCTTCACAATTACCAGAGGCTGGAAGGGGAAACTTTGGTGGGGGGAGGGCAGCCAAGAGTGCAGGTGGTGATTTTTGTTGTAATGGTTCCATACTGAGCCGGGGCTGGTTTGTTTTCCAGCCCAGAGAGGTATCATCAAGTTCTGGGATGAATTTGGTTATTTGTCAGCAAACTGGAATCAGCCTCCATCTAGTGAACTGCGCTACAAACGCCGGAGAGCCATGGAGATCCCTACCACGATTCAGTGCGGTGCGTCTGGCCAGGCTGAGATTAGGAGGCTGGTCCTCCCTGGGGAAGGGGGGAAGGACTCCTGGCTGCAGTTGGGGATCAGCTAAATGGGTAGGAGATTTGAGCTGAGCTTTGCTATCATTATCCCCTTTTGGGTTTGCCTCCTTCTGTGAGTTGCCTTTGTCTGCACTTGATGGTACTCTTAGACATCTTGGTGTAAGGTTCCTTTCCTGCAGAATTTACTAACCATGATGTTCTTCAGGTGCCCTTACAGAACAAGACAGATGTGGCCAGTAGCAGTGTTGAGAATGTCACTGGAACTGGCCAAAGCCACCCATCCCAGCGCTGGAATAAGATCTGAAACTTCCCTGTAGGCAACGCAAAGTGGCCAAGTAATTTGTGTTCTGATACACTGGCCCGCTAATAGGTACTAGGTGTGAGCACAGAAGGGAACCATTTACAGTTGACTTTCAAATTTAATGCAGGTTCTCTTCTGTGCACCTCTGAACAGCTCTGGCTAAGCCCTTACTGGGCTAAGGGAGATCTCAATACAACCACTTTGTCTCTTAGTAGAGGGACACCAAACTCTCTCAACCTCATTTTCCCCACAGGACTTTGGGATGAGGATGTAGTAAGGAATGTGAGGCCAGTCTTGTGGAATTATTTTGTTAGGCTCTTCTGCCTGGACAGTTTTAGCAGTCCTTTCCAAGTTCCTCCCAAAGAGGAGGGGCTTTCCCATCATTCTTCTTGTCCTATGTGGTTGACATCCCTTCCAGAGCCTGATTTAAGGAAGTTTGCTTTTTTGTGGCAAAACTTGATTTTTTTTTTTTTTTAAGCTGTTGATTTCCTGGTAGGCCAGCAATAGTCTGGAAGCTAAATCTGTCTTCCTGGTTCATCTAAAATTTATTAGATTATTATAATTTATTTTTTATAGTGGATAAATCTCTAACTTGTTTTGTGTTGATATCAGTAAGAGACAGCCTGACTTCTGAGATGAGCAGTAATTTTAGGACTGTCAGTTCAGTTTGGTTTGTACATGCTGTTATTGCAGCAGTGAGTGTGAGGTCCTCTAGTATCAGTTGATGCCAGGCCTCGTCAGATTCTTGTTATGGATGCCTTGTACAAGATTTGAGGTCTTCCTCCAAGCATTTTGTGAGAATGAAGCAAGAATTGATTCAGTATATCCTGTGGCTGTCTCATTTTTTGTTTGGCCACTAGTCTTACTATTGTTGGATATACTTTGGAAATTGATGGGGTCCTTGGGCATTAAATGGGCTTGAGAAGTGCTATGGAAAAAAAATTATTTTGCTTCTCAGGCTGTATATTTCTGACCTGCACATTGTTCCTCTAACAGATGTATGTCTGAAGTGGAGGACTCTCCCATTCCAACTGAGCTCAGTGGAGAAGAATTACCCTGATAGCTGGGTATGCTCTATGAACCCTGATCCTGAACAAGACAGGTAAGAATCACAGAATGATAAGGGTTGGAAGGGACCTCTGGAAATCATCTAGCCCAACCCCTTGCCAGAGCAGGTTCATCCAGAGTAGGTTACACAGGAATGCGTCCAGATGGAATGTCTCCAGATGGAGACTCCACTCTGGGCAGCCTGTGCCAGGGCTCTGCTACCCTCAAGGGAAAGAAGTTCCTCCTCATGTTTAGATGGAGCTTCCTATGTTCAAGTTTGTGCCGTTACCCCTTCTCCTGTCCTCAGGCACCACTGAGAAGAGCCTGGCCCCATCCTCCTGACACCCACCCTTTCAGTATTTGTAAGTGTTGATAAGATCCCCCCTCAGCTATTGTTGGAGAATGGTTGGAGGAGCAAGGCCGTGGCTCCCTGGAGAAATTGTACCAGCAGAGCAAATGTTAGCAAATTTAGGCTGCACTAGGCCACAGGCAAAAGTTGCAAGTCATGATGATAAGGAAGTAAGACTAAGGGAGTAGCCTTGCAAGAATGAGGAAGAACCCTGGTAGCTAAAACTGCAAGTAGGTGGAACATGTAAATGTAACTTTTAGAGCTTAACCAGTGAAATAATGACACATAATTAACTGTAAGAGTATAAAAACCTGAGCTATCCAAATAAAGTTGGAAGCTTGCTTATAACTCATACTGAGTTGTCTCGCTTCCCTCGCCGTCGCAAGTGGCAAGGCCTGGGCCCAGTACTGACCCCTGGGGAACACCGCTCGTCACTGACCTCCAACTAGACTCTGTGCCCCTAATCACGACCCTCTGAGCTCTGTCTTTCAGCCAGTTTTCAATCCACCCCACTGTCCATTCATCTAACCCACACTTCCTAAGCTTCCCCATGAGGATGCTGTGGGAGACCATGTCGAACGCCTTGCTGAAGTCAAGGTAGACAACACCCACTGCCCTCCCCTCATCCATCCATCCAGTCATGTCATCGTAGAAGGCGATCAGATTAGTCAGACATGATTTTTCCTTGGTGAATCCATGTTGAGTACTTTTGATGGCCGCCTTTTCCTCCACATGCCTTGAGATGATGCCCAGAACGAGCTGTTCCATCATCTTTCCAGGGATGGAGGTGAGGCTGACCGGCCAGTCCTTAGGCACCTCGCCTGTTCTCCAGGACCTTTCAAAGATGATGGAGAGCGGCTCAGCAATGACTTCCGCCAGCTCCTTCAGCACTCTTGGGTGCATCCCATCAGGACCCACAGACTTTTGGATATCCAGTTTACAGAATTGATCTCTAACTTGGTTCTCCTCAACCAAGAGGAAGTCTTCCTTCGTTCAGACTTTCCCTGTTACTTTCTCCAAAGTCTGGGATTACTGAGGGATGACCCGAGCAGTTAAGACCAAAGCAAAGGTGGCATTCAGTAACTCCACCTTCTCCACATCCTTGGTCACCAGTTAATACAGAGTTTTCTTCAGTGTGCTTTATCTGCACAGTTTTGGTTTTTTTTCTGGTCATCTCTTCTTTGAGAAGATTGGAGGGATAGGCAGTAATTCTGTACCTTTAAGCTATGCTCACAGTCAGTGAAAATGTAGCGATATGTGGATTTGGAGCCAACACCTTGGTGGGCATTTGTGCAATATACAAACTGCAGAGTGCACCCTTCGCAAGTTTGTAGATGGTACTAAGCTGGGAGGGGTGTCTGATACTCCAGAGGGTTGTGTATCCATCCAGAGGAACCTGGACAGGCTGGAGAAATGGGCCCATAGGAATCTCATGAGGTTCAACCAGAGGAAGCAGAAAGTGCTTTCCTTGGAGAGGAACAATCCCAGGCAACACGACACACTGTTCAGCCTGGATCAGAGAAGGCTCAAGGGGATCTCATCAATGTATGTAAATACCTGAAGGCAGGCTGCAAAGAGGACAGAGCCTGGCTATTCTCAGTGGGGCCATGACAGGACCAGAGGCCATGGGCACAAACTGGAGCACAGGAGGTTCCCTCTGCACATCAGGAAACACATTTTCCCTGTGAAGGTGACCGAGCCTGGGCACAGGGTGCCCAGGGAGGTTTTTGCAGTCTCCATCCTGGAGATATTCTAGGACATGGTCCTGGGCAACTTGGCAGTTCCAAGTGGCCCTACCTGAGCAGGGGATTGGACCAGGTGACCTGCAGGGACCCCTCTAACCTCAACCAGGGATTTGGTTAAATTAAGTTCCTTTAAGGTTTTGCTGCAGTGCCACATATGATTGTAGCCTTAGTTTATGCATGTTAATTTTAATGTAGATAGCATAGACAGGAATTGAAGAATAATCATACACACAGGCTGGCAGTGCTGTGTGTTCAGTGGGGTCTTTGCAATCGTCTTTATTTGCTATAGCCCCTTGGACACGCAAACTGCAGCAACACTTCCAAGTTACAGTGAGCCCAAGAATGACGTTTTGCACACTTGAGCGAGCAGCACATCAATTCATTTACTAGCGGTGTGTTTCATAGTTATAAAATTTAGGTAGGATCTAGTAATATATTTGAATGAAGAAAACGATTGCTCTGGGTTGCTTCTCTATAAAGAGAGACACTGCTAGAAGCTGATTCTTAATTGTATAACGAGGGAAGCTGCTCAGCTGTAATTCAGGTGCTTTGGCTCAGTGCTTAAAGGGAATTCAGGTGGTAACTTCTAATTGGAATAAATATTTTAGCATCTGTGGCTGAAAAGGTGACAAAGAAGTGTTGATGTTGATATTTGGAAAGTATTGATTTTTCTGGCTTTTTCCTTTTGGCACATGCCATTAGGAGGATACCAATGTGAACTTCCCCGTCACTCCATGTATTTGTGCCTTGGTGCAGAGCTGCGAAGAGTGTGGTTGTGCTGAGGATGTCCTCTAACTGAACTGCTGGGGCAGGGACAAATCTGCAAGCCCAAGAAGAGGCTGCCACACCTCCAGCCCCGTGGCTGGAAGCAGGAGCAGGGCTGAGAAGGTGTTGCTGGTAGACACACACAAACACAGATAGATCATGCGTGCATGCGCATGCGGCCACACAGGTCAACGCAGGTGGACACGCACAGCACTCACGCAAACCACACCAGCAGCGTCATCCTTTTCCCTCTTGGCTGATTAGGGTGAAGGACCACTAGTGGAAATAATCATGTCTGTATCTGGCCCCTGGATCCCATCCCTCTGGTTACTTGCAGTGGGATAGATGAGCCCTGATGCCTGCAGCCTCAGCGGTTGACGGCTACAGGACACAGATAACACATGCACACTACAGACTTCCCAGTGTCTTGCCTTGGGCATGCTCTCCATCCTGAAGTGGATCTGGATCCATGCTCTTACCTGTTTATACAGCCTAGGCTGTATAAACAGTTATGAGCCCAGAGCTGGCTCATGCTCAGCTTGTTGCTTACCAGGACCTCCAGGGCCTTTACAGCAGAGCTGCTCCCTGCCAGACAGTGCCCGGACTGTTTTACTGCAAGGGACTACTCCTTCCTAGTGGCAGGACTTCGCACTTGTCTGTACTGAACTGAATTTCAGAAGGTTCCTGTCAGCCCATTCCTCCTGCCTGTCTAGTTGTTTCCAAATTACAGAGATGAGGCTGTCCAACTCTTCATTGCTATCAGTGTGGTGAAAACAAAATCGTTTACAGCCTACTGTGAGAGACATTTTCTTCTCCTGCCTAGAGGCACCCACAGCTCTGCCTACACTCCCATACTCATCTCCAGCAGTTGGGCAGGACTCCTTGGTCTCTCCAGGAGTCAGCTCCTGTGGGCTCTCCCTTCACCACCCTCATCCCTTGCTCCAAGGGTATATCCTTCGTGGCCTGTCTGGCCTAACATGTGCTGTGAATCACATGCTCATGTGCACACCTGCAGTCACTGCAGCTGATGGCACCCAGGCACCCCTGCAATTAGTGATCCCACTCCAGCTGCTGTGCTCAGACCCCCATACACACGTGCATGCAGAATAGAGTCCTTCGCCCAGAAAAACGGTTAAATGTGGAGTTTAGTACAAAGACAAGTGTGCTGATCAGCCAACTGTTTATGTAGACTGGCCCTTTTTAGCCATTTTATTTCTACTTTCCCACATTTGTTCCTCCCCAAATCATCCCTGTCCCTTCCTTTACCTGCTTTTGATTCCTTCCATCAGTTTTTAAGTATTCTAGATGCGGCCTTACCAGGGCAGAGCAGAGAGGGAGAATGACCTCCCTCAACCTGCTGGCCATGCTCTTCTTGATGCACCCCAGGACACCATTGGCCTTCTTGGCCACAAGGGCACTCTGGTGGCTCATGGGCATCCTGTTGTCCCCCAGGACTCACAGGTCTCTTTCCACAGAGCTGCTCTCCAGTAGGTCCAAAAGCTGCTTAGGTGAGCTGCTCTGACTGGACACTGGGGCTGAGGCTGCCCTGAGACAGCCCTGGCAGGAGCCCAAATGGGGTATCTGTTCCTCTAAGTACATAATTTGCATTCTCTGAGATGCCTTTGGGCCTCTGGGCTTGTGGAAATGGGCCTTGGATGGGCTGGTGGCTCCTAGGATGGCCTGGGAGTAGCCAGGGAAGGGTGTTACTCAGATTCCCCTACCTTCCATTGCCTTTGTGCTCTTTTGTGTATGTGCAGACAAGCGTTTTTATCATGTAACCTAATGGGAACTTGATTTACTAATGAAAGAATTTAAATTTTGTATTTGCAATAGCTTGAAAATTTGGAGGGGTTTGGCTGCATTTTATGTGAGGTTACGTTGGGAGTTTGGTTGGAGAGAGTCAGAGTGCCTCCACAGTGTGCGTACGCATGGTGGTGTCCCACATTCCCCTTGCAGGGAGGTGGGAAAGGGCAGGTGAAGTGCTTTGGGCAGGTGATCCAAACTTCTGGTCATTTCAGCTTCTTCAAAGGGGATCTCAGGATCCTTACTACGGGAGGAGAAATAACTGTAGAATATTTTTGGATTGTGTAGGCTTACAGCACTTTGCAACAGTGAGTGCAGTTGTGTCCTTTAACATGAGGCAGAAGGTTTTCTGGAGAAGTTGCACTAGCACTCCTCTGGCTTGCTTGGTGCCAGTAGAAAGCAGGACAGCAGGACTTTCTTGCACTCACTGCATTTCCAAACTTCCTTTCTAAGTGCTCTACTGCCTGATGTTTCTTGCCATGTCTTTGTGCCATGGTTTTGCACATCTTCAGCTTTGTGCCTTGATCATGTGCCCCAGCTGTTCCATTCCAGGTATTTGTACTGTCTAAGGGAGGACTGAGGATTTGGGAAGCATCACTGTTGCAACCATGGGTGAGGGACCTCAAGCTTGTGCACCATGAGAGTCTATGAAGAATCTCATCCAGACAAGTTGAAGATGAAGCACTGTCAGAGTTGATGATCAGACTGTCTCCTGGCATCAGAAGACAGTGTGGTGGTTTTGGCTACCTGCGTTGTGTCCGCTATTGGCACTAAGCCCTTCTAATTTGTCCACCTACACCTCATTCCTGCTGGTGGCACATTGTCCCAGATTGTGGCAGCTGAATGCCCTTCTCCATCTTAGTCATGTAAAGCAGCCACCCCTTCTGATGCCATGGTCTATGTTAGGTTCAACACTAAGTGGCACCATTGCTCACTTTGTCACAGAGAAGGTAGTGTGTCACTTCAGCGGCATTTGGACTCATGGTTGAAACACCAGCTGAAGATGATTCTCTGTCTCAGAGCTCCTTGAACATCACCAAAGCCTTGGTGCTGAAGTTGCAGACTATTCTGACATCAAAGACAATTCCTTTTTTTCTGACTTGCTGCCTCTAGGGATGCAATCTGTGGCTTTGAATGTCATGAGTAGTCTCAGTTTTTTTCAACGGCAGAACTAACAGGTGCTTTCATACTTTCTTGTGCTGTAAGATACAGCCTAATGTTTTGAGCCTCAGCGCGTGGCATAGGAGATGGCATTTCTCTGCTGGGAAACCTGTGTATTGGTTCCACTTGGTCACCTTTATCTTTGGGAATTGCGGCTTTGGTATCAAGCAGTCATTTTGCAGTTATGATAGATTTTTCTTAGCCAAGGAAGTAATTACTCAGTGAAAAACTCCCCTGCAGTGCTTCAGCTGAGAAGAGGCTGATAGAAAAACTGCTGCTTTTGCTCCTTTCCACTGACAAAGCTGATCACGGTATGTATCTTGCATGCTAGGGGGTATCCCATCAGTTGGCAGATTCAGGATCAGTGATGTTGATAAAATAGTCTCACATCAGCCTCTTGGAGCTGGGGTCCTCCCTTTATCTGTAAGACTCAAACATGTGGGAAGTTTTTAACAGCTTGGCTCCAAAGCAGAGTAGGAGTCAGCTGGATCTCTGGTGTTGTGCAAGAGTTGTCTTGGTACTGCTGCTTCCCTATCTCACATCATTCTGCCTGACTTTGCCCTGAAGGGGTTGATGCTGGTGTGTCTCTCCATGACTCGGTTCTGTGACAGGAAATGAGCCCGGGAACCCCTCAGTCCCTTCTTCCGCTGGCAACACTCCTGATGGCCAGCTGCTCAGCCAGAAGTTTGAAGGTGAGGCCAATCCACTTCCATGGATTTCCTGCCTGCGTTTTCCTCCTCTCTCAAGGACTCTTCTAGGATCCTGCATCTGAGGGCACCTGAGGGAGCAGGATGCTTGCCACTGTTTTATAGGCCATAAGCTGAATAGGATGAGAAAATCAAATAATTAAAGCATATTGCAAAGGAAAACTTTGTGGCCTTGGGCGGCAAGGCGAAGTGCACCTTCTGTTGGAAGGTTCATGTAAACAATGGCTTAATCACAGGATACTACTAAGAAGCTTTCCTTTCTAAATGCAAAGGAAGTCTGTAAAAAGAGGAATTGATACGAAGACAGAAGTTGATAGGAAAGAAAACTGCTGTAGAAGTCCAGAGTACAGAAACAGTATAGAAAACCGGTTGCAGCTGTTCCTAAGCTTTGTTTAGCTCCTGGGCTCTGAATTGGTAATTCCGAGCATAAGTGGCTTGTTTTTTAACAACTATGCTTTTGATCCTGTTGTGGTTTAACCCCAGCCAGCAACTAGGACCTCACAGTGAGCCTTGCTCACACTCCCTGCCCCAGTAGGTAGGGAGAAGAGGAGAGGAAAGGAAAAGACCTCGTAGGTTGAGATAAAGACAGATTGATAGAACTGGTTTTGAGATTGTGGCTGGTGCGTAAAGAAAAGTCATTCTACTGCTGCGTTTGGGATGGGATATGGGGACAGTGCAGGTTCCGCTGTCATTGTTGAGGTTGTCTTGCATTCCCTTTGTGTCAGGTGTGAAGCCGCAGAGCAGAAGCAAAAGGTACCACTGGGAACTCTGAAGAAAGACTTGAAATCACAGGAGGAAAAGCAGAAACAACTGTCAGAGAAAATCCGCCAGCAGCAGGAAAAGCTGGAAGCTCTGCAGGTAAATCTGGAGGACTCTAGCTAAGCACAGCAGGTTTGAGAGATCTCCTAGTGCAAATGGCTGATGCCGAGTCATGTCTGTCTCAGCCTCTAATGCCACCTATGCTCCTTCATGGGGCAGAGGGGGTTTTTTAAGTAACAGAAACCAAGCATCTCAGCTTGCTTTTAATTTTCTGCTAGGAAAATGGGAATGACTGCTGGTGTTCAGATGGAGGGATGTCTCTTGAGGGACACAGAACACACCTTCTTAGAATTGTTTATTTTAAACTGGAAAACTGTTTGCTGGGATGGGTTTAGATGGGCTCTGATGGCTTTTAAAGATGGCCTTTCTGATTTATTTATTTATTTATTAAATAGAAAACCACTCCAATTCGATCTCAAGCTGACTTAAAGAAACTGCCTCTGGAAGCATCCACACGGCCTGCAGGGGAGGTAAGTGGGATACTGTAGGCTTGTACTCTTCTGTGCTATCCTTAGCTGCTCTGAAAAGCAATGCCCCACTCTTTTGTCCTTTCTCTCTCTGTACCCTTATTTGTTTCAGAACACCCAGTCACAGACCCGACCTCAGCGCCCACGATCTCCTCCTTTACCTGATGTAATCAAGAATGCTCCCAGCAGACCACCACTACCTGTGCCTCTTCCCAAGTCCATCAGTCAGCTGAAAAAGAGCTCTTCGGCTTGGCCAAATATCAGCACTCCCAAACTGGCAAGTATCCTCTCCAAGGAGGAGGCTAGCACTTCCAGGACATACCAGCACACTGTGACAGCTGCAAAGTCTAACAGCGCTTTAAAAACTCTTGCCAAACCAAGTACAACGACGAAGCCACCCTCTTCTGTCCTGCAGAAGCCCAAAAGCTCACGTGAGACATCCAGTCCAAAAGCTGCCAAGATGCCAGCATTAAAGAAATCTGCCACTGCCAAATCCCCACAGGTGAGAATTGATGGGATAAAAACTGTCAGCTCCTTACCTACTTTTCTGTGGAGCCTGTCTCACTCTGCTGCATGGGATTTGCACTGTAGTCCCCGTGCAGGACAAGTTAACTTCTGCTTTACTTCTGGGCTAGGATGCCATTCTACACCCCTTGTGAAGACTTATTCCATCTCTTTCCTGTTAGACTAGGGTGTTTCCCCAGGGGGAAAAAAAAGGTGGAGTGGCAAGCTGAGCATTTGCATAATCACGTAGCACCTTCTGGAAAAGCTAATTAACTATCAAACTAAATACTGGATGCTGAGCATTTTTTCTTAACTTGGCTGAAGGAAGGTTTTGATTGGTAGCATGCTGGAATTGTAGCTAGAGCTTGTTTGCTTCCTACAGGCCTCCACCACTCGGAAGAGGACCTTGAACAACACAGAGGATGGGTCTGAGGAGGAGGGGGAGTACAAGAAGGAGAAGACAAAACGGGGCAAATTTGTGGCAGTGAAAGAAGAGAGGAAGGACTCCAGTGAGGTGGTGGTAGAGGTAGAGTTTCCCCAGCAGAAGGTATTTGTAACTGTTTATAATTTTGTTGGGAGGCAGCTAATCTGAGCTCTCTCTGCTCACAGCTCACAGACAGTGCGGGGGAAGAAGAGCTGGCAGAACTGAAGAAAGCTCAGAAAGGTGAGAAATGAACCCTTAAACTGCCTCTGGTATCTAACACAGTGGAAAAGAACTGTTACAGAACTAGACTCACTGGTTAAATGTGTGATTTCATTAAAGAGCTTTTTAAAATAAAAATCAGTGTAAATTTGGGTCCCAAACCCTGAGATGACTCTAACTCACATTAAACGTTTTGGTCAGGAACCCCTTGATTAGACAAGAGGCGCTGTGGTGTGCGAAGATCTGTAATGTGAGGGCTGCATCACGTTTATGGGTGTGATGCTTGTCTGTGTGGTGTAGACTGATGTTGTGCTCACCCCTCCTAACTGAATGGATTGTAGAGCTACGTTAGCTGCAAAATTATGAGACCTGCTGCGCTGCTGTGAGAGGAGAAGGGCCGAGAGACCCCCAGGAAAGATGATAGCCAGGATGATATTGTACCTGCTGGAGCAGGGCATTTCTTCAGCTTGTTCCCAAGGAGCTGTCTGGAAAGTGACCCACTAGGAATATGTGGCAAATTGTCCTACTGGCCAACACGAGCCTGGAAAGCCCGTGTCAAACAGCCTGGAGTATGGGAGAAACCTTGTGTCTGAAAATGCCATATAATTTCCTTGCATCTTAAATGTTTCCAAGTAGGAGTTGAACTGTGCAACAGTAGTGTTTTAATGGTTTACATACCATTTGAAGTGATTGTCACAGGTTTAGGTTTGCTCCCTGCTGAGGGTGTCTGTCTTCTCTAGAGCTCAAGCAGAACGTGCTTTCTAGCACCTGAATGTTTACTGTCATCTTCCTTGCAGATAAAGGGCTGCATGTGGAGGTGCGTGTGAACAAGGAGTGGTTCACAGGTCGTGTCACAGCTGTGGAAATGGGCAAGCAGGCAGTACGCTGGAAGGTGAAGTTTGATTATGTTCCTACAGACACCACACCAAGGGATCGCTGGTAACTATCTCTAGCTACTGAATTTTGGAGGCTTGTTTTGCTTTCAGGAGAAAGATGCACATTTTACTTCCATGGGTGCTGAAGACAAGTATGTTGCTGTCATGTCAGGGAGCATTTGTGTGCTTGGGACTGTCCAGTTGCTTCATAAGGAATAAGCATGACAGACTCTATACAGTGTGCCCATTGCTTTGATGTGATGCTCCTATGGAGGCAGCTGTTGTGTTAATCTAAAGGTCTGAGAGTGACAGCTGGGTACAGGTTCTGATGAAGCTGTTAACAGCATTTCAGGTATCGCCAATGTAGAAAAAAATATCCGACTTTCCCTTAATGTCTTTTTTTTCAGGGTAGAGAAGGGCAGTGAGGATGTGAGGTTGATGAAGCCTCCCTCTCCTGAGTACCAGGCTCCAGATACGCAGCAGGAAGAGGAGGTTGTTGGAGCTGAAACTCCTACCTCAGACTGTGTCAGAATTGAGCCAGACACCACTGGTCCCAGCAGCAGCCAAGAAACAGTAGACTTACTAGTCCAGATGCTTCGGTGGGTTCACTACAGTTCTTGTGAGCTGCTGCAGTCTGACTGCTTTGGTCTTTTAAAACTCACAGTTCTGGCTTTGTGTTTTTCTTTCCTGCACAGAAATTGTTTGCGGTATTTCTTACCTCCGAATTTTCCTATCTCCAAGAAGGAGCTGAGTTCAATGAGCTCAGAAGGGTTGTTGGCGTTTCCCTTGGTGAGTTCAGTGTTTCTAGAAAGCTGTCTGGGGGGTTTCCCTGCACACATTCCATTTTTATGGCAAGGGTGTATCCTGTTGATGCAAGATCACAGCCTTCAAAGGATTCTTTGGATCCTTAGCAGAATGACATAGCTGAGAAAAAGAATGGGAGCCTCTGAAATATGCCTTAGGTCTTTTGACAGTTGTCTGGGGATTTTTTAATTACCATACGTCTGTGTGGGAAAGCTGTTGGCTGCTGCTATCCTAACTTTTAGTCCATTGCTGTTAAGCTTTTAAAAAAGAGAGGCCAGGTTAGAGGCTTGTAAAAATAGGATGTAGGTATACCTGTTCATTTTGCCCCCAGCCTTATGAATCTAACTTAGGTGGATGCAATCTTAAAAATGGGTGAGAACACCATAGCTAACCCTCTCACACTTCTCTAGGTGAGCAGTCTGACTGCCCATGAGTCAGCTGTACATCTTAAAGCTTTTAGTGTGGGCTACATTTATTTGAGCAAGGAACAGATGAAGCTGAGCTTGCACCAGTATCTGCATGCTGGTATTGGAAGGCCCAATGCAGGCTGAAATGCAGAGAAATGGTACTGGCTTCTCTAACTTTTCTCTTCTTTGACATACTACAAAGGAAGACCTTCTCAGGCAGCATCTGTAGGTGACATAAGCCACCTACAGATCACCAAAGGACAAAAGCCACTGCTTTTGTAGTCTTCAAAGTGCCCTGCTCCTCCATTCGCAGTGTGTATGTTGGCAGCCTCTCCCTGTTTTCTATATGTTAATTCAGGCATCTGCTTGAGTTACCAATCCTGCTGCCTCTGCTGGACATGTTGGTCTTGTCTGGAGTGTTCTGCAAGTGTAGATGTTCCCACCTCACAGTAATAAGTTGTGTTGTCTGGGTGATCTGTAATAAAGAAACTCACTGTGTACAGAAGCTGTCAGATCTTTCTGCAGCATAGCTGTGGTTTTAGGCTTTTTAAAACATGCTGCATCCTTAATCTGAGTTCAGGCAGCTTTTGTTGCAGTTCTGGTGTTTGAGGAATGTGAAAACCTGTGTGATTTTTGTGCTGCCTGCAGTAGGTGAATCCGAAATGTAAATGTGAGCATAGTAATGACTGCAGGCAGGGCGTGTGGGGGCACAGTGTTAGGCTGGTGGTGTTCAGTCACAGGGTGCTGGTAGCTGGACTCTTCTACAAGCTGCGAGTGCTGGGGTTTGTTTTCTTGATGCTGAGTGCTGCTTCTTAACATGCCATTTGTTGTGTTTTGTCTTCTACAGAAAGAATATTTCAAACAGTATGAGGTAGGTCTGCAGAACCTGTGCAATTCATATCAGACACGTGCCGACACCCGGGCCAAAGCCTGTGAAGAAAACCTCCGCAACGCAGAGAGAAAGCTGAAGGAAACAGAGGAGAAGCTGCAGAAGCTGAGGACTAACATCGTGGCCCTACTGCAGAAAGTGCAGGAGGTGAGTGTGGAAGGGCTACGAAACCAGAGCTGCCCCACCTTCCCCTGGCCTGGGCCTTTACAGGCACTCGAGATGTTTTAGTCCAGCATCTAACTGGGCTTCAGCTCTTTCTCAATTGCGTGCCCCTTGGGCTTAGACTATCAGAAGCAGCTGAGTGCACAGCTGCCGTCACTGCCCACCTTTTGGGATTCAGGCCTTGGGGGTCCTGATGAGCATAAATTTCCACAGGTGGATTTTTCATGGCATGTGCATAGTGCACAGCTTCTGTTTGTGTTCTGTTTTCTACTATGAAACAGGGGTCTGCAGGAGGATTTCCCTGAGCATAGGCAGTGTTCTGCAGGGAATTTCTGGCCCATTCTTGGGCAGGAAGGTGGTGCTGCATTCTGAACCCCACATATACAAATGCAAGGCTTTAAACAAATAATACTTCAAATGAAAAAAAATATGTTGAAATCTATGTATTAGTTATGCTATTAAATATTAAATTAAAATAGTAAATAAATATTTCAATAAAAGATTTAAATAAATAAACTTTAAATAAAAAAACTACTTCAAATAAAATTAAGATGACTCAATGGAAAAGCTCCTGAAAGCAGATGAAAGCACTTGTTCCCTGCTAGGAAAATGTGTGTTAAAGCTATTAAAAAAACCTGACTTGACTCTGATCGGCACAGTAAATCTATTGTTTGAGCATCAAGTGCCGACTGATTTCCAGGCGTTCTCCATTAGGCTCTGAAAAGTAAAGCTGGTGGTGCTTTCACAGCAGATGTCAGCAGCTGGAGAGTGCTGGAAGTCAGGGCATAAAGGCTGACCAGGACAGATGCTGCAGGGGATGCTGTGCTGCTCTGTCTTGTCCATTCTTGCACTGTTCTTTCAGATTCGCTTTTCACTGGTATTTCTTGTGCTTTTGGTTTCAGGACATCGATATTAATACAGATGATGAACTGGATGCATATATCGAGGACTTGATCACAAAAGGAGATTGAGCAGACCCAGTACAAGTCCGAGAGAAGTGCAGAAGAGCTGGTTGCTGCACTGGGAGATGTGGATTCCTGCAGTGGAGGACTATGGCAGCTGATGAGGAGAGAGGGGTTTTAGACAGTACTTACATTGTCTTGGTGTACAACTTGTTCTTGTGACTTTACATGAAAAAGACATTTGTGCTGTTGGCAGGAACATTTTTAACATTGTAGTTCTCTGAATCTCTTCCTTTATAAATATTTATTTTTAAAAGAAATAGGGACTATGCCTGATATAATGGGAGGGTTGCTGCGTGTTTTTAGTGAGGTAAAAGTGTGAGTACCCTTTTCCCATCTATGGTATATTCATACGCTAAACCTGGAAGATGAGAACATCCTGCCTAGCAGGTTGCCTCAAGTAAGAACCTGGCAGCAACTTAAAAGCCTTGACTTATGGAAGAGGAGGTCAGGACTTAGACTTCAAAGATACTGAATTTGTGCTAGAGAAAAGCAAGTCAGGAATTTGAGCTAAACGGAGGAGATCAAAACACAGTCCCTGTGTGAGGGTGAGTGGAGGGGATGAAATCTTGGTGGTTTGTGGGGGCTGGGTGTACGGGATTGGCATTTGCCTGTGCAGCGAGGTTCCCGAATATGAAGTGACTGGTCACCATGCTAACATTCAGAGGCTGAGGATCCTTTTAGAAGAGGATGGCCTCCTAGGCTGCTCACAGTGGGTTGTGATCATCAGAGGGAGAAAGCTGGAGTTCAGATTCTTTTCTAGTAGTCACCTTACTGCACACTTTTGCTGCTGTTTCTTTGAGATGTAATTGCAGCGGCAGAACTCCTCGACCAGCTGAAAATAAAGTGACCCTCTGTTCTGTTGTCACTCCCTCAGGTTTGCGTTGCTTTGATCAACTTGCTCTTCCAGATAATTTTTTTTAGAGTACTGGAATTGGAGCCTTGTGTCACCGAGTCACATCTGGCCCTGGGTCAGCAGCAAGGACAATTCCTTTCTGTCGTCCTCCCAGCTGGAGGCTGCACTACAGCTCCTAGCAGACAACATGTGGCCAAGGTGACTCAGTTTGAGTTTGCTGGCTAGCCAGCTTCTCAGGTCTGTTAGGACAAGACGACCATGAACTCGGTGCTCAGAAGACTGAAATCCTCTACAACCTGCCGGTTTGAAGAAATACAGCGTGACCAAGAGGTGCCCACCTTCAGGAACATCAAATGAAATGGACTGTTGGGGTTCTTTGGACAGCTAAATGCGTAATAGATGTTTTGCAAAAAATATTCCAAATTAAACATCTGTTCCACAGAAAATCTTAAGTATTAATGGTTTATAGTCCTGGAGAACTCCTGAGTTCTACATTCCGCAGGACAGGGGGAAGACTTTTGTTTATTACCTGAATTCCAGGTCCTTGTAACAGCACACAGTGAGACCAACTGCTTTCATTTGGGATCTGTGCCTGGACATCCTAGTATAAATGACAGTAAGGAGCATCCCCCCATCCTCTTATAGCTTCCTGGAGAGACAGGCAGTGTTCCTTAAACGTAGGAGCAAACTCCACCAGTCTTCTCAATTTCCTTACACCTATTGGAGGTTTCGTTAATTGTGATGGCATGCTGGTGCTTCAGATTAAAATGGTCCTTCTGTAGAAGCTGGGTTTTATATTAAGGTGAAAGAAGAAATCTGTGCATTCTAGGTGGCCAGCACAAAGTCTAAAGAGCCAGATTTCATTAAAATACAGTTCAAAATGCTGCTTCTTCCAAGCTTTAATTTGTAACCCCTAGAGTACAAGCAGCTCTTACATATTTCTTGAGCTTCCTTCCACAGTTTGATCCCCTACTCCTGCTCTCCTCTTACGAAGGGGTTACTCAATTTTTTTTCCTCTGTTCTCTGGAAATTTACCATTTCCAGTTGTAGCTTTGTGGTTTTTTATGGCATTTTTTTGATCTTGTACCAAGTTTTTTTGTTTGAGTTACATTTCTTCCCTGGAATTACTTTCATCAGTACAATTGATGTGTCCTCTCTAAACTTCCATTTTGCTAGGAAAAGCAAGTCAAGAACTTTTTAAGTGCCAATAAAACATGTGTTTCATTCTTGGAACCTTCCTGGTAGTCCTTCTCTGCTTCAGTTTGACTTCTTTTGGTAAACCTTGTTAACTAGACCTGTGTGTAACATTAGGTTTTAGTAATGCCTTTAAAAAATGTAGGAACAGAGTTACCTCCGGAGGTCACGGTATTAACCTGTGCCAAGCAAAGTGTACTCAAAAGCTGTATCACATTGTTCAGGGCCTTTTGCATTGGAGCGCTTAAAATCTTTAAGGGTAGAGGTTGCACCACTTTTCTGCATTGCACACCTCTCCAGTGAGTGTGTTCTTCCCTTGCATCTAATGAGGGCGTCCCTGTTGCAGCTTTGGAGGCTGTTACAGCCACCTGTTAAAAATCTCACCTGCTGCAGCCCTGGCAGTCAGACCTTTGTGCTGCAGTTAAGACTGTTGGTGTCACATCTGTGGTCAGTTCCCTCGGTCGTCATCTCTGCTTCCAGCTGTTTCTTACAGCAGAAATACTAAGTACCCAAGTTGCATTTTGTACAACACCCCCTCTCTTTAGAAGAGCACCTGAAGTCCCTCCTTTATGCCTATCATTAGTCATCCGTTTCAGAAATTCCTCCTACATCTGTCTACCTATATGCTTCATAGCATATATATTTCTGCTGGTAAGGTTGCTAGTTTATGTATTTAATATTGAGGCAGGAAAATAATTTTTTTAACATGAACTTTTGGTTCTCATGATAATTATTGTTCCAGGCCAGCTTTGCCTCAGCTTCTTGCCTGCTGCTGGGCATGGCCTTGCGGGGCTCCTGTCAGCAAGACCATCATCATCCTTGCTGTTTCCCTTCATGAAGTGCCCCCCTTACCCTGGAACCCAGGGTCTCTGTTAGCAATCCTCTACCTCCTACGGATTTGCCTGGTTTCTCTTGCAGAGTAGAACAAGACCACCTGAGCTGGTGGCAATCAGTCCCTCTTCCAGTGTGAGAGATACGGTCTGGCCTGCACGTCTTTCAAGGGTTGTGCATTGCTGCTGTTCCTCAAGCAGGAACTTGACCAGTGCCCGCTGTGTGGGATGAGACCAGATGGGTAACACTTGGATGATCTTGCTATACCCTTTCTCATCAGCAAAGCTGCAGGTGCACAGCAGGAGCAGAGGAGACCCTCCTCTAAGCCTGCACTGGACGCCTTGGGACACCTGGAGGACTCTGGGCACTGACCATATTAGTGCAATGAGAGACCAGGTTCCTGGGGACCCCTGGGAGCCCAGGCTGCATGTCCTGCCCTGTTGTTTCAGCGTGCGCAGAAACCGGGTGCTTTGGGCCACTCCAGCCATCAAACACTTGGGCTGCACCCTACTGAGCAGAAGAAATCATAAATTCACTGTCCCCTCATCCTGCTGGGAGCCCCCCACTGTGGGATGCCACCACGCTGGCTGCCCCAGAAGAGGGCAGGGGATGGGGATGTTAAGGCCCTGCCAAGGCTGCTGCTGTTACTTGGACACTGAGCAAAGCACCTGAGCAGGGAAGGACGTGTTGAGTCGTGTAAGTAGAGCAGGAGCACAGCGCTGCAGCGCCCATTGCTCTCTGGGAAGAGCGAGCCTGATTCACAGTGTCATGGGCAGAAAAAATCCAATAAAACCCACAGAAGCCTTGGCTCAGCCTGGAAGGGTGGGTACCAGGCCAGGGTGTTTGCATGGTGCCCCAACCCACAGCCCTCGTTTTCTCTGTCTCCTTCCTGGGAAGCTGTGGCCACCAGCTGCTGCAGCAGGGGGTGACGGTGCTGTGCTGCTGCGTGCAGGGCTGCCATGCTGGGGGCTGGGTGCCTGGATGCCTGTGCTGCGTGCACAGGTGATGGCGTGGGCTCTGCACACTGCTGCTTGACACCTGCCCTGAGGAGCCAGGCAGGGGCCAGTGCCACCACGCTGGCTCCTGCTGCCTGCATCCCTGTCCAGTTTCAGAGTATGTGGCTTTGGTTTTGCTCACCAAGAAAGGCGTGAGAAGCTGTGGTGCTGCAGGTCTGGTGGCCTCATGCCCACTTCACCCAATGTGGCTCTGGCACCAGGGCCAGTCCCTGTCTGCCTCCCCTAGGCCACATTCGGCCAGGCTGAGGTGAAGCTGCTGGTCTGCATGGTCTGCATGGTGGGACCCCTCAAGCGAGGGCACTGCCACCGCCTTGTCAAGCGCCTCTTTGTGCAGGAGCTGACAGCACCTGGGAACACAGGACACGGGTGGAGGCATCAGCCCCTGGTGCTGCCCTGTCTCCAGGGAAACATCCCCCAGAGGGAGAGGCATCCCCGGCCCCTGCCAGGGCCCCCCTACCCTGCCTTTGTTGGCTCTGAGGCATTTCTTTGGGACACAAGTGGATAAAGTCTTCCCTTTCCTGCCAGCCACCGGCTCCTGCTGCAGCTGTCTGGAAGCAGCTTCCCTTGCCCTGAAAGGGTGTCCTGGTTCCGGCGGGGATGGGGTTAACTCTCCCCCGGCTCGGGGGTATCGGTATTCCATCCCATGGGAGCCATGCCCGCCCTGAGCTGCCGGGAGGGGGCGGGAAGTTGCCGCTTGGAGCGGGCGGGGGCGTACCGGGTCCGGGCGGGGAGCGGCGGAGAGCGGCAGCTCCATGATCGCGTTTGTATATCCCTGTTGTTGTTTTCTTGTTACCTTTGCTGTTCTGTTAAATTGCCTTTGCCTCGACCCACGAGTTTTGCCTTTTTCTGGTGCTTTCTTGCACCGGGAAGGCCCCGAGCGAGCGGCGCGTGGTTCTTTGCTGCCGCCTGAGGCCAAACCAGGACGAAGGGCCGCTGCTGTCGCCCCGCAGCCGCGGAGGCCGGCACGAAGCGCCGGAGGCGGCGCTGGGCCGAAGCGTGGCGCTGCCTGGGGCTGCCCGTGGAGTGCGGCCCGTGTCAGTGCTGGGAGCCGCTGCCGGCTCCTGGTCCTGGTGTTACCTGAAATGAAAGCCCTCGAAACCAAAAGTAGTTTAGAGAGGAGATACTGCTTTATTTGATGTCGGGCGCACACCTTACCGGGGATATTCACCCAATATTTATACACGAAAGAGTCTCATAATTGTGCCTACCTAATACGTAGCTCCCCCCAGGCTTACAGATCCATTAGGATGACCGAATAGCCATTTTGCACATGCGTATTAAGTTTTGCTGCATCAGCGAAACACTGCTGCAGGAGCACGAGTGTCTCGGTGGTCGTTTGGGTGAGGAGACCCTTCCCCACATTGTCCTTTTCAGGTACTGAGCCATCTCAGGGCAGTGTAAGTGTGCTCTAAGTTTGCCAACTTCTTCAGGATGTTCTTTGAAGTAGCCATCTCTCTTCTAATTAGTATAGGAGCACCTATTTGACATATAGAAGAACCTTGAGGTGATGAACTAGTTATTCCATCCTTGGTGATTAACTACTTCTGGTTGTCTCCTCATTATCACTATCTGTAATGTCACCTCAGTGAATAACTATTTCTATACAGTAAGAAGGTCAGTAATTAGCTATTTTCTCACACAATAAGAAGGTCAGTATGAAACAATTATTTTAGAAACGAAGCAGAGTTGCCTTTGGTAACTCGTGTCCCCACACAGCTGTCTTGGCCGACCCTCACGAAGCTTCTCTCTGGGAAGGAGCTGAGCAGCCTCCAGGCATGGCTGTACGCAGGTTGGCGTGACGCTGCCTGGCGACAGCGTAGCGGTGGCTTATAAAGGTGACAGCGGCCGTGCCAGAGCCCCTTCGCCGGCGGAGGGGAGGCACGTCCCCAAGCGGCAGTGAGGGACGACCGGGCCCGGGGCTGGTGGCGCAGGGGCTGCCCCCGGGCTGGCAAACCGGCGGTCCCGGCCGGAGCCCCGCGGGGAGCAGCGCCCCGTCCCGGCGCCGCAGGAGGGGCCCGGATCCAACCCCGGCGCTTTGGAGGCGGGGTGCGAGGCCGCGGGCGCTGGGCTCCAAACGCGCCGGCGGCCGCCCTCCCGGCCCAAGCGGGACCGCGGGAAGAAGGCAGCAGGCTCCGGCAGCGGAAAGGGCGTTTATTGGGG
>VXBO01005768.1:173477-200349 GCA_013400135.1 Rhinoptilus africanus | reverse complement strand
GACTTACAGAGACTTGTTATTTTCTTAATTATTTTCTTATTATTAACTTTTCAAGAGTGAGCTTTTCCTGAAGCAGATGTCACATAGTTACTCTTACAAATTTAACACAGGGAAACTTATCACACCTACACAAATAGGCAGATACTACAACATAGCTACTGTGCTGCTGCAGTAAATTGCAGTGATGTGTTTATGGTAGCCACGCTTCATGTCTCACAATTTCTAGAGAAAATGTCAGAAAAATTATTAAATAAATAAAAATATTTTAAAAGCCATGAGATGCTGTAGGTCTCTCTATGGATTTGTTCTTCTCTGCTTTCTCCATTGAGAGCTCTCAACATGCAACAGTAGATTATTTCTGATATTTGGAAGATACAGTGATTTAAATGGTCTTTCAACTTGCGTTAATGTTTAGACATTTCGTCATTGTTGTAGTGCTCAAAGAGTGGTAGGTATTTAGGACATAAAAGCAGCAAGACATGCTTATGCCTGAAAACTGTACAGCCAGAGTGTTTATTCAAAACAGATGATTTAAGTTACCATTTTATCCTTTTATATTTTTTACCCCAAATTTTTCTACCTTTTTTTCTCTAACACCCCAGAAAATAAATTTGGGGTTGTATTTACTGATTTATTATGCACAGAGGGTAGTTACATTTAGATTAGAATTTTGAGAGGTTTTGCTCCATATACAAAATAAAATAGCAAAGGTCATTCTAGTACAACCCACAAACTCTCAGTTGTTTCTCAGATGCTCTACAGTCATATCTACCACTTCCTACCCTATCCTATTCCAACCTCCATCTGTTATTTCTTGCTAACATTTTATTGAAGGCTATTCTATCTCTTGACTTCTATTAATTCACTTGGTTAATTTTTTGTTCTGAGGCATAAACATTCTCTTTCTAAATCTCCACCCTATATTTTCTCTGACATTAAAAATAATCAGAAGAGTCGTTTTAGAGTGTCTTCTTTCATGGGGGATGACATCTCACCAAAGTCTTTTTGTCCTTGTACTATTTAAGAGAAAAGAAGAATTTTGAGTTTGGCCTTCATTCACTAATGGTTAGAAATCTTATTTCCTTCAGGTGAATAGTTTGTAAGCCCTCTCATACTTGTGAAAAAGGAGACTATAAAACTTAATGAAGACTTTTTCTTTTTAATATGAGGCTGTGTTTGTTGGGTTTTTCCTAAAAAAAAAAAAAATCCTATGCCCATTCTGGCTATTTGTTTTTTAGTTAAAATTTTAAAATCAGTGATAGGTCTTCAACCTTTAGTCAGATTGTGAAAAGAAATATAGCACTTAGAGAAAAGTGTTCAGATCTTTATATATATATGGAAGATATTGTTAAGGAAGATATGGAATACATATGAAATATGGAAGTTATCTTATTTTCTTCTTCAACATATAATGCATTCTGAATTCAGACAAGAACTTTGATGGAATTTGCTTCTGGTTTTAGTAGGGATGAGTCCTTTTAATTATGTTAGTCTGTGGACAACTAACTGCATAGTTACTGAAGTTCGGTAAAAGGTGTGTCTGTTTTCACCTCAGCAGGAGGCATTCCAAACTGTGTCCAGGATCTTAATTTTGTCCTTCTCAAATTCAAGATGTAGTGAAAGATGATCCCATTGACATTATTAGAAGAGAAAGAAAAGCATTTAACTGAGAATTTGGTAAGTTTCAAACAAATAAACAAATAAAAGCCAAGTAACTTTTTATTATGGCTGACATAGTAATTTAAAAAGACAAATAAACATCCTTAACTGCTGGTGATGATTGGTCCCAAGCATCAAACTTTGTGCATTTTATACCACCTTGTCATTAAGCAATTAATTTGGCCATCATGAAATTACTTGAGAGTTAAGATCAGTCCGGTTCCAAACAGCGCAGCAAAATAATAGCATACTGGCAAAGAATATAGGAACAATTAATTTTAAGATTATTCATGTCTGGGTCGTTTTCAATAGGAAACAGTCATTCTCGCTATTAATTTAGAAAATATTTGGATGTAAAGTAGAGGTGCTCGAGGGGAGAAGCAATAGAAGGCAATACTGAGTCAATACTGGTAGGTCATGAATGTAATGTAATCTTAGATACCTACTGTAATGGCTGTTAAATGAGTCTGAAGTTCTCTGCAAATCTGCTGCTGTTCTGCCTATTTGTGCACCTGCCAGAAATCCCTATTCAAATGCACATGGTGTCTGAAGAGCGAGATAAGGTCAGGATGCACAATCGCTCCAAATTCTGCTGAAACCTGATCTGCTTGGGAGAAGGAGATATCACAGTGCATAAGAGTGGAGCTGATAACATCCCCTCTGAAAATGAGGCTGACTGGATGCACTTCTTAAGAGACGGAAGCAAATGAAAATTCCAGATTTGCATCAGATTTCAGAGCTTTATGTAGGAAACTCAAGTTCATACTAAAGGCTTTTGTTGCTGCTCATTATGAGAGTTTGAAATTTGAAATGTTATTTAACACTTTGTCCTATTCTGCCTTCCTTTTATTGTCATTTCTTTTTTTTTTTTAACCTATGAAAGCAAAGCAGATATTGAGTTGGAACATTTTACATCATTGTCTTCTATGCTGCAGTAGATTTCACTAAAGAAGGAAAAAAAAAAAATTCTTCAGCTTCTAGTTCCAATCCTGCTGCCTTAAGGAGGTAGACTCATCATCCTCAGAAACTGTTCAAAAAAGAAATCCAAACAAAAATCAAGAGACTCACCACACTTCCTAGGCTGATAGAGGTCATTAAAAGCACCTGAAATCAACTAAAGCTCCAAGGCAAAATACTGAGTAGTAATAGTCACAATTTAAATCTGTCCAAACATAAGCTGAATTGCCTGTTTTATGAAAGTCATTGTAACTTTGTTGGAATTTATTCTTTTAGTTTGGGATATTTACTTCATTACCTATTATATTTCGCTGACAATCTCTTATGTTTCCTTTGACAGGTGAGGAGATCTGCAGTAACAACATGAAAAGCAATAGATGTAAGTAGACAAACTATTAATTTTTCCTCTATTATTGGACGCTTTATATGTGTTGTAAAGATTAAAAGACAAGTAGCAAATTAAAGCGGAATACATAGCGGTGCCCATACAAATTGCATTCTGATGGCTTGGCACATCATCAGCAGTAAGATAAAGATAAATTATCTCAGTATAAATAAAGTAAATATTCAGCAGATAAACAACCTTCTACATCTCAGCTACTGGTAATGCTCCCAGGTGTATTGTCTCTCTAGTTTGCTCAGGTTTGGTGCCTTGCAGAGGAAGTGTTTTCTCTGAAACCCAATTACAGTCTTGTCTACATGATTCTGTGTAAAAACATCAACAAACGATAGATTAAATTGTCACTTTCTTTTGCATTTTTATGAATATTTTGTACTTTGAAACACTCCACTGTTCGAAATTGGAGTGTGTTGCAAAGGTTTTTTCTATGAAATGCCACACTGCAAATTCAAACAGCGATGATTTCTTTGTAAAATATGCAATGAGAGATTTCCTAAAAAAAAAAAAATCATTTAATTTCAGGTAGAAATGGAACTGTTTTCTCTTGAAATGTTACCATACTAAATGGAATTTTCATAGGGCAGGAAGTTAAGCTTGTGCATAATTTTTTGTGAGATTATAGTTATTATAGAAATATATATAGATTATAGAAATTACTTTGGTGCTGTAGAGCAATTTTAACTAAGGGAAAGGGACTTTCTTTGAAAATGCATAGTGAAAAGTGAGAAGATATAGCACCTTATCTCTTTTACAGCCATAACGAGTACATCATTTATTTGCCCTGAAGAGGTTCTGATCTAAAGAGATGAGGTGAACAAAAGTATGAAAAGTGAACTGCACAGGTTCCTGCAGCAGGTCAATGCCGGAGCTGCAAAGAGAATTCCACGTGTCCATTAGCCCGCGTAGCTTTGGGAAAGCTTGTGTGCAATGCACAAATGGACAAAGGATTATGAAAGATCATTCCTGTAGAGTTGATTTTAAGGTGTCATTCTCTTATTTTTTTATATAATAAATGTAAACCATCTTCTGTATCTGTAACACATAGGATTTACCTTTTCACTTTAGGCTTCAGCATAGTAGAAAAAGAGGCTGCAAGATGAACAGAACTTTTCATAACTCATTAAGGAAGGTATTGATTCCCCCACCACCACCTCTGTGAGAATTACAGCTTATCTAAACCTAGGAAGAGAAAAAAATTAAAGTATATAGCATTTAAATTCTTAATGGAAAAAAATACCATGTGACTATTGCTTGAGTAGCTACTGACGAAGCTGTATCTACAGAACTTACATTTCAATATAAAAAAATCACTACATTTCTGTAGTTCTGCTGTGTGATCTGCTACTTAAGAGTCTTAGGACAGTTCTGCAGGTTAATGATTATCTCATGTCTGTCTCAAGTTTGTTTCATGTCTGATGAGGTTCCATAAAGAAATGCGTCTTAACCTACCCCATGTGAGGACATTCTCTGAAATAAATGTCCTCTGAGAACAATTAAGGAATCGGTTTCTACACAAAAAAAGTACTCACAACTTTTCTTAAATGTGACTGAAAGTAAAAGGAAAAAATTTAAAAATCCCACAACAGCTTAGTTGTCTCAGCACTTTTACGTAGATAATAGAAATTGTAAGTACATTGAATTTAGTGTCCCTACTCCTGCTCTTCTCTCTCTGAGACAACATAAAACTATATCTTACATTTCTCTGGAGGCTGCATCAAACACACAGCATCCTATAAAATGAAACACTTCTCATCCATGGGATCTGGTAGGGTTTATGTTCTGAACTTATAGAAGACCCTGAGTTCAGACCTAGGTTCATTAAGTGCCTTGAGCCACTTCAATTCCCAGTCCATTTTTTGGAAGCCCTATTGCCACTGTGTGACACTGTGGTGGCCCTTTAGAACTTGGACTCTGGGAATGCATCTGCAGGAAGAAAATCCCGTGCTGTGGTGCTTCTTGCTGTGGAAATGTGCTGCTTACTACTCTATGGTAAAGACGATGTGTACACAAGAAGGACCCTCGCGGCATCAGGAGATGAACTTGTAGTTCCCGTTGCTATTGAAGCAGCTGAGGCAGAAAGCACTGTGGGGCCATGTAGTCGTCTGTATTTGAGAGGGAACATTGTGATACAAAATTTTAGTGCCAATAGCTGGTGTCCCCATTCCTCAGTGACAATAAGTGACTTCTAGTTCACTCATCTCAGCCTCTGTCAATGTCAGCCTCTGCAGTCTGGCTGTTACTAATTCTTGTTGCCCAGTGGAAAATCGGCGCAAGTCCTTTAGGGGTAAGGAAGAGAGAAATCAAAATAGACATCTGTCTTTGCCCCTGGAAACCTCTACCCTTCTTCCTTGTTTTTCTGATTGGGGGAAAAAAAAAATAAATTACCCATCTTAACATATTGTAGGTTTTGCCTGTAGGTTCCAGAGAAATCCCTGAAGAGTGTCTGGGAAATATGGCTTCTAAAGATTGCTGTCAGCTTGTTTTTCTCTAGTTTGGGTTTTCAGCTGGCTAGGAGTTTCCAAAGTCAGATATTAAAGTAGAAGTAGTTCTTAAAACTTAGTTCTGTAACTTAATGCAGCATTCAACTAAAACTTTACTGTTTCAAAGACAGTCATGTACGATTTCAGGTCTTCAGAGAAAAGGGCAGATTTTTTGTACACAGATACAGTTTGTTATTTTGGTAAACAGGTTCAAAACCTTTCTTTTTAAGCTAAAATAATCTACCAGCCTGGAGTATCCAGCACCAGTCATCTTCTGGGGATGCTCTTATGATAGTTCCTCAGGATTTTCTGTGAAACAAAACTTTATGTTCATGTGTGCTCTTCCTCTCTGTCAATGAATACTGTAGCTTTCTTCTTAACCTGTGAAATTTCCAAAGAAGTTCTTCTGAAATGAGAGAGGATTGCTGCATTTTATAGTAGGACAGTGTGAAATAACTCAGCAGCGCAATGGCATGTAAAACAGTCTGCCAGGTCATGAACCCTCAAAAGGTCTTTTAAAAGCTGAGTGATACAGCTCAGACTAGCCAAGTGCTTGTCGTGTTCAAGGTATTTTAAGAGGAGAGTCAATGCAAGAGGCTGTTCCTCCCATCTTCCTGCTCTGCTCCATCCATACGCAAACTAATTTGCATTGTGCATGACCCAAAAAACTTGGTCAGGCCGTATGAATTCCATCCTGTTCTGCATCATTTGTTTTCAGATTACAGTTTCTTTCAGAATTTTGTCTTTCACTGCACGCTCTTCACATGTATGGAATACATGTTTTCTTCCTCCAGGCACCTTCCACTTTGTCTCTAAATTCTGGACCCAAGAATACACCTGAACTTTTGTATGCTCTGCACTTGTATCCCAGTCTCAAACTGGACTGAGAAAAATGNGCTCAGACTAGCCAAGTGCTTGTCATGTTCGAGGTATTTTAAGAGTAAAGGCAAAGCAAGAGGCTGTTCCTCCCATTTTCCTGCTCTGCTCCGTACATACTGAGAAAAATTGATTGAAAAGTCAAAACTGCAGGCTGGAAATTGTAATACTTTGTCCTGGACCCTTATTTGAATGATTACAGGAACTAAGTGCTTGTTATTATGCAAATACTGTTCATTCTTAGCATCACCTTTGCCTCCTCATGAATGAAGGAAACTCCATTAAAAAAATTTTTAAATGAATGATAATACATTCTTTGTGTGAATTGGATTATGAAACTATATCATATTTCAAAAGTAGTAGTATGTAGTTATTAAAAAAGATGAATTGAAAACAAAGACTTTGTAAACCAAATATTGAATACTGAATCAAGCAGGATATCTGAAACATGAGTGGGTTTCCCGGCATGTAACGCTATTATCTCCGAAGATGCATACCCAAAATTATGGAAAATAACTCTCCAAGGTTGCACAATGACAGCTGCATGCCCTCTCTCCATTAAAAAAAAAAAAATTTGAAAAGAACATTGTAAAGATTTTGCAAAAGCACCTTCCTGCTTCAGCAGAAGCCTGCCTACCTTGATGCTCAGCTGCAAGCAGCAATCTGGTCAGCAAGACAACAGAAGTGTTTGTCTATAAGCCAAACAGAGCTTTTTTTTCCCTCTCTCTCCTGTTTAATACATTCATTTTTAAAGGTCAAAGCTGGGCTCAGCCTACCAGTGTTCTCTTATCAAAGTGAACTCCCTAAGTCATGGTGAATGTTTTCAGACTAAACTGTTGAACTTACGATAAAAAAATGTCAGTTGTCATCAACAGTCAGATGCTCTGTCCAGAGAGACGGGAGAAGTAATGTCTGCAGCTCCACACACATCGTGCATAACAGATTTCTGCATGGGCTCGAAAACGCTGCGCACATCCCTTTCATAGCTCGAGAGTTCTGCACTGAGCCTATAGGTGAGTAAGCTACTATTTTACAGCGCATCAGAGTGTATTTGGACAAAGGAAAAACATTTTATATAAAACAAATTTCTTATTTTAAAGTACTCATTAAGTCAAACGTAAATCTTTAGAGAAAATGTCATCAACATATTTTTCTGTATTAGGCAAATACATTTCATTTGGGTACTCACAGAAAACGCTTTTGGAAATACAAATTTTGCAACAAACAGGAATACCTATATAGAAAAGTGGAAATTGAAAATGTGAATACTTCTGAAGTGGATCACCGCGGATCTACCTGGACCTCTCAACTATAGCATCACTTTCTGCTGTTTCCTTTCCAATTTTGCTTCGAATGCAGCAAAGGTGCTGAGATAACGAAGTGCAGGATAGAAGAAATATCATTAGAGCAGTTCATGTCTTGACACTCCTGGACACAACCTTCTAAACAATTACTCAAATATTGATTCAGTTAGAAGGCCCAGCTGATACATCCTAAAATTCTTGGGCATAGATCCATACGGGGATTTAGTGACTCACAGTGTTCTCCCTGGGCATCCTGCAGCAGAAACGATTTCATCGTGCACACTCTCTGTGAGGCAGAGGGAGGCAGGCACACCAGGGTGTGATGCACAACCACTTATAGCATTCACATGAAGCAGTCATTGGCTAAAAAACCCCATATATAGTCCTTAAAGCTGAAACCAAAATGCAGTCCAGCTCCTGGATGAGTGCCTTAACTGCAAGGTCACCGAGTCCTGCTTTTCCAGTCTATTAAAAGTGAAAGACAAATGAGGGAGTGAGACATCCCCTGATACCACAACAGGCCGACTGGCTTAGTGTGACAAGATACAAGTCTATGTAGAGTCAAGAGAGGAATGAAGCTGGGTCTTTCTCATCCCTGTTGAGTCCTTTCTTCCCAGGGCTGTGGGGCAGAGGGCAGCATGTGCTGCCACCAGCTTCCACTCTGTGATGCCTTGGAGAGTTGTGCCTACCCCCGGGAGCAGTGTGGAGCTTGGTCCAGCAGAGGTGATGGGAGAAGACAGACAAGAGGGGGTGTGTTGGACAAGGCAGGTGAAAGGCTGGGTCTCCCCTGTGCCGCGCAAGTGACCAGCCGTAGAGGCTCGTAATCAGAACTGGGCTGGATAGAGAGCTCTGAACATGGAAGACTTTGCTATCCCCAGGCTTAAGAAACTGCAGAGCAGGGTTTAGCATATCTAATGTTGGATTTGGTACCTAATGCCTTTGTTAGTTGTCCTCATTGCTAGCAATTAAATTTGCATTGCATTTGATTTTTTTCTTTAGATCCTTTGTATTATGATATCTTCCGCTAATATCAGAGACCCTTATGCTATCTGCAATGCATATCCACCATAAAAGAAGGTCTCTCCTCTGAAAAATTTAGTGCTGGACATCCTTAACCCTAGGTTATGAACCATCTGCTAGAATCATTATTCCCTGTTCTTATGGTCTCTGAATAGTCTGATCCTTTTCATAAAGGAAAAGCGTTATCTTCCATACAGATGTGAGGAACAGAGAAAATAAATATTCTGCCTAAGATTCCCTGTGAAATTTTGGGCTGGGAGAGAGCCAGGCATTTGATTTATAACTTTTACCCGGTCCAGAGCTTTCACACTAATGCTGACTTTGTAACATGGACTGCTGACGCGGGGCAGAGTAGCTTTCTGGTTGCATTTGCAAGTCCCATTAATGGAACAGCTGGATGTTTGATGCAGTCAACCAGACTTTCAGAGTTCTGGTTACCTGTACTCACCTGGTGAAAGATAGTCAAAATCCACAAATTTATTCTATTAATTTATTTTGGAAATGTCATACACGTGCTTGCTGCTTTTATTATTATTTTTTACTTTTCTGATCTTTCCCTTTAGCAATCATTGAGGCCTAGTTGGTTCTAATGATTATAGTTGAAATTGCCTATATTTTTACCATTTAAAAATCATGATCCTTACCTAAAAATCTGCATATAATTTATTATCTTAGTACTTAGTTTTAGGAATATATTTCTATTAGAAATTCTGACATTTACAGAAATATGGAAATTGATACAGACTAGGGTAGATTTTAAAGTGCTCTTATAAAAATAGTTTCCTCACTGAGTGCTGAGCATATCAAATAGCATACCCTAGAAACAATAACAATAAAATAAATACCTTGCATAGTAAAGAGAATCTCAAATATAAAAGTAGCCTGTCAAGAAGTATAAATAGCCTATAGAAGATATCAAAATGGATGATGGGGTAAAGCACAAAGGAGAAATATCACCATAATAGGGGAACAAGCGATGGAGAGAAATATGACAAGAACAGAGTACACAGAAGAGCAGGTGATGCAAGAGATATTTTTGATCTCTGCTTCTAAATTATCAGCCTGAGTAGATCATAGAAAATGATTGGGAGTAAGCAAGTATTCCATAACTGTCATAGATTTGAAAATATTTGAAGGTCTGATTGAAAACTTTATACGCTTTTCCATAATGCCGAAGCATATGGCAATAGCTCTTGCTTCACAATATGAATCCCCAAATAGTGCAGAGGCTGAGCTAATTAGAACCAGCTACAGTATATTCTATAGTGCCATATTTGAACTTAGGACTCTTGCTTAGATTAGTGAATGATGGCTGTGAGGAAAGTTCAATATAGGAAATCTCTTTTAAACGTAAGTCAGTATTTATAATGTATCTTCTGCAAACATCACTGTTAAGAACAGTCCTGACCCCTTTCTCACATCCACCTTTTTTTACTTTGCATCCATTTTCATGAAAAGTTAGTTTACGCTCCCAATGAAGTTTACATATTGTGTGGTTAAACGAGCTGATTTTTTTTTTCAGCTTCTGTATAAATAGTGGTGGGGTTCTTAATATCAATACTGCATAGAGGTTTGAGGGTCCATGTGTGTAATTCTTAGTCAAAATTTAAACTGAGAACAGTGAGAATTTTGCATATAAAATTGCATAATAGTGTATGTATCAAGTAGTTCAAAAGTGTGGTCATGGTCATGCCAGCAATACGGTTGTGGGGTAGTACTGCCAAAAGACCAGCTTGTTAATTTGACTCTGTCTATGGAAATAAATGTGTTTTCAAGGGCAAATAAAAGTAGTGTATCTCATGAGGTTATTCTAGAGCTCAGAAACGTACTCAGCCTGGTCCTCCTCAGTGTGGAGTAACAGACCACTGGAAAACATTTTTCTCTCTTGCTTGTGAACACCAGGCATGCCAGATTTTTTTTCTTTTTTACTGCTTCTCAATGCCATGATGGTTTGGGTAGAAGGTCACAAGATCAAAAAGATGAGCTAGGCTGATTTAGACAGGAATGTAAAGGTAACTGTTAGCTTGTTTTAAGGGCCATGCATAGAAAAGTGTGACCATTCCAATAAATAAATAGTCTAGAGCTTCCTAACTTGCACGGGCATGCAGCCTAACTCTTGATTTATTAACGCTTCTTAAGAGCTGATTTTGGTAGGTCCAAAAGCACCCTGGTTTTCAAAACCCTAAGCAGTTTCCTTCATATGCTTTTCCAACACGGCTGCCTGATGTACATAAATGCAATATATGATTGCTTTATTTCAAGGTTATCAGGTATATATCTTCAGCTAGAAGAAAGATGACTTTATCTATCTTGATTCCTTGGGAATCAAGATGCATATCTGTCATCAGTGTCTGGTGATGCCAAACTGCTTACCAGAACCCTACATCCTAACCTGAGTACATCCCAAATGGTCTTTGATTCTTTCAGACAGTTACTAATGGGGTAATGGTCCATCTACTGATTGACTCATCCACATGAGGGGAATAGCTCACATTTCACAGAATGAGAGGCTTGAAATAAATTTTAATGTCATCTTTTCTATGATTGTGACTTTCCTCTGGATAACAATTAAAGCTTTGAATTTGATTGTCAACATTCATTTGAATTATGCACTCAGGGGGTAAATTGGCAGAATTGTATTGTCTTTGCATTTTTAACAGTTGCTTCTGAATAGCTTAGAGCTGAATCAAATTTTAGTTTCATTAGTCTGATTTAAGTTATGTATGCTAATACATTTGCAGTAGAAACCAGCTTTATTACCCATTTCTAAGATTTTTTCATATTAACACTGATGATGATACTTAGGAATGCCAAGGAATCAGTGTCCCCACTCTTCTGCCCTCCCTTTCCCCTTTTTTGAAGATATTATAAAGATGCTGACTGGACTTCTGCTTGAATTATCTGGGAGAAAAGATTCTTCTGGATTTAATACAATTATTTTTTTCATTACCTCTTGTTTGTACCTTGTGCTCTCATATTGAAGTTATCTGTAGCCATACTTATCAGATTTGATTTGAATGGCTCCTACCTTTATTAGAAATATCTCATCATGTTCTGTGACAACAGAGAAAAATCAAATTATTTAACTGAATCATGCTTAGTTGAGGTGGAATGCGGAGAGAAAAGTCTCTTCTGAACAGTTATTGATTAGACTGTAACAGCATTGGCTGCATGCTGTCTCGGGCATTCTTATTTAGGTTTTAATTACCATCTTATTTACAATCATTATTTGACATTTGAGCACCCGTGTCTGTGTTATCATAACAGAATATAAGAAGCAACTGAAATGAACGCAAATGCCTCATGTAAGATAATAGTCCCTCTGCTCTTCCTGACTTTTAGGCAGTTTGGTAAATTATACAAATAACAATATTTTACTGCTACGGATACAAGGAAATTGGATAGATTTCATTTGTAGCTATATGAATCTTACTGTCTAACACTTTTAATTGCATAGGTTATAGTTTCTAATGTTTAAGGCTTAAAAACTAATGTCATAATATAAACCTAATTGTTTACCATTTCTGTTCTCATTTCCTTCATATAAGCACGACATTTAAAATTCAAATTTACTTAGTCAAAGAAAAGCAAACAAACTAAAAATTTGAGTTAAATTTAGGAGAGCATCTTGGTTTGCAGAACGTATCATGGATAGAGAAGGATGAAGAAAGGTGACATTCTAAAGAGAAAGATGAAAAAACCCAGTAGCCCAGTGATTAGGACACAAGGCTACAGGACCAATTGGGAATCCTGTTACTTTTCTGCCTATGATTTACTTTGTGTAAAACAAAACAAAACAAAAACCAAAAAAAACCCAAACCAAAAACCAGAGACAAACTCATTTTGATGTACTTATGATAAATGAAAATAAATACTCAAAATTATAGTGATATTAAATACTTGTTACCTTTACTCTGACAAGCAGCAGACTCAGTCACATCGCATTAACTACCCTAAAACACTGTTTCTGCCATAATTGTATTGATGTATTATCTTACTCTTTATAGGATACAAGTCCAATAATACTGTGTATAGAATGCTATGTGGCTCAAGTGACACAATGAAAACGAGAGAAACTCATAGTTTGTTACTAAAACATGTTTTAGTAGCATAAACCTTCCCAGGTTTGGGGAGCAGGGAGTGTTGTCAGAGATCTATGATTCATTTAGCTTTTTTACAAAATGCTAGCTAAAAAAAAAACCCAAAAATCTAATGAATTATCAATTCAGTGTAACTATACTATAACATTGAATGATGGATAGATAGAGTTATACAGAAGGATGATTTTGAATAAGAACATTTAGAATGTGATTCTGAGCCTTTCGTAGATTTAACGGCAACACCTTGCTGATCCCGCAGAGCTCCAGTGGGAAAGGATAAAGTGGGGGTTGAGCTCTGAGGAAGTTTTGCCGTTTTTACAGAATTTACTCACAAATGCTTTGTTTCCCATACCTTTGTTTTACCCTGTGTTCTTCAAGGCAGGTATGGCTGCAGATTTCTGGGCTGTGTTTCTACTGGGAGGAAAGGAGTGCTTGTCTTTTTAAGATGATTTCAACTATCATTTTGAAACAGAGTTACCTTGTCTGCACAGCTTCTCTTTCCCAAAGTAAATGGTAAATCCTTTATGACTGCGTTCAAGTTGAGTTTAACTCACTAGGTCCAAAGGTATTTCTAGGTTTGTGCGTCACAAAGGATACAATGGCACCACTCTACAAACTGTGACAGGTAGGGAATACGTGCAACAGCAAAAGGAAGTGGCAACAAATGGTTCGGTTTGTGATGAGGCAGAAAGCGATAAAGTAACAAGGCTTTGTTTGTTGGCGTTTTGTATAACATGCAATTTAAACACCGTCAATATTGTCGTCGTCATCTCAACATTATCCATACTACTGCATCTAGAAATAGAGATTTGCCAGATGTTATGACTAATTAGGCAGGCACAGGGATTGTTGATAACATCTAGAGGTTTTTTAACAGACAATTGCATTCCTTTCTCTTCCAGCTTCTATTCTTTGTCCTAACTTTTATGCTTCCAGCAAGGAAATGGCAGGGAACGTTTTATTTACAAATCAATCTTATTGATGCCAGGATCACTTAGGAGCCACATGGATGTGAGAATACTTAATATTGTAATTGAAGCACACGAAAATTCCAGGTGAGTATTTTATATAGAAACAGTAAGCAAATTTAAAAATATATCTATTGTCAATCTTACTGCTTTCATAAGTTCAATATAAAGACAGAAATTCTGTCCAAGCAAGACAGAATTCAAGCAAGAGAAATATAAATTTTCATATTCTCTAATATGAGTATGCTCAGGCTACTGCACTTGAGATACTTCATTATCTATTTCCAGTCTGTTCTTCTACTGAGAAAACCAAGTAAGCTGACAATAAATTTTGAGATACAATGTACTTTCATGATGTGGACTTATGCCTATTAAGGTACGAACCAAGACGGTGAACTGCAACATCTCTGTTGCTATTAAATACCCTGAAGGGAAACTGGATGGTTTATTGACCTAAATATTGTATACGGCTCTGTCCTTGCTCTTCAAGTTAACCATTTCCACTGGTAAAATGAGGATAAACATGTTGATCTCATTTCTTTAGTTCTTACATACATACATGGAGAGAGTTGCAGTACATATTAATAGTATTTCACTATAGTCGGGATAAAGTATGGAAAAAATGGTAAATTCTTTCCTAATTAATCTTGATTATCTCACTTCAACTTAATGAGAAGGATGTAAAATGGCTTCATCTAGTGTGTCCTACAGTCTCCTGTCTGATCCAAGCACACTTTCATATTTGAATACCCTCAGGCTGCTTACAACCTGGAACTCCAATTTCCATTGAAGCAGATTTGTATTTTTCATAGAATAGGCATCATGATTCCATTGATAGCTTATATAAAATAAACTGCATCTCTGTATTTGTAGGAAGCCCAATCCTACTGGTATCTGTTTAGTGCGCTCTGAAAACACAAGCTATTAGTCATTTGTTACACAGTCCTGAGACTTTTGGGTCAGCTTTGTCGTATGTTAGATGCCTTTATCCTTCCCACCTTCTGCTTTTCTCACCTGGATCCTAACCTTAAAGGTTTCTATTTGCTCTTCCCAGTGGGATCTGATGTGGTGGGTTAATATGAATGACTCTGAGCTGACATCACAAAATAGTTTCTTAAAGTCTCAGACCTTTTCTGGGCCCTATTTGCATTTGGAATGCAAGTTTTGAGGCTAGCAGAGATAACATTTGTCAGCTCTGCAGTTTAGAGTTGGTAATTCAAATTCCAGAGAACGCCTCCGATGTGACCTTCTCACCTTCCCTGCTCTCTTCTTTTCCTCCCCCCCTCAGTGATTTGAAGCAGCATTTGCTGTACAATTTTCTGTTTCTCTAGCTAATGGTAACAGCATTGCCAGCACTGTGCAGCCAGTTCCAGCTTCTGCTGTAAATACTTTCTGAGCAAGTCAGTAATTAATGTTGCGGTGATGACTGGTGGCATCTGTATGAGTTTATTATCATCTGTACTGCAACACAATGCACAATGAAAACATGGGGGACTCTAAAGAAAGAGTCTAATAAATTTACATGAATTAACATTAAATTTAATTTGCCACATGCCAACCAAACTGTGCAACAGATCTAAATCCTTTAGAAGATTTAGATTTCTCTGTTGTAGCTTCTTCCTAGGCCTGACTGCTACACTTATTTCAAGACTTTGCTCTGTTTTATCTGAAAAACCCCAATTTTCCATATATGTTGATTGATATATAGGGATGATTTTTTTTCTCAATGAGAGAGAAAAACTTTATTTACTTCTATCTTTTAAAAAATATTTAAAACATTAATTTACCCACGCATATAATATCATCCAGAGAATAAATACGATACGTTACTGTATTTTTTTTTCTTGCCCCAAATATGAAAGGGTACTGGAAAACTAACATGGTAGTATTTAGGTTAAAAACACAATAGCATTGAAACTTGATAGTAATATTTAAAAAAATAGGGCACTAACACCTAGTAAAGAACTCTAAGTTGACCACTTCCATAATGGACTGTGTGGTAGCTTCCGACATCCTTCAAAACACCAAACTAGTGAAATGAATAAAGTTAATATAACGTTTGTCACTGTTTTAGCAACAATGGTGCCAAAGAGAGTCCAAATTAAGAGTAAACATAAAATATACAGAATATAAAGAAGCGGCACAGCAACAAAGACGTAGCAACAAACATAACTTTTTATCAAGTTTGCCATGTTTTAAAAGCTCAGAAACATATCTTTGCCCCAGTTTTTTTAGAGAAATGATTGTGAAATCAGAGCCCCAGTACAGACCTCAGCGCAGTCCATGCTAGCTTCCACTAAACTTTTGAGTGTACTGGATGTCACACAAAAAAAAACTTGCAGAATTTTCCTGGGAACTTGCCGGTCTTTTGATGAGAAACTTTTAGGAAACTCTTTGTTTAAAAACAAACAAACAAAAAAATCAAATCTCCCAAACCAATGCATTCAAAATGACATCGTTAACAGATGTTTTTGAAGTATCTTTGGCTTGATCAACTGAATCCAGTGAAAAGCTAAAAACTGAAGAACTTGTGCAGAAAAATCTGCTGATTTTAAATTTTGGCTTAAAGTCTTGGCAATTGCTGCAGTCCATCCATGGGGCAGGCACGGCTGGCTCCCTCAAGGACATGGGTAGCCACGTGCTCAGTGTAGCTGAGGTGCTTCTTCCCTGGTGCCTACTGGTTTAGCTGCAGTGACAGCTCCAGTTGGCACCTGGGTCCTTAGATCACAAAGACTGAGACTGTGCATAATCCCAGTTAAAAAAACTTTCTGTATGTACTGTGTACCAGAACACCAGCTTGATTTTATCATCTGTGCTTTAGAGGAGAGAGCATATTTAAGCAATTTTTCAGTGGCTATACTGGTTGCTGCTCCTACTGTAGCTGCTTTGGTAGGTCAGAAGGAAAAAATAACCAAACAAACAAAGCATCACTGAAAATATTTTGAAATATAAACTATGCTTTTATCATATAAGCAAACTGTTAACATATTATTCTGGATCCAGCATAGTTTGCTGTGGAAAAGTTTGGTTGCCAAGTTGATAATTTCATAGCAACAAACTCCTGAAAGAAAGGTGGTTAGTCCAGGTATTTAAAATTAACATAATAAGAAAACATTTCATTACCATTAACTCATCTATCTTTCACAGCTTGACAAGGTACACGGGTAAAAAGAAAATGGCAGGATGATGAGTACTTATATATCAGAAAAGGAAGAAAAGAGGTTTGAAGAAAGGTGAGAGCTACGCAATGTTTTCATCAGTGGTGTGCACGTCATTGCAGATTACACTGGAAAGGAGACAGGTGCTGTCAAGCTGGCAGTGTTTAGTGAGTATACTAAATTTAGATTTTCAATCTAAGAAAAATTATCAAAAGAGTAGAAAATGTAATTAGTCATCCACTTTTGTTTCTAAGGGTGTTGTAGTAAAAAAAAAAAATAAGGTTATTCCAGTTTACCTATACTCTGTCCTTCCTTTTCTCCTTCCTTCTGTCCTCTTTTTCAAAAAAAATGAAGATTAAAAAAAAGACTGGAAATAAGATTAGATTAATACTTTCAACAAAGTATTTTAATATGGACATGAGAAAAGAGGTCTTTTAGTAACTAGAAAGCTTCAATACTGAGAAGCCAGAGAATCCGTGAAACAGGTTTTTTTCCTGAATGAAATATAAAAAGTTGCATATTACATTGTTAATTATAAGAAGAAACAAAAATGTGCTGTCAACTTGAAACAGATATCTTTGATATCTGCTAAGTCAGGACACTAGGGAAATGTTTTGCCAAAGATTTCACAGGAAAGTATAATATTCTGAAGATAATTGTTACCCTTTATTTTCATGTGTCTAAACGTACTTTGTTTCCCATGCATAGCTACTTTATCAAATAGCTTGGCAAGAAAACTCTTTCCACCTCCCCTTTCAGCTGTGTTTTACAAAAAGCAGTCTAGAGCCTGGAAAGGGTTTGGGGCAATGCATACTGACCATAGGTGTTCATCCTTTGCACTCCAGATTCCAAAATTTATGTTGAAAAGAGATTTAACATGACTGCTCCAGAAGCAGACAGGTTTTTAGCATACAGACATTTTTAACACACTAGAGAAACTATAAATCTTCATATGAATTATATAGGGAAACTGTAATACCCCAAGGTTGACGTATCAATTCTTCACGTTACCATGTTGTCTCTAGTGCAAAGCCTGACCTTTTTCTCACCCTACTTGTTCAGTTCTTTCATGTTTAGTTTTATCTGTTACAAGCAAGCAGTGTTTTCAGTTCAGATCTTCTGACCTTTGAGAAGGATTAAATGTTTCACCTTAGTCTGTTGTGTTGTCAGATTAAATAGTTTGAAGTAAATGGAGAGAAAGATGATTGTACCTGAAGCTCCACTGAGCACATAGGGCTGGTTGTTTTGAGAGGATATTGAGTCTCTCTGTCCATACAAGACTCACCTGGCTTTTTTATCTCTATAGCTTTAGTCTACAAAACACAGCATAAAATCACTGTCTCAGGAAAAGCTTAAAGAGGGATTAAGAGGGATCTCTGTATTTTTGTATGACTCAACTGGACAACTTTTTCATAGTTTCTTCCAGAGTCAAATTGTACAACCCTCAGCACTGCTTTATCTGCAATGTCATGAATAGCATAGAGCCAAAAAAAATCTGCTATCTGCTCCCTGTCCTTCTCTCCCTGTTTTCTCCCTTGGACAAGCCTAACGAATAGGTAAAAGATTTAATTTCAGAGGTATTATCTCAGTGCTCCTCAAAACTGAGACTCTCCTGAGCACGTGCTGAACTTTCAATGCTCAGAGAATTTGAGCAGTGAAAATGCCTAAAGGTATACCTTTAAAAGAGTTCAGACACAGGCTTAAACATCTACATTCTTTTCTGAGCCTCATTGCTAGTATTTAAATTTTGGAGGTGGATGTTTGGCTTTAGTTCTGAATCGGCTTAAGGTATACCCACCAGGTAAGGAAACCCATCTTTTCTTAAGAAAACTATTGATGAAATGTCTGTTTAGTATGAATCTAAACTAGATTTGTAACTATAAACTACCAACTTCAGTCACAACAGATTTGCCAATGACTGCTTGTATTACTGGTGCACAGTTGGGCAAAATTGTAAAAGTTCAGGGGAAAAAAGTTGCTTCTTCCAAGTATTTTAAGTAGTACTTTAAAAGATGCCTAGGCCTTAACTAGTAGTATAACAGTACTATTTTCAATGGTTTTAACAAAATATGACTGACTTTTCCCTTTTTCTATCACTATCTAGCATTTTGGTGACGTTCTGAAATTTTGGGGTGTATTAACTTTCTATGAATGTTGATCCATATGGAGTTTTGGGGAGGGAAGTGCAATTTTAACAAAATGATATTAAAATGTAAAAAAAAAAAAAAAAAAAAGAAGAGCCAGCCTATTTATATTCACTCATTATCTAGTATGGCCTACCCAAATAATTGGAAGGTCTTGTGTATTCATCACTGGAAAATAAGCTGCATATTTAAATGTTCTCTGGAAAGAACTAGAAAGTCAAAATATTTGTCATTGAACTTGAATTTCTATAAAGAACTGGAATGTTTTTTCATCACAGTACATTTAATTCCAGTATATCTTAAATCACTTTCCAAAATTAAAATAATTTACTATATACTATTTACTATAATTTACTATGGCAATACACTTCCTTCAGAGAGAAATGTCAGAAATTAAAGGTTCAAATGTATCCAGCTGTTACTGAACTAACTAAAGATGTTCTCTCTTTCACTTTCTGGTGGTTGCTGCATTAAGTATTGGGCTAAAAGAGAACGGTTGCCACAATTACTGTTCGGGCATTTTGATAATTAAGAGGTACATAACCTCAAGTATCTACAGGGAGATATAGAAATCAGAATACAGGTGTAGGTTTGTTAAAGAGCACTGAGTCAAGCAAGAGAGATACCTGATCTATGTCTCTTCAAAAACTCTCTCCAAAATGCATTAAGCAAAATGCTTTAATGGAAGTTCTGTTTTGGATAATGCATATTGGATGTCACATGCAGGCATCAGCAAAAATTAACTAGTGTTTCTAAAGACAGTGCACAACTTTCTAACACAGCAAATGTTGTATTCAAAAGAAAGTAATTTTAAATTCAGAACACAGTATACCACACAAAGATGAGTGGAAATTTAGGGTAGCCTGGAGAACAAAAATCAGCATCTGACAACAGTACCATAGAAAAACTGGTCTCTGTCGGTAATGTTACATACGTGTTTCATACCATACAAATACTTATGCATTTATCTGTTAACTCGATGTGTTAATTCAAATGGCTATATGCAGTTATAAGCACAGTGGAAGTGAAAAAGACAGAGAAGTGTGAGTAGAAATAAGGAGTTATTTAGACATGCAAAAATGGGTGAAATGCCCATCATTTTGCTAAGTTGGTCATGTTGCTCTCATCCTAGGCAAAACATGGAAAATATTCAGATGAAATATTTTTTACAAACAATTAAATGAAATTGTATAATTAGTTTCAGAAATGTATTTTATGAAATGGAAAATGGGTCTCATCAAGGTGAATTTACTGCATTTTTGGAATTTCTAAATCTGGCTGGTAAAGCAACTTGGGAGACTTATTATATTGCTACTTAGGGAGGCGCAAAAAGGATGATTAAAAAAACAAAAAAATATATGTAGAACGCTCATGAAAAGGACTGTGAATTTGCCTACTTAGAGATGGACAAATATGTTAACAAAGAGAAAGAATAAGTGATACTAAATAGCTAGAGTGAAGGGGTACTGCAGGAATCTGCACTAGGCCTTGCAAGACTCAAGATTAAAGTTAAATTGCATGCAAATCACATTACAATTAAATCTGTAAATGATGCCAAAGTTGATGAAATGGTAAGGATTAGAGTTAACAGTCTCATATCCCTGACTCATGTAAACTCACTGAAATAAAACACCTTTTATATATAACCAGAAAGATTGCAAGCTGTGACCTCAGAATGGCAGACAGTAGCTGCATCCACGTTATCAGTTTATTCGCAGGCAGAGTGATCTTTGCATGGATCTCCTATGTTTGTACTTTGGTTCTCGCTGGCCTGTACTGTTTGCCAGGGGAGAGAGAGCCAAAGTGTAACTGAAGGTAGTGCAGCTCCCTAATCTATGTACCTGCCTTCTTCTGAACTCTCGTGGTGGTACCTTGCAGAGATGGGGAGCTGAGTACCCTTCAGTACCCTTCCCCTTTTACTAATTACATTAGTTGTAATCACACACTGTTAATTGCATTATTAACGATGTTCATGAGTCAAATACTCTAACACTGGGCCCTTTCTTGCCAGTCTCATTTTAAAAAGGCTGTTAAAAAGTTGGAGAAGGTTTCAGAAAAACTATATGAATTATTCAGTGTGTAGTAGACATGTCTTAATGTGAGAGCTTTAGAGAACACGGTCTCAGAAGATTTAGAGGTAACTTGATTATTCTGCACAAGTACTTTCTGGCAGAGAAAATAGTGGATTCTGAAGGACACATATCTAACATAATAAGAGCTAGAAACCAAAACCAAGCATATGTTTGCTATTCCTGCCATATAGGTGTGCAGAGACGCCCCAAAACCCGTTCCTCTTTGAGGCAGAGGTATTCATGACTGATGTTGTTCAGTCATATTAATGAATGGCTGCTATGGACTAATCAGTGCAATCTGTGTTATCTCTGAACAAGCTGGTTGGGATTTGGGAGGAGATGCAGTCTACCCAGGAAAGATGCCCTTCGTCTTGGCATAGATCGAGTAAAGTGCTGTGCTAATCTATCTTTTGAAAGCTAGGCAGAAATCATACGATATTTTAGGTTAATAAGTCATGTGAAGAATAGTGTTAAAATCACAAAGACGTCTACTCTGTTGCTGACCAGTGTTCTCTTCTCTTCTTTGGCAAATCATGGAACCATTTTATCTTCTTTCCCATCAAATTGAAAAAGAAAAAAGGGTTTGCCTTTCTCTAAGGAATGTTTGTATTTAGTTGTTATTTTTAATATCCTGAAATGCAAAATCATAAAATATTAACATTATTTAAAAGATTCCTTTCCTCAGGTATCAGCATTTGTTCTAGTTTCCTACATTAGCAGGTTTTTATTTGACTCTTCTCTTGCACTTGAATATATCTAGATGAATTCTCAGTCTGTGGAGTTACACTGCTGTGAATATTAGAACCTTTTCCATTTATTTCACAAACCCGATGATTTTATAAAACTGATTTAGAGAACTGTTAAGAAGAATTACTGCTATAACTCACACTCTGGCAATATTTACATTAGAGTGAATTCTTATTTGATATTATGTACCTTTATTGGCTGGAATTTCGTTCAGTTCAGCTTGGGAAAACTGACTTACGTTAGACTGGTAAATACTACTGGAACTTAATGGTAACTATTGCTTCAGTGGTTTTCCAAGTTTAAAAAATTGTCTCAGAGTAATATAGCCTATAGAAATGATCACCCTGCTGAAAATGAAAACACTGTATATTTAAATAAGCAGGAATGAATTTTAAACAAATTCTTTTATGAACAAGTCGTATACAAGAATTTGATGAATGGTATGCATTGTAGTATATACCTTTCAGTTATGGCCTTTGATTTTGATAGTCTATATATTTAATGAGCTCTTCTTTAACTTCAGTAGCAATTAGATAAATTACAATTAGAAAACCTTAATAAAACAGTTAAAAAATATAAGTTGAGAATATTTTTCATGTTATCTTTGGTGTCTTCCTTGGTTTCAGCCTTCTAAGGATGTCTTCCTATTAAATTCTAGGTTCATCATATTCTGAAATACATGTAACTCCAAAAAGAGGAACATTTTATTGAGATAAATCTTTACCTGAAGACAGGTGACATAGACAACATAGAAGCAAGGGAGTGGTTGAGGCATGCTATTCGTGACTCTTGGTGCACTTTTGACGCAGATACCACCAAACTTCAGACCAGAGGAAAATGCACCAAAAAGGAAGGGTAAGCCTTTGGTTTTGGGAAAAAACAGCTTGTAGTTTAATTTAAATCAGTGATTGGGCCCTGCCTGGAAACTATATAAACTCTGAACTTAGCTCAGACGGTCTTTCTCTCATAACCCTTAAACTAGAGCTTAAAAAAGGTCTGCTAGAATCAGCTTTATGCCCAACTCATACACAGAGCCTGCCTTGAGTTGTTTCAGTCTATATGTATAGACAGCATTTCTCCAGTCAGAGACAGAGCTTCACTGTTGAAAATCACAAAGGAACAGCAAATCAAGGAAGAAGTTTGTACACTGCATTAATTACTAAATTTAAAGCTTTGCAATTAAAAAATTAGAGCAGCAGCCACTTTTTTATTCTTCCTTCTGAATTGGGAAAAGTCTATTATAAACTATTTTGAGTTGACTGAACAGTAAACAAAATTTGTTTTTTTGAAACTTGCTTATAATCTTTCCTGTAATATTTTAATGAAGAAACCAAATTAAACAACCTTTTAAGTAGCTGTATACCCAGCATGGAAAACAAAGACATTATAAAAGGGAAAGAGTACAGCATAAAGAAACCATAAGAACGTACCAAATCATATTAATGTTAATCAGCAATTATAAAATATAATAATCTGTCTTCTGTCAAAAATAACAATAAAGAAAAAATCAACCCTCAAACCCCAATCTTTGATTTAAACTATTACCCACATATAGCAAAACAGAACAAAGACATTTTTTCCACAGGAGTTTTTTTATTTCTAGAGTTGTTTGGTGAAGGATTGTTGTTGGATTGTTTTCTTTTTTGAGGGGAAGAGGATGTGGGAAGAAAAGAGGGGAGAAATAGGTGCTTACACATATCTACTTCTTTGATTTCTTTTTTAAAATGAATTTTTTCAAGGATATTTATTTTAGATGATAATTTTATTTACATAATTAAAAGTTGCCCAATGCGTATTAAAGTAGCCACAAGAACAAATACAGGAATAATTTAACGGCAGTAATCCAGTATTTGGTGAACAAACCCAATTTAATCGGTTGCTTCTTTGTTCAGAGAAGAAATAGAATTGGTTTGGCAATTTATCTGGTATTCTGACTCTAATATAGAGGCAGATTTTTTTACCCTAGTTCACTTTCTTTAGGCCAGGTAGGAACCTATGTATAATATTTTAAGCTTATGTCCTCATGAGAAGGTCACAGCCTGTAAGAGCTGCTTGATTTGACTCCAATCTTCCCCTCACCTTTTCACAAAAAATCTTCCTCTGTTACTAGCCGCTCCCAAAATCATAAAATTCCTTCTGGGCCATTTCACTGGAAACTACTTGGTGGGATTTGAAAAAAGGAAACTGAGAAAGTATTAACAAGGCGAATAGTTTAAATAGAAGAGAGGGTGATTTAAAAGAAGATCTCTTATCTCAACAAAGGGCAAATGCCTGGTTTTAATTGATGACTATTATTATTTATCATCTCAGATGAAAAACAAGCTACTTAAAAAGCATCCAGCTATGGACATGAGAGCTTAACAAAAGGCTCCCTTTATCCTTTTAATTTGGGAATGTGCCATTTCTATACTTGTTTCATGTTTAACTTTCACCTCGGTGAAATAAAAGATAGGAGGTTCCTTAGCCTCTTCTTTTTCAGAAATAGTTGAGCCTTTGACTGTCTCTTTACAGCCAGTACACACAGACACACATATGCACCCCGCTAGTTTGCGTGCCACGCTTCTTTGCTTCACCAGCCCTGAGAAACCGTAAGTCATTAAAACTTTTGCTAAACCAACTTTCCTACCTGGTGATTGTTTGGTGGTTTTGTGATTAAAAATGATTAAAAAATAATGGGAATTTTGAATCCCTAGAAGGTTGTACTTAAAACCCAATAAAACCTCAACCTCGTTACTAAGTCTAATAACGTTAGATGCAATTTAGCATGAATATTATTCAAAAGCTGCTATAGTAAAGGTTTGCAGTTAGAGTCTACATTATTGTTAATGCTAAACTGCTGTCATTGCCTTGCACTATATATTGTCATTAAGCATCTTATTATTTTACAGACTTTTATTACAGTCAGCAGGATTTCATTCTTCAGGTGCCCCCAGTGGGACATTAGGAACGTGGAGAAAACCAGAACATTTGCAGTAAACCTTACACAGCACTACAGGAGTTCTGCTTGTTCTTGCTGTGATTAGTCACCTTCGGGTAGAAATGAAAAACTCATTAAATCCTTTATTACTTATACCTATTAGAGAGGATATTTACAGTGCTGTGGTTCAGAACTTGTTAGTTTTGAACATCTATGGTTTCTGAAGAAAGCCACGTTTTGCTGTTCTCCCTCTGCCTGCATCTTCCCTCTCCTCTGTTTCTGCTTCATTCTCTAAAGCACGTCAATCATTAAGACCAATTTTGCTCTTGGAAGGTTTATGTCACTGCTGGATCCTTACAAATGAACTATTAATGTGCAAGTATCAGGATCCTCCATTCCCCCACAGTAGGCACTTCGTCCCTGAAGCTTAGCCTCCCACCACTCTGACGCACACCGTTGGAAACCTCATGGCTTGGAAAAGTGATATTTTTCCATTTGAAGTTTCTGTATACATTACGTTGGCCCATCTATCAATGACTTTCTGGTTATTAATTGCTCATAAATGTTCATGAATTTGTGTCACTCTGATGAACCTCTTAACTCGCATACCAGCTATTAATTATTCATTTGTAAGTAATTATGCTGATGATTTTTCCATCCTCTATAGCTGCTCATTATGTAAACTAACCATGTTAACAGTCCCTATACTGATTCAGACTTGAGATATAGCTCTCCCCAACAGCAGCTGAAGATTGTAAGATCAAAGATTTTTATAACAAAATAAAAATTAGTTACTGATAGATATTAGTTATTGCCTTTGTAAGTAGATAAAATGAAAAACTTTGTTCGTAAATAAACCTACAAAGATCGTACTTTACTCACTCTTTAAAAAACTCATGATCATTGCCCTATTTATAAAAAGGAAAGATGAAGTAGTAAATTACTTTTTTAATGGATTTTTTTTCTGAAAAAAAATATTTAGTTAGATGATTGAGGTGTGCTATTTTGGGGGGTATTTTGGAGGAGTATCCAATGAGCAGTGTCTTGGAGTCCCGCAGGGGAATACTTGTGGGAGAAGTTGGGGGGGGTTGCACTAACTAAATTGCACCACAGTATTTTTCGAACCCCTTATTAATGACCAATTTTGGTAAGGTGAACACAAAAAGATCTTGAGACTATGAAAACGTTCATTGAGGTTAATCAAATATGATCTTTTGATCCCTACGAAGATCCCTATGCTCTACAATCATCTTTTAATTGGAAGTGTTGATTGCAAGATAAGTTTCAGGATAGATACACAGAGAAAAAGACACAATATCCAAGGATGAGTTACCAAAACTATGCTAAGTAAATTCATTATTTACTGAGTTGATAAAGCACTTGTGAACCCAAAATTCAGATAGTTGTAAATAGCATACAAAATATTTTCAAGCATTATGGAAATCAAAGAGGTTTTATCTTTTGCCTTTTTTATTTTTTTTTCTGGTTGGAGCAGGGGGCGGTGAAGGGGAGACTTTAGTGCTACTCTTGATTTGCATTTATGTTGCTGGGTTTCTATTCATACTGTACTACTGGGGACTGACATGGAAGGATAAGTAAAAAAAACAACCCTGTGAGTCTTGTGTCTGAATCTCCTGAAGATCCCAACTCCTTTACCACCTGGGCAGTCAGGGATGTCTGCTTGTACCTACTAGGTAGCAGAGCTTTTTGCCATTTCGCATGTAGACTTTACTGAAGAAGTGGTGTGCTGCTATATTTGTAAGTCTTCCCTGTTCTACACTGAGATAATCCTCTTCTAATTTGCAGTAGAGGTCTTTTGGGTAGCTTGAAGTGTGCTTAAAGCCTTCAGTTGATGCACAGAGGAATTTAGTAGTTAAAACTATGTAACATGACCACATTCTGTCTATTATCTCAATTTTCTTTCTTTGGAAAAGAGCCATATTAACTTGAGAATATATTATTTTATTTAATGTTAGAAACACTTTTGAATATACTCGAGTTACCCTAGGAGTAATGAATATTTGCTAATAACTATTGTAGCATTTTCTAGAATTCCTAGATTAGTAATAG